>JACEOJ010000080.1:2646931-2771037 GCA_013761285.1 Campoletis sonorensis
CTGATAATTATGCAAAATTAGAAAATAGCAAAAGGTCGTGTCAAACATAAATAAGAATTGAGTCAAATGTTAAGAAAATTGCATCGAACTTGTTTTCGCACAGTAAACGGCTGTTCGAATTTATTTCTATGATCAAAATCATATTTCATTGATGATTATCCTCCAGTTTCAATCTTTGAAATCATCGAACGGCCAAGACACGTGCGATCGCAGCGTCAGATCCTCAAAAAAATTAAACCCAATTATCTTTTTGATTTTTTTTTCGTCTCGTGATTCTTGAGGTTAAAAATACACGAGTAGAAAATTGCAAGAAAAGATTCGTATCGGTTTTTAAAAGTCAGCAAACACCGAATGAGATTAATTTTCGTTCAAAGTAGTTATCGCGCTAATTTTTTCTTTTTTTTTTCGAAACAGTGAAATAATATTGCTTCCGAAGTTTCAGGAGTAATTGGTTCATTGAGAAGTTTAAATATTGTGGATGTCAAAGTTACTCAGTACAATGTTCCAGAAACCACATTTTCGGATATAAAATTGATGCCGTTGTTTTGATCTTGTTGAATAATTATTTTTTCGTCGTTTCGTCGACTTCGAATATATTTTGTAAAATTTTTCCATCACGTTTTTTAGAGAAACAGTTTCTAGGGGGACGAATCTGGATTAAGACGCTAAAGAAGTGTAATTCTTGACATTTTTTTTCTGGTCTTCAATAAAACAGCCCAGAAAGTACGGAACGATTTGTTTGATCGAAGCAAAGAAACTGAAATCGTAAAAATTACACTTTTTTACGATCCGAAAAAATCTGTTCGCTGGTAATCAGGAATCCACGAGACTAACCAACATTTTTCGAATAAATTTCGTATGACATTGAAGCACGATAACTACCTTAAGGGGTCGACCGACGTGTATAATTAAAAAAAAAGTGACTAATCGCTTACTCGGGACGTTTTTGTATAGTGTTTTTCGTCGTAGCTCTCAATAAAGTCGTGAATATTTACAATAAATCGTAAGAGCTGGTAAATAATTAATCGGGGGATGGTGGAGTTTGAGGATCGTTGTTGCTCGCGTCTTTTCTTAGCGGGCTACGATAATTGGGAGATTTGAGGGATTGCAAGTAATCGCCGAGACCGCCCGATTCATTTGACTTGAGAGTAGAACGTTCGCGAGTTTTTCCCGGGCTATCGCGACTCGTTGGGCCAATATTAGTTTCGACATCGTTTGACGAGGAGGCAGCAGGGTCGTCTCGATAGTTGGTCGATCTAATGCGTTTTGCGGAGGACAATTCGATGAAATTTTCCATTCTCGAATCGTACTCAGACGCGGAAGATCGTTGGGGATCGATATTTTCGCGAATATTGGTGTTCAATATATTTTCCAAACTGGATTCAAGCGGAGGCGATATTTTTTCATCCCTTTTATCACTCACCGGAGCGCTGTCTTGGATCGAAGTATTTGCGATTGTGCTCGTTATCTCGGGACCAACGGAATCAGAGAACAAATTGGCTCTGCTGTTGTTCTCGTTTGGTTTGTAAATAAAATTACTCGCGGTATTCGGCGACATAATCAAATTTGTAATGCTACCCGAAGCGGAATATTTGCCTGACTTGGAAACCTCGGAATCCCAACTCGGTTTTTCGTAACTTAAATCCGGTGTGCTCTTTTGTGAATCAATAAAATTGTCACGTTCGGTCATTGTGTTTTTACCAAGCTCGGGAGTACTCTTTTGAGCTTTTCTACGAATACTCAATAAATTTCTCGCGTCTGGCGATGTACCGTAAAGCGTCAATTGAGAACTCGAGCGGCTCGTACTCGCGGTTTTTGGATCTCGACGGGATGCTAAGGAATACAAGGACGTTTTTTGCTTCGAGGCGGATGGCTTTGATGCGAGCGATTCATAAAGGGGCATGTGAATAGACGGTGTATGGACCTGATAAATGTAATCGCTGTCCGTTCTCAGCGACGAAAAGCTCTGCTGGTGGGGCAACGATACCGTGTCTTCGTCCATCCCGTCGTCCACTTGGGCCTTGTACGAAAATTGTATCGAGGGTTGTGAGATTCTGCGAAAAAAAGGTTCACGGTACGACAAAAACGTAGAAATTTTTATGAAATTATGTCAAATTACAAATTATTCGTAATTAATTTACAAAATTTTCCTTTTGAGGCTGCTTTTGGAATATAAAATGATGCGATGGGTCGATAAAAGTGAAAAAACTAACTAAACTCACCCAAAGAATTCCGATAGGAATGTATGATAAACCAAAGGTGTAAACAGCGTCAAATAAATAGCTGCAGTAAGATCTACGACGCATAATCCTGCAGGATTTTGTGTATAATTGAGAAGGCCAGCTCCAATTGATTGTACGAGGTTCAGGCTCGCCAGTGCACCTGCATAAATGTAGAAACTTTTCTTCGCTGTAATTATAAAATTAAACGATTATTTTGATTTCCTGACCAATTACTCGAGTTACAAGTGTATATTTCTTGATTTACGAATGAATAGATATACTTACTCGGGAGAGTCAATCTGTCTCGCAATCTTGTTCTGGGAAGAATTAATATGAAGAGGTATATCTAAAAATCACAAGAATTTTATTTACGTAATTAAATATTAAAGAACGGAGGCAATTAGTATTAATTTTATGGATTTTCACGCACCACTGTGAATACGAGACTGCTGCAGAACCAAAACATCATTCCCCCGTGACCAAAAACATAAAAGTCTCTGCTAGGAATGTGAAATGTATCATCCGGTAATATCAACTCCAGCGTTCCTTGAGTTATCGTAAATACAAGAGCTATGAGCGAAGTTGACAGAAGAACTCTTCTGATACTTGACTGACTGTCCATATGTCCTAGTTGTAAAAAGAAATCGATTAATTTCTTTATTTTGATAATCCTACTATCGATTTTTCCGAACTTGAACTTCTCTTTAGTATAAAATGTTCGTCGGATGCGAAAATCCTATTTAATTATACACCATTCTCTTCATTTTTTGATAACGAGGAAAATGGTCTTTGGAAAAATCGTATTCAGTGAATATTTCATGATAGAAACTGCATAAAACAAACAAATGCAAAAAAACGAGTTATGTGCGAAAAAAATTGAAAAACAGACAGTATACTCTTTTTCATTTTGTAGAAGTTAAGCTTTTCACCTTAAAGTACTATTCTCACTGTAAAAAGAGTTTATATTTCAACTTTTTTTCAAAAATGATCATAAATTAAGATTAAATTGTATCTTACCGAATGCCAAGCCAAATATGACGACGCTCATCTCCGTTGAGAGTAGAAAAAATCTCACAGTTACCCAAAGCACCTTATCCGCTTTACCACCCACACTCGCCGCTGCGTTTACTGTCATTGAAACCACGCACCTTATCACCGATATCACTATATTACATATTACAAGTCCGTAGAATGCTAAAAATATTGGACTACTCGTAGCTCTGAGTTTGAGTCTGGCTCGATTGAATCTCACAATGATGAACAGTAGAAATAGTAAATTGGGCACCAGTATTACTACGTCCCATATTCGTACTCTGCAATCAATAGAAATGAACATTTTTATGATTATTTTTATACTATTTTTATACTTCAAAAACAGCAGAACTTTGAAATTTTCTAGTAGAATAGAAAATTGGAGTTCGCCAGACCCAGTTACTGACCTTGAATCCTGTATTTCTTTGTACAATACAAGTTTGCAAAAGTGATCGTCGTCCTCCATTGTCCAGGTGATATTAGGATTGTCGGTGGTACTGATATCCACTGTTTTCACCCAACCTTCTGACACTGTCTTCAATTCTCCTTCTCCATACATAATTATTTTTTACTGCGATTAAGACAAGTTCCCCTTCTTAGCCAACTTTCATATTTTCACATCTTTGCTAAATCGTAGTTGAAACAAAAGAAGAAGAGTGTCATGTTAGAATAATAAAACCAATGTAGAACTAGTATAATGATAAAAAGATGGGACTCTCATTGGTTAGAGAAACGATTGATTATCAAAAAAGACGAATCCTATTGCATATCGTCGATCTCAATCAAAACAAATAGCATTGTTCTCGAGTTCGCAATTTACGAGAATATGAATCACTCAGCAGCGCAATCGTAATAACAAACATAACCTCACTGTGTCAAATGAGAGAAAAGGACGAGTCAAACGAGCGTTAAAAAACTGCTTATCGTTGCAGTGTTGCACTGAAACGTTAAATTCACGAGAGAAAAACCAAATTGATTTCATTGACATTTGTGACTGAATAGGGGAAACCTTTGTGAAATAAAGGAGAAGAGACTGTTTTGTTGTACCTGTCAAAGTCTGTCTTGCGCCAAATAGGCTTGGAGAATGAGCCCCCTACTGATCAGTTGTTAAATGATGTTACCTCAATTAGATTAAGTACACTGGTTAATTCACTTACGGAATGCCTACGGAACAAGCACTTTTTTGAATTTACAATGCTTTTGTATCTTTCGTTCACAGCCTGGCCTCACACAACTCCCCCCTCCCTTTCACGCGCACAGACGGACAGACACACTCACACATTCTTTCTACGTTGCGTTGTTACGTATTCACGATAATTCCAAACTTCTGGCTTATTCTGTATTTTTGTACCTCTCTCTAGAGGTTCACAACACAGAGACAGTAAAAGTAATAGACGCACACGCGCACTGACAACACTGCTACTAGAACCGGATGGATTTGACGTCGCGAACACGGTGCATTATTGTTCACTTTCATTCACATTCATTGTGTCGTTCTCCTGTTGATTTACACTTGTTATTGAAACGCCAAACGAAGTAACTTATCACGGTATATTTGACCGCGATTACTAAAAATCCAATGCGCAAACCTCGAGATTCTTGCATTCCCGATTGTTTGTTTTTTGTCGCCCCTTTCCAGAAACTCCAGTACAACTTCGTAGCTCTCTCGTTTTCTCTCGCTCTCACACACACACACGCGCGTATTCACAAATAATGCTCGAAGCTCTCCGGACTGTAGCAGACTACTACGAGCTACGACGAAGTGACAGGACCAAAGTTTTTTTGACTCCCCGTTGCACAAAAGCCACAAAGTATACTCGACGTACGTACACTTTTTTTGTGCTATACAATTACACGTCGAATTTGCGACTTAATAATTGCTCTCTAATTTTTAATGTCCACGCGCAGTATTTTTCACGATTTCGACACATTGTTGCAGCAATTTATTCTTTTGTTTATATACGAGCGACGAGAGCGACGAGATGAGAACACACTTGCACAACCTCTCCTCTCCTCATATTTCGAGTTTCGTACTTCGACCACCAACTTTCGGCAGCACTGGCGGAACGCCATCTTCGTTTTTCAAACTTGACCAGCAGCGATTATCCATTTCTTCTATTTCATTAGGGATCATTTTATAATTATACAAAGGGACTTTTTTTAATTTAAAAAAATACCAAATACCAGTGTTCATCAACACGTGGTCTCTGTGCTTTCAATAAACCAATAAATATAAATGATGATGGAAATGAAAAATAAAAGAAAAACAGTTCTTTTCATTAAAGATCTTTTGCTGTAGGCAAGTAATGGATTTAATTAATGAATAATCGTGATTATGTTTTTATTAGTTGTTTGTAGTTGATTATGTCTGCAAGCGGTGATTACTCCACAGAGCTGCTTCGAAATGTTCACATAGGACTTACGACTCCTGAGCCTGGTGAGACGATTTTAATTAAGGGTGATTACGAATATTGGCACTACAATTGTGACGGTTTCAATGATCAGGTATATAAATCCACATGTAACTACAGAATAGATTCCGGTGCTTGATATTGTTAACATAAGTTCAAAAAGTTTTATGTCGTTGTTCAATCATAAATCCCATGCTTATAAGCTATTTATAATCAAAGTTAACGAACAGGTCACCTTTGATCGCGTATACTGTCAAAACGGTTGGAGATAGAGAAAAAATGCATAAGACCAATGTTGTAGAGCATAAAATTCCCTACAAAAAAGTCCCCGACGACATTTTCAGATCTTCGATAGTTCGGCTGTGACATCTGTTTAAAAAAAAAAATTGTGGCTTTTGATAATTAGGACTGGGACAGCCTGAAAATACTGAATGACTGGCTCAATAAACAATTCTTCAGGTCTATGAAAAAATAAAATAGAAAAATATAAAAAAATGACTATGAAAATTGCAGGGTTGGGGATGCGGCTATCGGACGCTACAAACAATATCGTCCTGGTTAAAGTTTAACAAACAAATGTCAGTTGGAGTGCCAAGTTTACGAGAAATACAGAGAATATTGGTCGACATTGAAGACAAAGAAACCTCGTTCATGGGATCAAAGACTTGGATCGGAAGTTTCGAAGTAATTTCAAAAAACCAATTAAATTTTCATCCTGTATCAGAATTTTTCTGCTTTTTCAAGAATCCAACGTAAAAATATTTAGATTGTTGGTCAGCAAGCAAAAAAAGACAAAAGAATTCTTCTGTCACTGCAAAATGTTCGAAAAATGACTTTCAAATATCCACTTTTTTCGTGACCAAAAATAATATCGAATTACTAAAATTTCTATGTCGTTAAAAAACAGGTGTGTTTGGTTTTGGACGAGCGATATGAAGTCCAAAGCAAAATAATTCACGTACCGTTGGGCAAAAATCTTAAAGAACACGTGGCGAACTTGAAGATGCATTTCGAAAAATTTGGCAGTCCCATAATGATGGGTGGTGACAAAGATTGCTCGAGCAAGGGAATCGTTGGAATTCACATTGGAGAAAAAAACACATATTTGCTTGTGGTTGATCCCCACTTCGTAGGACGTGCCAAAAGTTCAGAACAATTGCAGCGAAGTCATTGGGTCAAGTGGCAAAATTTGGATGAATTTATTGACAGTTCTCTTTACAATCTCTGTTTACCACAAATTACAAGTTCCGCTGTCTGATACGAAAATGTTTTTAAAATTGTTCTTCACTGCTCTTAAAATGCTCTTCAAAAATCAAGCTCATGTAAAATTTTTGTAATTCTTGTTTATTGAAATACATTTCTAACATTTAATACTTTTGTGTTTATAAATTAATCTGTGTTTAGTATCAAACAAACTCCTTGAAGAACCCACAAAGAAATGTGTTCGGTGGTGCCAAGATCTGCTTCGAAAACCAAACCCACTCCCATTGCGTTTCTTCGGTTCGAAGTTGTGTAAACTGGTGTCTTAATTGTATTCTGTTAAAAAAAAGAAAACAAGTTGGAAAATGTCAAGGCTGTATTGTTTGAAATAATGTTTTTCGAGAAGGTTTTCAGGATTTTATTAATTCCAAACTGTTCGAGTTTTTCGTCTGAACTTTTATACACAGATTTATTGATCCTTTGGGGACACTTAAAAAAAAAATTGTCATCTTTTCATTTATGATATCAAAGAAACACCTCGAAAAGTTTCAAATTTATTATATCCAGAAGATTGTAAAAAAAAAAACACGATGGTATCTTCTTGCTTTGATTCAAAAAAATACCTGAAGTTTTGATCGATGAGCTTCGATAGGAATCACTGTGACAATTGGTAATTCTTCGATCAATACTTTTGGGTATGATTTTTTGAGACAATGATTTTCCCGGTCCCATCTGGCTCCTTCCAAAAATAGTCCTTGCACGTAACAGCCCTAAGAATAAATTGATTTTCAAAAATGTCAAATTTGTCCAAATGTAGACCCTCCTACAACGAGGTCAAAAATGACGACAATTGTTTTTTGAGATGGTAAACATTTTAACCTTCATGGACACACTGGGTCAATTTGACCCACTGGTCTCTGATATCGAAAAACGTTACAATATTCACCTGATCCGGCCGGTCTTCGATTTCCTCGGCTTTTACGAATTTGGAAACTGAAGTATAAACGAGAGATCGATCGAGAGGCCAATTATTTTTTCTACAAGACATTTGCACCAAAGCAGCAATGTACGTTTCCGGTATGTGGAGTCCTGAGAGCCAAATGACGATTGGTTCGTTGCAGCCAGCCTTTTTGTCACAAAGATGAATTTTAATATTTATTTTTCATACAAAATTGTATTTATTAGAATGAATTGAAATTTGAAATTTTGCATTAATGAAGGAAATTGGTTTTTTCTGTATTTTGATTTTATGATAAATACCCAATTTGTGTATTGAGCTATTCTCTTATCAAAATGCTCCATCCAGCCACCAAGATTTTTTTTTGTTGCTGGAGCCAGAGCTGCCCATTCTTTGGGCAAACTACCATTGTGAAGAGCGTTCGAAACACTGTCGAGTGTGGCGTCCATGCCAATTTCACCTGCAATTGCCTGTGCAAAAAAAAAAAAACACATTAAAGATTAATTAATTTTTTGTGGGGTTGTTTCAAAAATTTTATTAAGAGATTCTGCCATTTTTGAGAATTTTTCCTGAGTTTTCAATCTAAATGTTGATTTTTGGTTCAATTACATATAAATCATTACTATGGAACGAAACAACAGAAAAATTTCAGTCCCTCTAATGATGTGTAATCATCAAAACTGGTGAAAACTCTTAAGTAAATGAACTGGATTTATTTTTCTAATTATTTAAATAATATAATTAAAATAAATACTTTTCGCAATTGTGACAGCGTGGTTCTCATTTTTCTTATTAATTTGTTGAACCTTTCGAGCTCTTGGAACAATACAACTGCCGAAGGCGTTACACCGAGGCCAAAATTTCTCCTTACTCTTATCATGTCGTATTCTGGTGGCATCTTCGCCAGTATTTCGCTCGCCACGTTGTCGATAAAATCTTCTCTGCTTATTCCTGACCCACTTACAGCTGAAATTCAGTTTTTTGTCTTAAAACATCGAAAACTCGAAAGAAAATGACATGAAAAGTCGAAAAATGGAGAAAGCAATTATTTCGTCCTTTTCGTCAGACTTTTTACGATTGATAAATCATTATTATCGATTAATTGCTTGATCATCTTTGTACATACGTGTCAGGGCCAAGCCAGCTTTGATTACAAGAAAAAAAGCAAAGAAATGAGTACAGAATTTAATATTTCGAAAAATATATTGAACTTTCAACGTAAACAAACCCGTTTGTGGCTGAAGTTCAATGAGATTCGACCAAATTTCTTTCGTTGTTTCGGTAAAATAGCCAATTTCCGCATTCGGATGAAGACCAAAAACTTCGGGTGAATTGACCAACGGCAATTCTTCGATAAAATCGATGTAAGCTTCCCGATTCCCCATTTTTGGAATAACGTAATCGACTTTTTCGTCACGATAAAAATGAAATGGTTGGAACGAGTCGAACAGAAAATCTCCGAAGTATTCGTCCATGTAAATTTTCGATACACGACGATCGTAATTGTCAATTACGCGACCACCGTACATTACCTAAAATTCAGTTGAATTTATTCTCTCAGGACATATTTTATCACACAAAATGAACAATTCGTGTTTCCAAAAGTTACAAAGTTTGGAGCTTTGAATGAAAATAAACATATTTGTTCATGGCAGTCATGTTCTTTTCATTTATTCTTATTTGTTATGAATTCAATTTCATAATTGAAATTTCATTGTGTCGACAGCTATGAGCGCGAACAATAAAATCAATAAAACGAACAAACGAAAAAAAAATAGACATATTATTATTTTTGTTAGCATTATTATTGGGGAGAAAACTTACTTCACCAATCAAATATTTGAGACTATTCCATGGAATCCTGTTCGGTTCTTTACTCGCCATGGCTTTCGTCAAATAAGTATCGAGTATCATGACACAAACGTTAAAATCCGATTCATTGAAATCGTAATTGATGTTCCATCCAATTTTTCCATATTTACGACGTTCCTTCAATTTTATGGTGAATTAATTAAAAAAAAAATTAAACAACCAATGTGAGCAGATTTCTTTGATTCTTTGATCTTTTTCAAGCGAACCTAATAACATAATAATGAGTGATGATGAGGAACACAATACCTGAACGACGGCATGATAAAAGGCGAGGACGTAAATGAGATGTTTGTAAATTGGATGATCGCAAGATTCCAGGCTTTGCGACCTCATTTTAAAGTACGTGTTTCTCAAATTGAGTTTGAGGCCGTTCGGTGGCTCAGTCACGACTATTTTGTCAATGAAAAAGTGTTACGCAACATTCACCGAAAACGTTTTCTTAAATTTAGCATCAATGATGATTACCATTCGAAGACTCACCTTTCAGAGATTGTTGAAGTATTCCAATGGGAAAAGTCTTGGTCGGGTCAGTGGTGAGCCAGAGTCTAAAATCGGGATGAGGTTTCCCCATGTTTTCTAACCTCTTCTCGAGTTCTCTTGTAAATCCTAACAGCAGGTGACAATTCTGAAGCATGAGCCATTGTCCACGTGCAACTGCATTTTCCAACAATTCTATCGCAGCCTAAAGTCAATCAATGTTTTCAGTAAAATTTGATTAAAACCACAATAAATTGAATATCTGCGTTTTACCGAAAAATATTTATTTTAGGACTTTCTATGGACTGATCTTTTTTAATCAGATTCCATTAGTGATGAGAAGTTAGGAGAAGTTACAAGTTGTTATTGTCAAAATGTTGAAAAGATTTGTGAGACTGTCATGAATATTTGACAAGCACTGATCAATTACAAATAGTGTCTATTTTATTGTTCATTAGTGTATTACTCCAAAAAAGTGCTGAAAAATTGAAGTTTTAGTCGAGAAATGGGATCGTACCTTTTCTTGTCCTTGTCCAAGTGACAAGTATCGAAATTTCCCTCCCCCAAAATCGTAACGTTCAGCAAGTTTCATGAGTTCGGAGGTTGGATCAGAGCCAGGGCTGAGTATAAAGATGATTGGAATGTTTGGTGTGCTACGTTCATAGATCATGTCAAAACTGACGTTGGGTGGAGTGATGTATTGTTCGCCCATAATAACGCTGATGTAATTAATGACACCACGATAAACTCGATCAACTCGAAAGCATCGAATGAGCATTAACTTCTCAAAGGGTTTCAACGTTTTGCTGTAACCACAGGGAAAGTTTTCTGATTCGAGGGTGTCGAGGTCGTACCACTGGAACAAGATTTCCAAAAAGGATTTCAATCAGAAGGAATCAGGAGATAGCGAGAAAGGGAAAACTGAAAAACTGTTTTTTTTTTCTTTTATACCATTTTCCACTCGCTTTCTTGTTGTTCCAATTGTTCAGGGAGTTTGGAAAATTGTTCAGGAAAATCATTCGCCAATTTTAGGACGTCGTTCCATCCGGTCGAGCTCAACCATTGCGTAGGATTGTTTTTTACTGTTTTTTCCAGGGCAACGTTACCTTTGATGAAAAAATCAAGCTGCGCCTGATTCAAACCTCCAATCGTTTCCTCGATCCTTGTACAGATTTGGAAGGAGAAGAGGAGCTTGTGCTTCTCGAAAATTCCGGTACAACCGTACTCGTAAACGTTTCTCGTCAGAGTGTTTATTATGTTTCGTAATCTTTTCACCAAAGCAGGATCGGGCAGGGATTTTTTAAGAGAATAAACAAAAACTTCGAGATAACTTGTCAGAGAATATTGGTACATGCTGTTGACAGTCGCCATGTCAGCTAACACGAAAAAAAGTATTGCTCCTCGTTTTGCTGCTGGACGATAACCGTCTCGAAGTTTGTTTATGTCAGCCGCTGTCACTTCCGCGAGATACAACTTCTCCGATACTTCGGTCGCACTTGATTTCGTATTTTCAAGGGTCTCTATCAAGTCTATGTTGTCCAACATGTTTCCTTGATTCGTCGCTATCTCCCGCAACAAACTGTCCTCTAAATGCTGCAAAAGCTTCTTGTTCTCACTCGTCTCTGCTATTAAACTCTCACGCTGCTCTTCGATGTCCGATCTCTCCGTTCTCACCACCACTGACAGTAATTGATCTTCCAAACCCTTGATATTTTAAGTTAACAACATTGGTTAACAACGACGATGAAAATTGGAGATTTTTTATCCTATTAATTGTCGTAAAAATGCTTTTATAGTTAAAGGCTTTTTCATTCATTTTAGTTTAAATGCTTTACATTTTGACTTTCCGACAAGTTAGCATTTTTCAAGTCAAGGAAGGATTAATTCGATAATTTTCAGCACTTTTATCGTCAATAAAAATGATTCAAGATTTCGAGAAATACTTACGGTAGTTGTGACCATATAATTAATTACAGTTGCTTTAGCGTAAACTGCTGGATTGAATTTTGGATTTGACAGCTTGGTTGTCAAATACATTCGGAATTTTGGATCATAATCGACCTCTCGATCACCGAGCATCACGTAATCTCGTCCAGCGACGTCTTCAAGAAATGGAATGAGAATAAAAAAGATTTGAGCAAAGGTTCAAAACGGATTTCATTTTCATTGAAAAATAATATTATTACGTTGAATATTTTTGGCCAAAACGTTGTCAAGAACAGGGTCGATGTAATCGACGTCTTCGAAGACAATTGGAAAACCATATTTGACAGCCATTTCAACTTGCTTGATAAAATCAGCATCGTTGAAACTTACGATTTTGAGATTATTCTTTATTTCTCGTTTTTTAATCCAATTCAAAGCTTGTTGCTGGGGATCAATGCAAAGAGGAAATCTGGACGCTCGAGTCGTGAGGATGCCGTTTTGAACGGACAATTCATCGGGGGGTAAACCTTCGGAATTCCAACTGTTAAAAAATTAGTGAAATTGATAAAAATAAAAAGAAAACTCAGGAAATATGGGAAAAACTTTCAGAAAAAAAATCTCGAACATTTTGGAGTTTATTTTATTCTGCAAAAGTTTTTTAATGTTCTCAATGAGTAAATGTGACGATGGTAATTAATTTACCCGCTTATTTCGACATCATTAGTCAATTGTTGTTCAATGCGATAAGGTACGGAAAGAGGAATATTTTTCTCCAGAATACTGTTCGTCCAATCACCATAAACCATTTCATTTCTAAACTCGTACGAAAATGGACCGTTGTAGGATAAAAATCCAGCCGAAAGTAAACAATTGCCAATTATTTTTTCCATCTCGTCGTTCAAGTTCTTTAACTCGTTCTGCCATCTTGTATTTTCAGAGGATAATCCACCGATGAGTTTGTCAGCTGCGATTAAACGTCTTTGCAACAAATCCGTTTCCTCCTGCAATCTCTGACGATCTTTCATCGCCGTGTCGTATTTTGCATTCAATTCTTTTAACTCTTTTTCAATTCTTGTCAATTCGGTCTCTTCTTTTTCCAATGCTTTGCGCGCCTTTTCTGCTTCTGCTTCGAGCTCTCTTACTCTGTCAATCTTTGGCTTTACCTGACATCGAACAATAACCGCAAATCGATATTCATTCAAAAGAGAAGACTATTTTTGAGCAAATCGACTCGCAGGGTCGTTTATTTAATTTCTTTAATTTAAATAACGATATTAATTCCCTACTTACCTCTCTGAAAACGGTGCAGTAATCCAGAACAGCAAGTAGAAATTTGTAAAGCCCGTATCCAGCTTTGCTTATACTTTGCATCTGATCCAATTTGTTAGATTTTTTCAAATGGGTTTTGACCATTTGTTGTTGCTTCAAAGTAATCTGATCGCAGTCCATTTCCTGGAGAGTTCTCAAGAAACTTGGATCGCTCATCATTCCTTTCGCACCTTTCCATGAAATGTCCTTTACTCCTCGAATTATTGCGATACACTCGCAAATCGTTTGAACTGGTTCGGGAGGAGTTGCAAAAGATCTGCAATAAAAATATTCATAAAACAGATCAAGAAAGTAGGAAACTCTTTATTTTGTGGGAAAAACATATATTTCGTAAAAAAATTGTTTCACAGCGAAGTTTTTGAATCGCTGAAATTTTGATTTTTAATTCATCAGAGAAAGTTGGAATAATGAGAACCGATCATTTATTTTCTTTTTTTTTTTTAAATTAAAGTGTAATCGGCATAAAATTTTTGAAATTTTGTACTCGAAAGGTTTTTTTGATTTTGTTTTATCTTCGTACCTTATTTCCGTAATGTCTCCTTTTTCAAGTTCTCCAAGTGCAATTCTCGCCGAATTGAGTGCAGGTTGAGCCTCAGCGAGGGCTTCTTTAGCTTCAGCCGATTCTTTCGTTATAACTTTATTCTGTTCCTCGATTTCTTCTCTTTTTTCTTCGCTGTGAGCTTTTTTCTCCATAGCAATATCCGTACTTGTGCCAATTGAGGCCAACAGCTGTTCACAATTTTTCGTCTGTTCAGCAACTTTGACTCGCTGAATAGCGAGAACAGAATTCAGTTCCTCGAGCGTTGCTGATGCTTCGGCAATTTTCATGAGACCTGACCAAATTGATCAAGATTTTTTAATGAGAAAACCCAGAAGAGTGAATAATTCACTAAAAAAATCATGATTCCTTCGAGTTTTAATATTTTTTAAATTAATAACCAGGAATGTACTCATAAAAGATGCTAATTAAAAATAAAAAATTGTGTCATGACGAAGTGAAGTAATCCGGGTCAATATGACCCAGTGAAACAACGAAGGGTTAATACCTCCAGAAAGACGTTCACACTGCATGTTTATGTAATCCTTTTTCTCGATCAGAAGATTCAAATAAGTATTTATAAAATCAAGATAGTGCTTCGGTGTGACATAATTAAATCGTCGTAATTTGGCAAGAAAATCGGACGTGTAATGACCGATGGATACGTGCACGTGAACCACATGTTTTACTATCGATTCACGAGTTTCCTCTGGTATTATCGGATTCTGAAGATAAATAATTATCATTAGTGCCCTGGTTATTGAAGTAGTCCTCCTTTTTTTATATAAAAGGAGCTCACGTCTCTTAAAACGACGTTGGCAACTGCCAAAAGTGCCTGTTCAGGCCACGAAAACATCCAATCAATGGTCGTACTATTAACGAGTCCAGGGTAGCTACGACAATGTGCTCGAAGAATTTCACCAGCTGGACTCATCGAAAGTGCAATTCGTAAATTAGCGAGACTCGTTTTGGCAAAGTAGGCCCAAACGTTTTCTCTGGAATTTTGTATTACCGAAAATTCAAGCATTTTGTTTATTTCTGTTACATTTGCCAAAAAAATCTAATGATGTAGGTAAAAAAAAGTTCTTCGAGTCGAAAAGACGAAAAAAACATTTTTTTTGCCCTTTTTCGAACATTTTACGAAGTTACTCCTAAATTTGACTCACTTTGTGATTCCGAAGCCAGCTTGTTTAGCTGCATTTCTGCAAGAACTAACGATCGTGTCTTTTTCTTCATCAGTGAATAAAGACGGCACTACCCCCGTCATCAACATGTTATTCACCAATTCGAGAAAACTTTCATCAGCGATGTGAGCAGCGGTGAAAAGAAAGACTACTTTTTTGTCCTCGACTCCAACCATGTTGTAAAGTCTCTTCATGTCTTCTCGAAAACTATTGTCGTTGTAACCTCTACTTAACGATATTTCGAAGGTTTCACAATCTGCTGCAAACGCTGCCAGTTTTATTACACTTTGTTTTCCACTTCCTCCGATTCCAACAACGAGCACGTGTCCACGATGCATTCTCAATGAACGATGCACTCGCGTCAGATGCTCCAGTGCATCGTTGAATAGCACCATATTTATTTTCGTACTCCTTTCGTTGTATTCTTCCAAAATCTATAAAAATTGGTTCATCGGGTGGAAAAAAAATGATTTGACAAAATATTTTTACGATTGAGATTCCACTGATCCAAATCCAACTTATTTTTCTTCTTCCAGCAAAGCATTCAATCACGTTGCAGCAAAAAAAGTTAAATTTTTACAGACCTCCATAAAAAGACTGTAAACCGCTTCGTAGTCGAGTAAATCTTCATAAAATCTTGGCTCACTCTCGTTACAGGCGTTTCTAAAGTCACCAAATAGGAGAGGATTTCTCAAACTGTACTCAACGACCTGAGGCTGCTCGTCCCAAAGAGCCTGAATTTTTGACTCTAGGCTTTCACTAACGAGTTTTTGATCCTGCAATTGTTGCGTTAAGGAGTAATGGCTAATCGGAATCCAAAAAGTAAAAGTCTTTACGATTCATTTTTTCTCAAGGAAATAATCGTTCAAAGTGATTTTTTAAACATGATTTTCATAAAAAATAAAAAATTAAACAAATCCTTTTGAGAAAACCGCGATTTATCTAATGAGGTTCATGTAAAAATAAAAGAATCATAAAGATTCGTGTAATTCATCAACAAATGCAATGAACGAAGGATTTTTGGAAATATCAGTTACTAAAAAAATAGCGGACGTCAAAAGTCAAATTTATAATTGTTCATGAAAATCGAGATGATTTTTCTCCAACAAAAGATAAACTTGTGCAAAAAATTGAAAATCCTCGGTTCGAAAGCTGCTTCTGTCGACCTGGCAGATGATTGAAAAGCTGTTTTTTTTCGTTACCGAATCGTTTATCAGTCGATCGCACATGACTCGAGTGAATTCGTTTCTCCAGAGGCGTACAAATTGTTGAACCGTTGGAAAGTATGTTGGATCACTTTGTAGGAGACCCGCTGTAATTCTCGAAAGATCGCGCATGTTGAAGATGTAGTGGAATTTTGATGGGGTCGGTGGTAGTTCAGTCGTGACGATCTATCATTTTTTAATAAATAAATTTATTTTCGGAGATCGGAGCAATCATCCGAAACTAAAAAGCAACCACATTTTGAACTTCTGATGGTTGCTTTTTGTTTCGAACCAACTTCCCTTTTTCATTTTGGTTCTTTTTTTTTGTTTTTCATCGAAAAGACCATAAAGTAAGTACAAAAAGAAATCGTACAAATTGTACAATTGTACAATTGTACAAAATTGTACAAAAAAATAAATCACAAGAAATTTACAATTAAATAGCAATGGATTGGCTTGGATTGAAATGAAATTTACCTTGTACAGTTCGAGTGTCATTTGGATGAGAATATTCGCAACGACTTGAACCTCTTCAGGAAACAATTGCAAATGCCCAGCGAGTATACTCGTATAAATATAATGGAGTGTAGCTTCGTTAGGAAAAGTGACATTGTAGATGGAAAATAAAGAAATAAATCGTGGATCGACCTCGTTTCTACCACCACCTGCTTTTCCCATTGCTGCCAAGTACACTGTTCCAATTTTGAAACATTCAAACAGATCAGATGAGAAGATTTGTTAAGAAAGACTTGAAAAATAATTGAAAAAATCATTCGTGGACTTACAAATATCTTTCATCTGTTTCCAGTTCAAGTCTTTTCCACGATCGTACATTCCACCTCGCTCAACGAGCAATTTTAACAACGCTATTGGTTGTTGCGTGCCATAAGTATCAACCAGTGGCATATTCATGTCGTCCATAAATACAATTAACTTTTTTCCTGGCGGAGGACCATAAATGTCACGAGTTTTTCGCTCCACTGCTGATTCGATGTTTCTTTGCACGTCCATCGAAGTTGTTCGCGACGAGAAATTAATGAGCAATTGATTCTGCGATAGAAATACGAATTTTTCACTGTATTCACTGTTTTACAAATATTTCGTCACAAAAAAAAATATAAAGAGAATGGAGCTCTTGTGTATTATCGATTAATGCATTTTTTTTAAATGTTACCCTGAGAACTATCAAAAAGTACGATAAAAACAAACAAAATTGATTTTTTACTCACGAATTTTTCGGGATCTAATCCTCTAAGAAAATCTTGTATAACTGCAGTTTTGGAGGTTCCGGTTTCCCCGACCAAAAGCACAGGTCTTTTGAGGTCATTCATTAATTTGACGAACCAATTTGTCCGGAGAGTATCGATGGTAGGAACGAGAATATCAGAAAAATTTTTGGTCCTGTCGTGAACGTACGTCGGAACAAGCCACTTCCAGGGCATCCAGACTTTTTTGTCGATATCGAGTACATAGTCGAAGAGTGATCGGAAGAAAATCGGAATATAGCCTGATTTAGAAAAAATCAAAATTTCGCTTGATTATTTGTTTGATAGCAAAACTGGAGATTCGTGATAAAATTCTTGATCATTTTGTCTTACGAATAGTTGCTAATTTTTCCGGAGTATCTTCGACCATCATCAAGCCCGCGATTTTTTTCATGTACTCATCAAAATCGTTTCGGGATTTGAGGACGAGGGAGGCTCCCAAAGAGCAATAACACGATTGTATGTAAACGGCTTCAATAATTTCGTTTCTTTCCATCATTGTCTCGACGATCGAAGTTTCTTCCTCCTGATTCAAAGGCTCGCCAACCTGTTTGACAGGTGACTCTTCTTCCGGCTTCGGTGGATAAAGACTGTCGATCATGTAACACAATTGGCTGACCATGTTCAACGCCGTTTGCGGTATAATCATTTTGAGAGGAAGCACTTGTTGCATTCCCAACATTCCGTCGATTATTAAATTGAGTGCACCGTGGATGTATTTTTCACACAAACTACGAAATACTTCTTGTTCCGATTTGCATCTCGTGTTTATCCAACGATCCATGTACGGCTGGTAACCCAAATTTTTCGGATCTATGTAAACCATTCCTGCACGGGATACCGTGGCGGGCGAAGCGTGTTGCAAATCTCCCACCTTTTTCATTAATGAAATATATGAAAAATATATTTCAAGTTATTTAATCAATATTTCCCTTAAGGAAAAATACGAGGAAGTACAAAATGAATATCAAATGAATTCTGCTTTTTTTCTGGATCGTAAAAATAGTCTCGGCAAACTTGTACTTCAATGTTTATTATCCAGAAATATTTATTTCTTACAGAGAAGTCTTATTACTTTAGAAAAAATAAAAATTGTTGGATTCACGTTGTTTCTTACCTCGAACAAAAGACTGCAATGATTTTGCAACTTAATTCTCTCCTGATTGGCAAGAGTCAAGAGTTTGTTGTCGTCCATTACTGAATTCATGTTTTCGATCCACAAAGCATCAACATCACCATCGAAAAGAATGTACTTCCTTTCGTCATTTTCGGTCTCGAGTGGCCTATTTATCTCGCGGAATATGTTGCTCAGTAAACCATCGGTCCAATCTCGAGTCAATGGATCAAGAATACCATAAAGTTCTATTACAGTGCACGCCTGAAAGAAAGTTCAACTACTGGAATCTCTTTGATTTCATTTTTTAGCCAGTTAAATCATTTTTTCCCGTCCCCACTCTCCTCATCCCTACTCTTGAAACTGAAGCTCAAATCAGTTCCAATTTAAAAAATGGAAACCAACATTTAAATTATTCAATCGAAGCTGTACCTTTGGATTAAGAATGTAAAGCTTCGTTGGTATGTCCAAATAAGTTTGGGCTTTGCAAAGAGTCTCAATAACCACAGTTTTTCCACCTCCAGTTGGTCCAACTATCATTGTCGAGTGTCTCGTCATCATGACTTCGTACAATTGTACAACTTTGTCGACCTAAGTATTTTGATGCAATTAATAAAGTTAAATATTTTGGCTTTTATTTGAAAATCCATACATTTTAAACAGAAAATCTGCTTTTGAGACTGAAAACTATTTGAAATAACTGTTCGAGAAAAAAAACAATGAATAGCTGAGAAATGAATGAATGAAATCGACTACGATTAAGGGGTTTCATCAGGGTAACGAGTCGAAAATTTAATTAAGGAATAAATTATTGTACTTGATCTCGAAGGACGATGTAACCATCTTGCTGAAGGATCGTTTCGACGGCTCCATTGAAATCTGGATAACCGAGTCTCGGACAATCCAATCCAGGGAACAAGTCTTTAATGAGTCCGAGAAAGAGTGGAACATCGTCATAAATGAATTTTGGAAGATTCATGTCTCTGAGTGCTCTCATGAGGACAACATTTTCCGGCAAATCAGTAGAGCTTCTTTTCAACTGACCAGCCATATTGAGGACTGATTTTAAAGCTCTCAAACCAAAATCGTAATGGGTCTGTTTGCTCAATTGTTCACGAGCAAGAGAATACAATACAGTCATTTTTTTCGCCAGTACTTTTGCCGTGAGAAAACCTGCGCTGAACAATTTTATTTGACAAATCATTTCGTTGTCAGGAACGATGCAGACGACTGGCCTGAATAGAGCTTTCACGGATTCCGGAAGTTCCGTACGACCGGCGTACCCGGGATTCATCGTTATGAAAATTCCAACTTTTGTGTCTAGAACGATGTCCTGGTTTTCAAACTAAAATTTCACAATTGAAAAGTTTATATCAATTTTTTTCTTTTATTATTATTTACGTATGATTTTTTTAAACAAAATCTACTGCATGAAAAATTTTGAAAAAATTCTGTTAAATTTATTGCAGTGTATTAAGTTTGTAAAAAAAATGCCATCCCGATGGTTATCGTAGTTTAATAGAAAATAGTGTTTTTTCGTCAAAAAGTATGAAATCCGAGTATTTATTTGTATGTGGAATTTGTGCAACTACCAAATAACGACTGTTCTTATTTTTTTGTAGTCAAAAATGTCCCAGGGATGACATAGAACCGAATACCCCGGCATTTTTTACAAAAATCATAGTCCTAATATGTCTCAAAAGGTTAATTTCCCTTCGAATGAAAAACTTACCACGAATCGTTTGGCTTTCATTTGCAAAGCTGAACGTATCGTCTGTAATTGGGTCGATATAACGGACAATACAGAAATGTCAATTCGATTGAATTCATCAAAACAACCCCATGCTCCACATTGAGCCAATCCACCTAAAGTTCTTCCAATTGCTACATAATCCATGCCTTCGCCACAATTAGTCACGACGCACAAGAGTCCAAGTGCTTTTGCCAAATCTTTGACTGTCTCTGTTTTTCCAGTTCCAGCTGGGCCAGCTGGCGCACCTCCCATTTGCATTGACAACGCTTGGGTTATTGTCAAATAAATTCTATCTGTTAATGGAGTTATAACCAAACGACCATTCAAACCCATGTACTCGTAGCCATATTCGAAACGTCCTGAGCATTGATTCATCCAAACATTGTCAAGATCGTGGACCCAGTAAAATCTGATCCAATTTGAAATTTAATGAAGATTTATTAAAAAAAGAAAATCAATTAAAGTTCATGAAAATTGTCGATGAGAAAAAAATTATGATTTTATTCAAATTTAATTATTTTAAAATCGACGAAGCATAATTAATTCATTCTCTCGTCGATATTAATTGATCCATCAATTAAGAAAGTTCCAAGATTTACAATTCCTAACAAATCACCTTAATTGGCTTTCCCATTCGAATTCCATTGCGTCCATAATACTGTCTCGTACGAATCCATCGATAATGTCGCGAATGTGAACGTCAACTGTCAACACAGTGTCCAATTTTTTTCTGTCGTTTCGTGTCAAGCTGTCTCCAGCTGCGCCCATGAGTGTCACAACTTCTTCCAATTGAGAATTCAATTGCTGAAGATACTGCGATCAATGAAACAAAAACACTTTTATATTTCCGCTTTTTTTTCTTAATTTTACTTGATTCGTCATTGAAAGTTTTAACAATCAAAACATGTACTTCTTTCATTGCTCGTTTCTTTCCATTCGCTATTTTTCCAAAGACATTTTCGGTTTCCGCTGTCCACCAAATTTGGTTGGCAACGAGTATCATCATTCCTTGAAATTCCAACATCCATTCGGTCCGTGGTCGTCGTACCTTTTTATTGAAGTCAGATATAAACCACAATCGAAGGTGATTAAATAAATGGAAAGTATTTAAAGCAGGGGATAATTTAAAAAAAGTTGCCCACCTTGCCATAACTGTAAACTGCTTTTTTGGTAATAAATCTATTGGATTTCCTCATTTCTGCGAGTGCCAGAACCATCCAATCTTCAATTTTTCCTTCAGCAATGACAGGTTCGCAAAACTCCATGATTTCTTTTTCGCTCGAAATAAGAGCAGTGGCGATTGATTTTTCTTTGTTGTCACGTCCAAGTCTGAATTTGTCAAGGTTGTCAAACATTTTGGCAACGTGTTCTTGGATGGCTGCAGGATCGGAGCTTCCAAGGATGCCCAACAATTCGTCGTCACTTATGAAATTGAATCGTGGAAATATCGCACGTTTCGTACTGAGATATTCGGTCAACGATTTTTGGCATCTTTCAAGCCCGTCGATCAATGATTCGAACTCGTCCTTGCGCCCAGGTGCCGTACAACACTCGAGAACGTTCAAACGTTTTGCTGTGTCCAGCATTATTTTTCTAAATGTCTTGTCAATTTCGTCGAACTTTCTTGCTTCCTCTGGTAACTGCGATCTTATGTCACCCCCGACAAAAATCCCCTCGAGGTACAACCATTTTCTTTGTAACTCCATCCACGCCTCTATCACTCCCGATATCGTTTGCATTGTTTTTTCCCATTTCTGGACGTTTCCCAAAAACGGGCCGATGAATTGAGAGGCAGCCATACTTTGCAAATTTATTGTATTGTCCTCAAGCACAAGAATCAATTCTTCAACGGGACCAAGAATATATCCGCGGTCTTCTGTGCCTGCGATGTATATTTTTTTAAATCGTTACGTTAATTGTGATAAATCCTTAATCTGTTAATACTTTGATTTATCAACCTTAATGCGTAAAAATCCCTAAACCCTTAGTTAAACTTTAATTTAGCCACAACATTGATACAGGGGGTCAATTTGACCCGGAGTGTATTTCATCCTCCCCTCGGAAAATGTATACTTTTATTGTTTAGAACGAAAGATTAACGACTTCGACTTTTGTAAAAGTTTTACGCCTCGTATTCGGGAATGAACTTATGGAAAATGCTGGTTTTCGAAAAAAAAATGATTTTATGACATTTTCATTTTCTTTACCTTTGTAATGTCTTATCACTGTGAATTCCATGCTTTTCCAGACCTCCGAGACTTCCTTGACGCCTCTCTCAATAGACAATTCTTTGATCGCATTAGTGACGATGGACGAGGCGATATCTTGAAACTTTGCCAGGTCCATGGCGAACATATTCTCGAGGGTAAATCTTTAGGGACGAAAAAATGAACCCGGTTCAATTATTTCTCAACCAGGAAAAGTGTGAAGAAATATTTGGTCCTCGATTCCTCACCGTTGCATTTTAGCTTCCAGTGTAAGCGTTATTAACGAATTAAAAAAAAAATGAATATTTATGTTACAACAAGATTAGTCCCAAGAATCGGAGCTGCGAACACAGTAAATTCTTTTTTCTCCCATTATTGACATTAAAGAAACTGTTGCAATTAAATAAAAATCAATCAAGGATCGACAGCATAAACAAACAAATGCCATCGATCCTTGCCTATTATTTTGACAAGACACCCTTAAAATTAATTTGTCTAAGTGGCAACCACTCAATCTTAACTGTCCCTACAGAAGTTTGGGTATTTTTCGTCACACACTGGAATAATGTCTAGCTAATGTAATTAGGAATGATGATGATGATGATGATGATGAAGAGATTCTATGAATGATCTCCACACCTGCTCGGTTCCATGTCGAAATAAATGCCCGTTTTGTTCATTAATTCTTCCCAGTGTCTTTCGCGCATTGCCTCATTCTTTAGTTCGACGAACAAAGGAACAGAATTCTTGAAAGTTTTCATCGTAGTCTCAAGTGAGAAAGCGACGTTAAGTTGTCTAACAGATTTAGGCATTCGACGAAACTCTTTGATGAACTGTTCCATTCCGTCCATCAATTGTTGAGGATTGAGATCGATCCACAAAGTTTTGGACCAATGTTCACGAGCGTTTTTCTGGGCCCTGTACAGTTTGTAAAGCATTTCCATGCCCTCGTAATCCTGTTTGACTTTGAGAAAAGCTGAGTAATCAGCGGGCTCGAGGTTGAAAAGAATTTCGGCGTTTGCAAGGTCCACTCGTTTCGCCTCCATTTTTTCAATCAGTTTTCCATACTCCTAACAAAAACAATGTCAAGATAAATACCAACTTTTGAAAGAGCATTGCAGAGAATCATTGGAAAAAGTAATTGCTCTCTTTTCTTCACCTCCATCTTTCTCAACCCAGCATCCAAATCACTTCCAACACTGCCTGGACCATTGGTCTCGAATAGCTCAGCAAACTCGTAGCACTCGATGCCAAAGTTTGCAATCTGATCTCTTGTCATATCGCAGAAACGATCTTTGGTGCTTTCCAAAGTCGTGGCTCGATAAAGTGCTGCAAGATAAAGAGAGTTCCACTCTTCTTCTAATTTGTAAGCCAATTGTTCATCCTCCTCGGAATAATTAACTCCGTGATTGCCAAGAGTTCGAAAAGTTTCCTATTCGATAAAAGGAGGAAGCGAAAGCACATGCAGTAGAACAAATACTTGTCTTTTGTTTATTTCTTCAAGGTCACAAATATCTCACCTGGTAAAGATAATACTGGACCTCGGACTGAACCGCGAGTTTTTTAATGTCAGCAATCGCTTGCATAACGACTTTGAACCTGTCCAGTCCACTGATAACCAGTTCAACATCACTTCTAAACGTTTCAATTTTAGTTCTCAGATTTTCCATCGACTCGCGAGTTTCAGCGAGTAAATAATTGCCAAGAATTTGTTTCCATTCGTTCGCATGATCCTTAATCCCCATAAGCAATGGAGCTAAATTAACTCTTCATCCGAATAAACGATATCCATCATCAAAGGGAAAGAAATAAAAAATAAATAACGATCAATCTTGGCTGGCAGGATAATCGCGTTTCAAATTGGTCAATCAAGAATTACCTAACACTCGATACATCGAAGTACGGCAACATATCATCGATCTCCTCGACAATACTCCCGTAGAAAGTAAATTTCTCATCGTACTGCAACAGCGTGGGATTTTCACCCGCGAATTTCTCGCATATTTGAACTTTGTCAAAACGCCATAAATTTCTATATTTTTTCCAACGATGCAAATATTTCGAACAGTCACTTGTTATCTTTTGAATTGTTTCTTGTATGACGTATATATGCTCGTTTATTATCTTGGAAATGAAATCTCGAGTTATTTTATGAGTGGTATCGATATTCACAGTAATTCAAGTTTTTAAACTCTTCGTTGAAGCACCGGGAACTCGGTTCTGGGTCAAATTGACCCAGTACGTCAATGCACTAGCGAAATTGAAGTGTTTCAACGAAGAGATAAATCAATCGAGTCGACAAAAAATTTATACCCGTATACTTGTAATGTCTTCGTAAAAATTGAACGTAAAAAACTCTTCAGAATCGAGTTGTCTGACGGGTTTGCATTCGTGACACGTGGTTGCCATCCATCTCGGAAACAATTTGAACCTCTCGAGCAAATCTTTGACGTCGTGAAGTACAATAGCTCGTACTTCGTTCGGACTCGGCCTCAGAATAACTTCGGATGCAACGAGAATAGCATCGACCTTGAAAATTGCCTTGTCTCCGACCAAAAGGGCATCGAGAACCTCAAGATTCCGGACAATGCAACGTATGAAAGCCCTGAATATTTTAGCCTCGTAACGCTCGTAAAATTTTTGCATTCCAGCACTTTTTCCACTCGATGTCCCTTCGACCAGACTTTCCAATTTAATTAACATCGGACTAGCTGATTTGTACGCTTTCAGCATGGCACACACAAACTCTGTTCTCTTGGCCTCAATGTCGAGGAAATAAGTCTGTCAATTTCATAATCATTAATTATAATTTTGTCCTGGATAAATATTTGCAAAAGAATGACGAATTTATCAACCTTGCAAGGACTTAATTCAACTTCCGTTTCATTTTGTTCTTTAGTCGGTGTAAACAAATGGTACGATTGAATATCTTTTTCGATTCGTTGATCGAGATCTGTCTTCATTTGATTGACTTGGGTCGCGATGGAACTCAGACTCTTTAACAATTTTTCACACGTCATCGCGTAATCCGATATCCCCAAGGAATACCAATTCAACCTTGTCACACCGGGATGAATGTTTTTCTCGATGTTTCGTAAACTTTTGTTTAGCAATTGTAACTGCAAAAATTGATTAATCGTTCAATGAAAAATAAGCAGAACTTCGTTTTTTTTTAAATTAATAAATAAAGAACTCACGTCAGCTTCGTCGAATTTTGACACAATTGCGTTGTACCGATCAATCATATTTTTCGTAGCTTCGATATCAGCCCGAAGTCTGTCTTTTTGAATTCCAACGTTTCTCACTATTTCCGGTAACTCAAAGCCCAGTTGCTCCAACAATTCAGCCTTCGATAGAAAAATTCAAACGTGGTGCCACTACATTTTTTCAATCGATAACAAAATCTCACTTTTTTTAAGTCTTTTTTATCTCCCAATCGATTTGACCTAATTTTTTCTTCGTACCTCTCGAATAATGTCAAACACATCGAAATTGAAATTGACCTCGAACCGAAGTTGCAATTCTATTGTCGTGCCATCGCGTAATATTTCCTTCCAAGCTACTTTCGGCTTCTCCATCAAACTCGATATCGTCGAGCCTTTATGTTCTCTCGTTAAAATGTCACCACCTCTGCTTCCAGTTCTCATTATTCGAGGGCCTGGCAATATGAACTTTTGTTCGCTGACCATGCTTCCAGCTGTTTCTGTTTTCAATAATCACGAAAATAATCCAATATCATTGTTAGTTTTCGTCCAATTCAATTGTTTATCAAATTTCTCAATAAAAATCAATTTTTTTTGGCAGATAAAGTTTCCATAAAAGGTCATTATTATTTGTTGTTTAAAGCAATCATTTCGTAGAATTTTGGGTTCTACAATTTACGAGAAACATTAAAAAAAAAAAGAATCGAAATACCTATGCTTTGTTTCGACATAATGCCATCAGTGTGTCGTCCAGAAATATTCGTAATCGACTCCAATCTGTCGACAATCCCATGTTCTTTGCTTCGAGATTTCCTGATTCTCAATCTCGACCCTGTCGCTACTTTATTCAGTTGAGTTTTTGTATCTGTTCGTAGAAGAAATGAAATTTGATTGTATTTCATTTAATTAATAACTGATACACATTTATTTTTATAAAGTTGATTGATAACTTTTCGTTAACGACACGCACTTATCTCGTGATCGGTAGGAATCATTTTCAATATACTTTTTTTCATTGCAAGAGTCACCACTGGACTGGTCGTTTCGATCCACGAATTGAATTTAGTTTCCTCAAATTTTTTCATCTGTTTAGCGATGTTGAGATATTGTTGGAAGGAAAATAATTTTAATTCGCTGTTTTTCAGCTCTTCCACGCGCTGGAATTTCAAAACTGGATCTTTTAATCGGTGAAATAATTGACGCTCCCAAAATATAGCGCCAGCTACTGGTGGATGGTATGGAAGCAACGGGGGATTCCGCTTTCCTGAAAAGGAATGAAGCTTTCGTCGTACAATCAGTTTGAATTTTAATCAATAAATAAATAAATCCAATTGGACTCGACTAAAAATGTTTACCTCGATTGAAAATGTTTTCGATCATGCTAATTTCTTTGCTAAACTGTTGCATTATAATGTCGAATTTCATTAAAAGTTGTTCTTGTATAGCTTGGCGGGTTTTAATATTTTTAAATTTGAGCAAAACTTCAAGAGCGTGTTCTGCACTAATGAGAACAGTGAAACACTCGTCGATATAAAATTTAGCTTCGTTCTCAAGATTTCCAACTTCAACGTAAAACCACGACATCGTGGCTTCCCAATTTTCTTTGTTGAACTTCGTGAATACGTTGAAATCCGCGTTTTCCAGTGGAACAATTAATTTCTCAACTCTTTTTATTATCGCGTCGATCTGGGCGGGATCGTTTATTATTGATTTCAATTCCGCACCAAAAATATTGTAAAAATCTTGCAAAACGCTCGCTATTTTATTCAAATCGTCGCAAACGTTTGCTATGTATTCTGTTTCTCTGAACAAAGTGTCCTGATCGAATTCCCAACGTTGACCCTTTCCTGATACTTCGATGCTCTCGCGAGTGTTCAAATAAGACTCTCTCCAATTTTTCATCATTTCGTGGGCGTCTCCTGTCAGTGTCAATACTTCGTCCAATGGCTTTCTGATTATCCATCAAACATATGAAATTCATATTATGAATATGTTAAATTCAAATTGAAAAATTAGGGTGTTAAATAGTCAAATGGCGAAGTTTATAAATTTTTTTTTTTGGAAAAGAGATTTAAAAAAAAGAATTTTGTCTACAACTGCGAATAACCCCTTAAAATTGACACTAAAATGTTTTGTTTCTCTTTGAAATACTTGAAAAGCTCTTCAATGGCCAAATTCTTCATAATGTTTTGGCACAATTGCCAGGAGACACGTTCGAGAAGAGGAACCATTTTATCTTCGGTGCTGTAATATTTCGACAAGACCCAAATCATTCTCATGCCTTCGGTGAGAGGTGGAAGTGCTTTTGCGATTGTTTGAAACGATTTGGATTCAGCAATCAACTGAAATGGATTATGAATCAAAATTAAAGTCAATATTTTGATTTTTCAAAGAGTAGATTTTGAGTTTCACCTTAAAATATCTCAAAACGGTGAAAAGGAATTTATTGTTGTCTCTGGCCTCTGTGTAATGTTTCCATAACTCCATTTGAAAGAAACTGAACGCTGAGGCTATCGGCGATTCCGAGTCCTCCAACAAAGACAAAATTTCTTTAACTTCTGCGGTTTTCAGTTGTTCGACAAGCATCGAAAGTCCTGTTTCTCGATCGTGCCAATATTCATATTCGGCAAGAGGTCCTTTTCCCTGTGGAACTTTCTTCGTAAATGTGTCTAAAACTTTTTGTATGTGTTTGCCCCAGGAACCAACTACTCTCTCCAATTGCTCGAGCATTCGTTTCTTCGTGAGCGAAGGCGATGTCGTTCCATCAGATTCTAACAGTTCTGTTACTCGTGGAACCGTTAGCAATATGTCACCTTCGATATGTTCCAATGTCCTGTACAATTCAATTGGAATAACAATGAATTTGAGGATTTTGGAAGAAATTTCTTAAGAGCCTCTTCAATAATCCGTGTTAAAGGATTCGAACGACTCTATTTGCAATAATCGAAGTCGTCTACTTTGAAGATTAAGTAATAAAATTGTGGAATAATCAATTCCTAACCATTGCACACTGGTTGTCAATTTTTCCAAATAATCCAACAGATCTTTTTTGCTCGACTCAATCGGTATTTCTTTTTTTGTATTCTCGGATGTGGAGGAAACTGGTGTGCTTCCCTCCTCTTTCGAAGCAGTTTGTTTTTCTTCTTTTTCTGATTCCGTGGACGATCTTAGAGCACGAAATTCAGCACTTTTTCTCCCGTCCACAGAGATACGTCCAGTTTCTTCCATTTTACTTATCATTACCGATACTCTTCGATAACTCGATGGTCGTCTGAAAGCCGTGGCCTGATTCAAGTTTTATAATTAAAATAAAGAAAGCTCCATTTATAATTCGAAATTCGAGAGTTACTCGACCTGATTATCAATCATTGCAGAAAGAGTTGCAGTTGCTCGTCCCATTGGCGTTTCATCGCTTTTTGCGACTGAATGAATTTCCTCGATCTGCTGCTGTGCCGGACCGAGCCCCCTGTATTGGTTTTCTACCAACGGCTTGAAAGCCTGAAAATATTCAATTCATAAAACTCGTGGGCGAGAATTTAAAAAAAAATTTTTAGATTGAAGTTTTGAGAAATTCCTTATCAAAGAATCAATAAAAAAGGGTACAAAATTTCAGACGAAGAAATTCGAACTGCTTGAAATGAATTTTATCCTGAAAATGTCCTCCAACAACAAAATTCTAAACGACAATACAGCCTTAATTTATACTTAAAAAACAAAATGGATTTATGTTAATAAACTAACATGAACGAGCAGCCTGTTCATCGCAGGTAATAAATTTCCATTCAAGGAACCGACTATCAAATAATTAGTAATCCTTTTGTTACAATCCTCGTAAGATTCGAACGATGGAATTCCCTCTTCACTTGTTCTCATGAAATAAAATAAATTTGAATTCTCGATTTCTTTGTTGGTTGGATCGATTTCACCAAAAAACATGTGCAACACTGGTATTTCGACGACTTTGTCAACAACTTTCTAAAACAATAAACAAATAAAATGTCATGATTTAATAACGAAGATTGCGTCACTTACGTTGCACATTTTGCAGCAACAGCTTAGTGGCAAATTTAGATACTAATTTACCTTCGTGAGGATGTACTTGTCTTCTTCGCCAGGAGGTGGTACGAACGGTACAGATCTTACTGAAAACATTATTTTTCTTTTATCTAATAAACAATACTTTCCTCAAACCAAGGGTCATTTTGACCCGGACTTGTTTTTATTTTTTATTTTTTGAAAAAAGGATCAAAGTGTCGCGAAAAGAAAATCAAGTTTTATACCAAAATTACTCTTACAACTCGAAGAGAAAGTTATTATTTATAGGAATGGCAAAAATGATAAACGTTTACGTGAAGTTGTGCTTTGAGCTTGAGTCTTCTTTTTCATCTGCAACAAAGAATTATCGCCCGAAAGTTGTTCTTCTTCCTCTTCGCTCTCATGATCTTCGCCAATGTCTTCTTCACTCTCTCCAATCAAAGTGCCATCCGAGCGTAATTGCATTACTGACACGCTCGTGAAAATTGAGCTCGCAGCGGTGCTGCTTATTTCCGACTTTTCAGCTTTTTTATTTTTCTTTCCTTTTTTTCCTTTCTTCTCCTTTTTTTTCTCCTCTTCGACTTTTTCCACCTTTTCGACTTTTCCTATTATAATATTTTTTATTAAATGAACATTTAAACAGACGAATAATTTCAAACGTTTCAGAAATCGACTAAAGTGCTCTGATTTTTGACATGCTTGGGTGCGTTTGCTAAATTTTTATTTTTGTGCCTGTTATAAACGTTTTGCAGTTTTACCCGGAGCACTCTTAGTCAACCTTTGCGGTCTGCTTTTCGATGCAAATGATGCGAGAGTCGTAATTTTGACTCTGTGACCAGCACCTCAATGAAATTTACAAAAATATTGTTATTTATAATACTTTTCGACGATTATAAACTCGTCACTTCATTAATTCGACATGGTTAATTAACTAACTTTCTTCCCAGACTGATATTTCCTCTTGCACTACTTCGCTCCTGTGGGTTTTGTAAAACCACACTTGTTTTTTTTCCAAATCCATAACCCCATAAAGATCGAGAATAAGAAAATTCAGTAGTTTATCTTCATAAAAACGATTGTTTTCCTGGTGGAGCAGAAAAAGTGTATTTGACAGATTGTCCAGTTTTTTTAAATCATTCAAGCAAAATAGCAGTTCCACACTTGTCAGATGAGTGTAACATTTTCATTGTTGTCTTTTTTATTTTATTTATTGTTAACAATTCGATAAATTGACTTGGCAAACATTTGAAAAATTTCAACAGAATCTTAGAATATTAAATTCAACAAATAACGTAGTAATTATAAGAGAAAAAAATAATAATTACACTTATTAAAGTGTCAAAGAGAAACTTGTAATTGTCAGTGAGGCCAAGGAACTTGACGACTTTATCACGAATCCATCCCACCCTACGAAGCATACAAAATATTGAGTAACAATATATTTGAACACTGATGATGTAACATTAAATGAACGTGAAATTCTCACCGATAATCCATCACCATTGACGGTTCTGATTTTAATAAACTCATTTCACTGCTTATTTCTAAATCCTCTTCACTGCCATCGTCAGCAGTTTTTATGCTGACGTTTTCCGTTATAACACCGTCTTCCTCCATCGTGCAATACAAGGATTATTAAAACTTACTAATAGAACATTATTTAATGACGAATAGATTAACTGTGTCGCGTTTATTGCATAATTCTATGACAGCCAGGGCTCACAGGATAGAAAGACATTTTATTGCCCGAAGTTGCCCAATTTTCTTGTCGTCATGGAGAACAAACAATTCTCAAGGTGTGGGTGTATGCGCCACGCATGATTATTATTCACTTTACCTACATCGTGCTGCTCGTATCGTTGGACAATCGATCGTGTAATAATACAGACGCCAGCACCATTTTAGGAAACGTTGACGAATCAATTAATTGTTCTTTTTTTTTCTTCAATTTTATGATGTGCTAGTCATATTTTTATCTGAATATGCAAAACAGTTACTGGGTTACAGGGATTTCGATGATCTTTCAAATTTTTTTCATCGAAAGTGACAACCTGACCAATAAAAGAGTGTATTAACAAAATTTGAAGAATTTATACTCTTTATTGACAGAAGACGATGAAACGTTCAAGTTTTTTTTCAAACCTTGATCACAGCCATTCCAATCGTTTTTTGATATTGAATCTCACGCCATTTTTTTAGTCGGGATTTGTACGATTGTTTTGAAAAAAAATGTCTTGGGAAATTCTCATTTTACGAAAACTTATGGGCCCGTAAAGTTACACGGGTCAATTCGACTGGATGTCGATCAAAACGATTTCCGTGTCCGAATAATGTTTAACAGTAGAAACGGTTCGATTGAAGAACAAAAGAGTTTACGAATGAATTGAAAAGCGTTGAACATGGGCATTAAATTCTTTATTTTCTTCTCATATTATACATTTTATAATTCACATGGAAATTCATCATCACCATCATAAAAATCGCGAATTTGAAACAAGATTTAGTGTATACAGAAATTTTTTACAAAAAAAAATCACAACATCTTTCCTCATCAATCATAATTAAATACAACAAAATAGAATGTAACTAAAAAAACGAAGAGTCTAAATAGAGAAGAGAATGCGAAACGTTGCCAGCAAAGTTTTTTCGTTGTTTTAAACCTATTTTTGGTTAATTCTTTCTCGCAGTTTCGTGAGAGTTATTCAATGTCAATTTTTTTTTCTGTTTTGTATTACTACCAGTCGACATCCTCGTGGAAACGATTTTTTTTTATTCGCGACTGTAAACACCGATAAATATCTTCAAACTTAATAATTACTATTACATAATAATACCACATATTATTTATTTAAGAACAATGGACATTTCACGTGGAAGTTTCAATCCGAAATCCTGACCATTCTTAATTGTCCAAAAGTTGTCGAGTCATCAGCGTTTATTGCCCCGAAGGATAAATAATTACAAAACTTCATTAAAATGTAAAAATTGATTTTTTTTCTCTTTTATCGAAAAATATTGTAAATTTTCAAGCAATTGAAATGGTCGAGGTTGTCGAATGAAAATTAAACGTAAAAGGTCTCAAATTTTCCACATTTCAGACAATCGTTCTAACTCTCAATACTCGTGTTATTTTGATGATTCGTCGTATTTGCTGTTGTCACGTCGTGCAATAAACCTTTTACAACAGCTTCCATGTATTCTTCTCTCTCTTGATCAGTGTTTAAGGAAAATCCCAAGGAAGGTATGAATTCAGTTTGAATGACAGTCTCGGTATGAACTCCTTCCGTTTTGTCATCAGTTTCGTTCGATCTCGGGCTGTTTTGTTCTTGCTTTAATTGAGGGCTGGACGTTGCGGAATCATCGAGTGGAAAGCCCGTCTCAAAATTGTAGAGTCTCGAAGATTCAGGCAAATCGAAAACTAATTTCGGTTCATTTGTTTTTTCATTTTTTCGACCAAAAGTTCGACTCAATTGGTCAATGAGGTCACGATTGTCTTCGAAATCGGTAGTCAATCCCGAAGAAGCGACTTTCAACGTTTCCAGGTTTTCCTCCGAATCTGACTCGTTGGATGAAGAAACGATTGATCCGGTTGATCGAATCGAAGCGTCTGTGGTTTCGGAAACAATGAAATTTTTCTGTGTATTTGAAAAAGATTGGGAGCTCGTAGAAATGATTTTATTGTCAGGATTCAATGGAGTTTGGATTTTGACGTTGACGGGCTGTTGCAAGGAAAATGGTCTCGGAGAATTTGGCCCGTTTGTCAAAGCGACAAAGTTTTCGAAAAATTTCACCGATTCTAATCCTTTTGATCGCGGAGTTTGCAAGTTTTCGTCTTTGCTTTGAATTTCCTCGATTCTTGAGTTCTTGGAATCGAAATCATTAGATTCCACGTTGGGACGAGGAGGAGAGTTATGCTCGTCCGATCTGACGATCTCGAAACTCTTGAAATCGGCAGCGCCGATCGAATCACCAATTTCCGGTTGCGCTATCAGTTTACGTATTTCTTCACCGTTTGGATCGATCTCTGCATTTTTATCCACCGTCAGGGTGAACTCAATCGGCGAGGAAGCCAATTCGATAGTGTCAGCAATTTTACTCGAATTCGACAAAACTTCTTGGGGAAAAATCGGCTGGTTTACGGCGACATTTTCACTCGAAGATATCGCCGAGTCTACTTCGAGGGAAGTCACATTTTTCGCCATTTTTGATAAATCGTTTTCTGAAATATCCTCGTTAAGGATTTCGATCGATTCTACACTTTGGGGAATGTTGTTTTCCTGAGCAACGTCCTCAGAGCCGAAAATTCTTGGTACTAATTCTACTGACTTTGTTAAATTGAAAGAGGTCGCATTCACCGGTTTCACGATCTCCAACCTTTCCTCCGGTCGTTCGAAATCTTTTGTCGATCCGGTCGAATTTTTCGGACTGGAAAACGAATCCGGGCTCAAATCGAGAGATTTTACTTTCTCAATTAAAATCTTCGGAGTTTTCACTTCTTCCGGCGAATTTGTAGCATTGGCATTGTTGCCAATAATAATACGAAATATGCGAGATTCTCGATTCTGCTTTTCGTCATTTGTTGGCGAAGGTTTGTTGCTAATTGGATCAACTTTGACGGATCGATTGTCTTGTGTTGAATTTTTGCCCGAGGATTTGTCTGGATTCGAGAAACTTTCGTTATTCTGGATGGCAGGTTCGTCCAAAATCGTGATGCGAAATGCGCTGTGATTTTCTTTGGGTGGTAGCAAAAATCCAGCAGGTTCGTAACGATCCTGAGAATTTGTTGAAAGACTGGAATTCGTTGAATTCACGAGGACGAGTGGTTGAGGAATGTGTTGAGTATTCAGTTCGCTCGTGTCTTCGTCGTGATTGTACGAGAAAACAGTCGGATCACGATTCTCATCATCGATCGTGAGGATAGAAAGTGTTTCAGTTATTTTATCCGATAACCGATCGATATCTTCCGTAATAGTTTTTTCCTTACGATCGAGAGATTCCATAGTTTCGTTGAAGGATTGACGAGCGTTGGTGTCATTTCGAGACGGAGGATCGATCGGTGATTGGTTTTTTTGAGAAATCGACGATCTTTCGATGTCATCAACATCGTTTTGAAAACCAACAAACGTTCCTCGACTGGCGTTTGCTAATTGGTTACGATTTTTTTTCGAGATAGAAGCCGGCGTTGCTGCTTTTACGGTCTCGTCAGAACGGCCACGGGCGGTGTAAAGATGATCGGAGCTCTCGAATTCAAGGTCATATCTTCCGAAAGTGTCTTTGGTGGTTGGAGGTCTGTAGGTCGTTGGAATGGTTGGTGAATAGAATCTCCTGGCGATCGTTGTGACCGTTGGTACAGTGGGAGCGTAAGAAGGTTGGAATTCATTTCTGAATGAGCCTCGACGATCGTTTTTCCGATCTTCACCAATGGTGTGAATTTTAACCGAAGGATTTCCACTGTTTCGATCTCTATCGTCAGTTCCAATGTCCTGGGAATAATAATCGCTTTCCTGATAATTTTCTCGATTTTTTGTCGTCGTTGTCGACTTGTATCTCGATGAATGACGAGACGGATAGTCCGGATAATCGGAATAACTATCTCGACCTGTTGGAAGATCGTTCGTTCGTTCCGTTACCGAACTACCCCCAAAATTATAAACTCTCTGATTTCTCCGCTCGGCAGGACGATTTTGCTCTTCATTCACCGTCTCCACTGGAATTCTCTCGCCAGCTGATTGCACCCTCGACATCTCAAACGCTTTCCGCAAAATCTCATCATCGTCAACCTCGCTTACGTGACTCTCAACGTTTATCACGTGATAATTACGCGTCAACGAACAATCGACCTTGTTCCACCAGTCACACGTCAACAACTTTTGACTGAATATCGAACCGATCGGACATAGGAACGAGGAGACGAGAAAATTACCGTCGCACACGTGAAATACTTGACAACCAGCTCCCTCGTCGGCGTAATAGCCTGAGAAATATATAAAAAGCAATTAAACATTATGAAAAAAAGCGAGAATTGCTCGCTGACTCACTGTTCTTCATTCATTCTCATAATTTTTAAGCTTTTAGTAGGCCCACCGTTTTTTTTACGGTTTTTGATTATTAAACTTTTATTTCAACATTAAAGATTTAATTTTTTTCATTCTACATCGTGGCTTGACGTTCATAGATGTAAAGAAAACTAACAGTCATTATTTGTTAATTGCAATCAATCCTTATCCTGGGTGAATGAATAAAAAGTTCGAATTTCTTATTGTTTCACGAAAAAAAATCATTTTCCACTGAAATACTTTGAATATCGTAATGGCAATTTTTTCACAATCTCAGTGGACCTCAAAGAATGTCGAAGAATTTTTTCAAAATTTTTTGGAAATTTTTCTACCGTTTATTGATTTTCTAAATACCAGTGAATAATTTTTTTTTTTTACTACTAGTTTAAAAGAACTTCTCCTCTACGGTAGCATAAAACAATTTTCACTCGTTTAAGAGAACGAAAGATAAAAGAAAATGCGTAAAAGCAGAGAATAGCATAAATCATGATAATGAATGAGAAGGATTGTAATGATTATTCTGATGATCCGACTAATACAAGACTTTATACGTTATTTTCGCAATCTCGTTATAAACTAAAATCCACGAAAGCTTCCTCATTCCAAAAGTATGGGCACCGACGTTACGAAGTAGAACTCGTCTGGAACGAGTTACTTGCGAAGTTAACGTTCATTAATATCGCAACTCAAAACGCTCGAGATTCCTTCATCGCTCCTGTCATTACGAAAAATTGCATAATCGAGCTCGAATTAAAATCCGTTCGTGAGGCTTGATTTTAAATTTATTAAAGTCGTTTGCGGGTGAATCTTGCACGATAGCCCGACTACTTTTATTTTCAATCAAAACAACAACAAAAACAACAAAAAAAACAGAGAACTTCCAATATTGTGTAATCGACAAACTCGTTTCTGCTCCTGCTCTCAATTCCGCCCCAGGGATATACATTTTTTTCTCTTTTTTCGACAATACTTTTTTTCTCCTTTCAGCGTTCCATCAGATTACGAAATTGAGATGGACCTGCTCGCAACCGCTCGATTTTTCACGCTGGATTAAAAGCCAGAATTACTTAGAAAATTGTTAAACGTTTAACGTCGTTCTACAGTTTGTCCCTGATTCAAAAATTTCTATTCCCAAGAAAAATGATTGCAGAGAGACTTTGACGTAGTATACTCTCGTTATTTATGGAAACTTGGATGCAACGTAATCTCATAATGTTAGTCCTTATTTTTAAAGAACATAAAAACAAAAACTTTTGAAAAACGTTTAAGACAAAGGTGAGAGTTTGACAAATGACCACATTTGCCATACGCGGAGCTTAAACTTTATATCGTCGTGTCTGCGAAACTAAAAGGTCAAAATTGTTGACTTTTTTAGACAAACATTCGTCCCTCGTTGCTTTATATCTGAGCGAGAAAGAATCTGTCAAAAAAAATCGTCCGAAGTTATTCGGTTAAACGTGAGTTTCGCTGCCGCTCCTCGTCTTCGATTGCAGTTGGTTTCAATTATTATTTTTTTCCAAATCTATAGACGCACCTCAACGAGACTAACAGCTTAAGAAAAGCTCATAAACATTTAAAAATATGACAGCCTGGATTTGGAGATGATTTCCATGTAAAATAATCTCGAACTTCGCTCATAAATGTCAAGATTTCTTTCTCTATTCACCTTCTTTCGTTCAAGTCTACAAACTTTTATTGTTCGTTGGGCGAAATGTCAAAGGATAAATAAGACTCTGATTTTAAAATGCCTCAATAAAATAAATAAAATACGAAATCGATGCACGTGCTAGAAAAGTGTCTCCTTTTTCCCTTTCCGTTTCGATTGCCCATTCACAATATTTCAAACGTTTAGGAGCATCCTCGTGACGGAATTGAACTAAAAGTTTAGCTTTACTATTATCGACCATGTTTATATTTATATATATAAAGATATTTATGGTCGCATCTTCTGTCGCTGGAGCGCTGACCTATTGCGAAACGTAATAAAATGCTAGCGGTAAATTCCACTCTCGATGTACTCTCTCGGTGGTTAACTACTATATTCAACCGCATACAACGTCACTGTATGCGACTAATATAGCCACACAATGTAAAAGCCTATGTACAGCCCGAATTATCCTTGACATCGATGCTAAAGGTGACTAAAATCTTTCAATGTACGTGAAATCCATGACAAACCGAATGACTGTATCGAATACTATGGGGCATTCGATTTGCGGTTGAAAAAAGAAAAAAAAACCTATGACGTGGACTTTTAGGGTGTTTTGACAAATTTAACAAAAAAAATGCAATTTGAATGCATTTTTCACTAAATGAGAAAGGTTTGAATCTTAACCCTGGGATTTAACCATTTTCGTTTGATAAAAACTAGCCAATTGGGCAATGATCCTCTGTACCAAATTTCTTTCAAACCGGTTCTTTGATTTTCGAGAGGTTTTCGTTGTAAAAGAACATCATTTTGAAAAAAAAAGGATTCTGATGTCACGTTAAATAGTTAATTATCGAAAAATCGAATGGAAACCCTTAAGACTTTGTTGTGGCTTGGTTTTTTGTATAGAAATGCCACATTGCTTACAAATCACTGTCTGTTTTTATTTAGTAATGCATGTAATATTACATAATCTATGAAGCAGCTTATTAGGCGAATCAAAAGTGATAGTAATTTGATATTTCGGCAGACCTGTTTGCCACTTGAATTCATCTCAGAGAGAAGCAAATCCGAGGTTTCTGTAAGTTCACTTGTAAGAGATGCTGTTAGTGAAAGAAATGACCTGAAGGCAAGATAAGTTTCTCTGATTGGATCGAACAGCTGAGCATGTCAAGGGATTAGTACTCGAGAACAGCAATTGAATTAAATAATAAATAATAATCGGCCCTTTTGAACGTGAAAGATGATAAAATCCCTTTAGAATAAAAATCTCAAATTAAAGTTCAGAACCAACGACCTTATGATGCTTTTCTATCATAAACTGATTATTCATTCTTGCTCGTCACTTTTTCTACGAAAGATGTCCTTGAAAAGAAATGCTCCGGGCAATCGTGGAGATTGAATCAAAAATCAACATAAATTCATGCATAAATTGGTTTGAAGATTTTTCAATAATATTTTGATTACGAATTCGACTCTTCTTACCTCTGTAATGACCTTCGCATACAAATTCCGTTTGAGGCAATCTCGTATACGCAGGATAATCCACACCTGGTTCACCCGGAACGTTGTTCCTGATGTCCGAGAGGTCTGAACAATGAGTTTAATGAGACAAAGTTAATGAGAAACCAGAAAATCGATGGTTTCTTAGGATATTTTTGAAAAATTGTTATATTTTGAATTTCAAAAAGGTTCCAGAAAGAAATGGAGTCCTAAACTCACCGGATTCGTCGTCGTACGGATTGTACCGACCATTCGATGATCCGTAATCGTCGTAAGGACTATCCTCTTCCGGATCGTAGTATTTCCTGATTCGTAAAATCAATGAGATATCTTATGTAACGAGATAAGTCAAGGTCAATGTTCGAGAATGAATAGATCTCGATAGAGCCTCTCATTCAGTGACGTTATAACAGTAAATCCTTCGACACTCTGATTTAATGACGTGACCGATGTACAGTGCCAGCAAAAAGTATCGGAGGCAGAAAAACAATAATTTCACAATCTTTTCTACAGGATTAAATCATTTTTTCAATAAGAAATAGTCATTAAAAAAAAATACGAAAAAATACATAGAAAGAGCAAAACAATTAGCGAAACTTTCGGTCAAGTCTTTCATGAGAAACTTATCATTTTTATTATTTTACCTTCCCCTGGTTCCATCGATTGCTCTGCGAATAGGAAAAGTTCTTCTGGGTTCCTCGTCATCCGTTATCGTCCCATTTGTCAGATTTCGTGAAAGCACCACCGCGAGACCTGATACACGATCAGGCAAATTAAAACAACGTTAAAGATTCAATTTCAAATAATAGTCATGGAGAATGATGGGGAAGATTTCTAAAGTAGTAGTCAAGCCACAGCCACGATCAAAAGTTAACTCTCTGACTAATTTTGAAGAGATTGGATAGTTCTTGCGGAATATCCCAATAAAGTTAATTGTTGTATCTTCCAAGAATGTTGAAACCTAAAAAGCTTCGGAATAAATGTATTTTTTTCCGAAGGTTTGACACGATGAAAAAAGTGTGTCGAAAAGTTTCAGAGATATTTTGTAGAATGTCAATCTTTCCGCTTCCCATAAAATCGCATTTGAAACTGTGCAAATTTAGAAAAATGCTCTGGCAAAACTAATTATTAAAAACGTTAATTAATCGAGATAAAAATTGAATAAATATTTAAAAGGCGTTACAAATATCTATAGAATTATTTAGTTTGGCTTCTTTTGTACGAAGACAAAGCTGCTGATATTTATAAAGCTATAAATTTTATGAAAAAAAAGACACGATGGTATTTTTGTTCAAGGATTTGAAGAAATTCCATAAGAATAACAATAACAAGAATTATACGTCAATTTTTTTTGTATGCGTTATGTAAATGAAGTGCAAGAAACGTGATGATAGTATCAGCAGAAAAAGATACTAATGAAAATGCTCTTGAAAGGCTCTCTCTCCAGTGATCTATGTTCAACATGTTTTTCGTTCGATCTCTCCGCAAGATCGCGGTTAATTGAATTCTACGCTTAATGACGACAATTTGGTGTCGCCAGTACTGTACCCCTTCAATTTACTGAACCCGACAATTTTGTAAAAAAATAATTGCAGAGGAACGAATGAAATTTACAACGTGTGAAAAATCTTTTATTGACTTTATAATTGTAAATAAATGATAATGCGTGTTCAAAATGATTTTTTTATCATAATTTATTTTACGGTCCCTTTCGTCCAGCACAATATTTCCAAACGATTACATTTTCCATCAATTTCAATAAACAATCAAGTTTTTACCATCGACTAATTTTCCAATTGCAAGTAAGCAAAAATCATTAGCCCGGAAGTTAAGTTTTTCGGAGAACAAATCCAAAACCACGAAGATCCCTCGAATAATTATAAATCACAAATAGATCAATATCTAAAATTCTCAGGACAGGAATACTCTCACAGTCATTGAAAATCAGAGAAAATTTCGAAGCAAAAATGTCGAAGAGAAAAAAAAACCGTAATAAAATCACATGACACTGGAATATAGAAAAAAATCGGGAGTTCGATTTCTCGAGCACTTACACAAACAATGTAGATAGAAACGTCGCATATTTGTATATCAGGCTCAGTACACAAGAACGAAATATAAATCGATTCTCAAGTAAATACAGTCTGTTTAATTGATTAATAAAATAAAAAACGATGACGTTTGTCGATGCACTCGAGGAGCAAAACGGAACTCATCTGCCGGTCGTCTTGTTCGCGGTTGTCTTGAAAACTTGATGTCGTTGGCGTAGAGTTCGTATATACACACCTCACATAAGTATATCTATCTCGTGGTTAGAGTGGGAGATACACAAACATATATAGTCACATCTTACCTTTCCTCTTTTAGCTTTCCACCTCTCACCGTTTCTCATATTGTACTACACAAACTTAGCCCCTCTCTTCATTCCTCTATCTGCCATAAAAATAATTCTTGGTGAATAGTGTGTACACCATTGTTGAGTCGAGTTGATGCTGCAGGATGTATCTCATCTCGCTGCGGGGCACACACGGGTTCGATAATCGAGCGCAACCATGTCGCACACCCTTGAACCATAGCGTGGCCTCAAATCCATTGCGTCAAGTACCATGAAATTTGAGCAATATTGCATTTACGATTTTTCCACACATATTTAAAAGTCTCCAAATTTTATTGCTCCATTACGAGAGAAAGGGAAGGGCAATTAAATCTTTTTCTCTTTCCACCTCAAGCTGCGATGAGTGAATTATCCAATAACCATGGTTATGATGGTTATGACTTTTTTTTTCTCTACTGACCGAGTCACCTTCTTCTTTTGCTGGATGAGATATTTTACTTGCAAAATATCTGTTACAGTTCCACGTTTCGTTAGCATGGAACTTTCAAGTACTAGAAATATATAATTGTAACTACCAGTAGTTACCTCCACGAATACGTAAGTCCATACAAACGGATTCGGTCGTCAAACTCTCGAGGATTCTTCCAACTGTACGCTACTCGTTTCCATTATCATCCTCTCGTTGCAGAATATCTCCTAGAAAGTTGAAATTCTCTTCTCAAATTGCCAGAGCACACCTGCTCGTGGTTTATTACAAAAAAAAAACGTATCATAAATCCTTAGATTGCAATTGTGAAAAACAAAGTAAACGTTTTGTTTTGTTGTTGTTGTTTTTTTTTTTTGGTTCAGACCTTATGGTCGGATCTCGAATCCTTTCACTCTGTTCCCAAACTGCTTTAGAAAAATTCATCAAAGCTCATGAGTTCATGTGAATTGATTAATTCTCGAATTTATATTTTTGGATTTGTTGCTTACAAGATTTTTTTTCGTCATCCATTGCTTGAAAAGTTGGGGAAACCGGAAACAAAATCTTCTAGCAATCGCACGAGCTTCTCGACACGGATCTCTACTCGTTTTTTGAATATTCGAACCCAGCCAAACAAAATGTAACAGTAAGGAAAAGGATCTGCGCTCCTCGCAGATTCCAATGTGTGACTCATGGTTTGGTACCATGGCAGCTCGGCACGTGAGTTATGCAAGTTTGACGATGATCCATAATATTTTAAATACTTGTACTAAAAAGTAACTCATTTAAATATGAAGGAAAAAAATTAACTATTACATGCAGAGAAAATTATAACTCGACAATTCTTTTTACAGGAATAAGATCAGGGAACGACCTTGAATTTTGCATGATTTTTACTGAGCAAAATGTACATTTTCATGAAAATACAATAAATTTTCTTGTACTTAACAAAATATTATTAATTTGTATGTTCTGAGGTCGTTTTGTTGTTTAGAAGTCTGTTTTTCGAGATTATTTTCGGGATAAAATAAATTAAAAATGAAAAATAGTAATAAAAATAATAAAATAATAAATAACTTTCTTTAACGGTATTTTTTTAATTTTCTTTCTTTGCAGATGCGAATTCTCGTTGTGAGGATGATGTTGGGTGGCTGGAAATATGCTCTAAAACATTTGGCCGCTTTCATCTGATATAATTACCGATGTATTTCATGTTTATCTTCAATAGTCCACTTTCGAGTTACGCAATAAAACAAATCGCACGAGTTAAATCTCTTTGTGGACCTTTCTTATACGATTTTATTTTTCAAACCGGTCTGCACGTAGGCAAAAAGGTCTGAGGAGTATGTTCGCACATTGCTCTCACTCGAAAGTTAGTATCTCAGGGGAGACGTTCCAATACGAGTCCACCGAAACGATACGCTGATCAGTGTTGGCTGCTTTATGGCATCTCGTTAATTAGTCTCGGGTATTATTGAACCCATAATGACTAAGACTGAAAAAAAGTATTGAGAAGAAAAGTTTTTTGCAAAGAGCACTCGTCTCCAACATTCTCTTTTTTCTAATTTATTATTATTATTCAACTTCTCGTCCTTTTTTTTACTTTTTAAAGCGTCAAATAGTTCATGAAAATTATTTTCAACCCTGCATGTAATAAGTCGGTGTAAAATTTGTTAACCAAAGATTCCATTCTCTCTTGAAATACGGTTTCCAACCGTCGGTAGTTTACGATGTACGAGAATTCAGTGCGAAGAATTAATTGCGGAAGTGCGTAAATTTCTCGATATTCGCGGCGTGGGAATTTCTTGAACTAAGTTCTCTAAATGTTTTCTAATAAGATATTTCCAAGTGAAATTGTCGGTTATGGTTGGTGGGATTTATTACGTCAAACTGTTTGTTTTATTAACACTTACGAGGATTTTTTTCTTCGAGGCTACGAAAGGAGTGAGTTTTTTTCAAACTTCGAAGGTCACGATTGAGGGACTCGTCCTAGATTGAGATTAAATTCGTAATTGTTGATGGGATGATTCTCATCATTTATTAATTTAATTAAAAATACGAACTGTCAAAAAGCCGATGACGTCTGGATGACTTTATTGCGATTTAAATTCGTCACAAGGTCGAAAAAAATGGCATCGATGACCCAGTCATTATAAATCATGTCAATGGACGAAAAAATATTGAAGGCTCCATTCAAGAGAGAAAAAAAACGATGTCTATGGTCCAAATGTAATCATCCGCGATTATTCTTGTTTGTGTGCCGAAATAAATAATGATCAGCCTTCAATTACCAATTAGTAGCAAACAAATGATTAAATTGTTATTTAATAAGAACTGTGGATTGCGACACTAATTGTTTTCCAAATTACTCCAAAATTCACTCTTAAGTGTGGTAATAAATTTCTTAAGTTTTTTTCCGCCTGAGTGCTTTTAATGGTATTCCTTATTTAGGAAAAAAAACATCAAATTATTTCGTCAAATAAAAATATAAAATTCTACAGTCGAAATTGTATCTGGACGCAGAAAAATCACATTGCAAGATTTTTTTATTTACGATTCTAATCAATATTCAATCAAATGTAAAAAAACATCTTTTTTGAGTTCGAAAAAATATTTAAGATGAGAAAACGAGCATTCGGAAGATTTGGCCGACGTTTTCGCGGCACGCCTTTCATTCGTAGCTCTTTCAAACTTTCTCTCATTGTTACAGCAGAAGAACCATTACGTTAGAATATTGCTGATGCACTTGGGCACAACGAAGTTTAACATTTGAAGCATAAATCAATGACTATTGTAAACAAGGAAGGCTGAGGCTCTTTTGATAATTTATCATTTTAAAATAAGGTCTAGGTCCGTCGATATGACTTTTTAATTGATATTAATACATCGAAACGAGGTCAGCAAAGTCATTATTAAAAACAATCGTCAATTTCTTAGTCGATATTGTCAATACACTGGAATAAAAATATATTTATTACACTAATGTAAATATTATTGTAATAACTATTTAATGCAAAATTAATAGATCGAATATTTATCCCCGAGTTGACCACTGCTCATCGGTCAAAGCAGACGGCCTTGTAACACTATTAAACGCTAATATCAATCATTAATTGTAGAAAAAAAAAGAGTGAAAAAAAATCGAGGGATCTTCTTCTCGATTGCAGCTTGAACGAACATAATAATACGTCAGCCTTACGAGAAAGAGAAAGAGAAAGAGAAAGAGAGATAGAGAGAGAGGGAGAGAGAGACGAACACGACCTTGTCAAACATTTCTCCGTGAGCTAGACGACTAAGAATCCTTGTTAGTATATTTACTTGCCACCATTAAAAATCATCGACCATAATTAAGCATTACAATTGTGGACCTTTCTGCCCCATCGAAACTTGCAAAACTCTGTTTCCAACGTGTTTTTCATATGATTTTTTCGCTTCTTTCTACGTCCGTTTTCATTTAAACACTATAATTCATTGGGTTATTATAAAATTCACTTTTTGTCGATTTGCTGAACATTATCGAATATTTATCGCCTCGATTTTGGGTCTCACCCAATAAAAAAATGTAATAAAAAACAAGAGATGAAACAAAACAAGAAAGTTTACTCACTGGGTCAAACACACCTACCTGTGCTGTGATTGAGACAAAAAAATTAACGAGCGTAGCGTTCTTGGGCTCAGCACGATCGATTTCAAAGGTTTTTTCGACCGAGCATTCAACTCTGTGTAGAGGTCAAAAAAATCACTCTTTTTTGGTACTTCGAGGCTCCACACACGTTACAAGTGCAAAGTATCAGAGGGTGGAATATCGAATTATCTCCAATATTTGGAAATTTTTCCAAAAATAGTGTTAACATTCGTTTTTTTCAATTTTTTCGAATCCGTTCTACAAACGATTGCAGAATATTTTAATCCTGCTTTTAGTAGAAAATAAGTTGAAACAAAACGTTCTTTTTCACATAAAAATTTTGAGACTTTGGATGGATCTGTTTCAAGGTCTCGTAATTTATTCGCAAGTTATAATATTTCATAACTTTTTGATTTTATGCTCAGTGATGGAACTTCGTGAAGCTTCAAAACTTTTGTTCTACTTCTTATCTCGGTCTCAGGCGACATTGAAGTAATTGGTGATTGCAAATTATCGTACGACATCATGTGGTTTATTGGTTATGATTTGTAACTTTGATTTTTTTGATCAATCATGTCTTCGGATCAATAGAAACTGTGCAGTGGGTCAACCATCGATGATAATCCGAAGTTACTCTTTTTGACCTTGTGATACGACCATTTGATCATCAAATGAATTTTATGATCCAAGCGTATTTTCTAGTACAAACTTTTTTACATAATTTTGTGTGACGTAATTTTCGTGATTTCTATGCAATTGTGTGTTGGGAATTGAGTCTATTTTCCGGAAAAAATATTTGGACTGAATTTGTTGAATCTTCTTTATTTTCTCGATCACTTATGATAAATAACAAATTAATTAATAAATGAAAGAAATAATATTTTCGTGGTAGTTAGCAGAAAAGATCTCATTGGTCTGAATAAAATAATTTTCCAGATTCGTCCTCCTGGAGTTCCTTCACCACCCAAACAATATTTTTCTCTTATTTCGCACCACCCCGCAGGGCAGCAAGCACACGTTCGAGAAGTTTTCTCAGAGCCATCAAAATACTTTGACGGAGTTGTTTACTGTAAACGAAGGACATAAAGATTAACGACTGAGAACCTTTTCTGAATATTTTTTGGAGAAAAAATCATGAAAAAGTGTGTTGAATAAATTTTTTTCCGAAAATACGTAAAATAACTCTCGCACAATTCTTTTAATACAAAAAAAATGAGCGTGACATTACGTTTGGAAATTGACTCCCGGAACGGCAATTTCGTCGTCCAAGATTCCCGGCGCGCTCCTTCTCCACTCTTCAGAGGAAGCCCAATTTGTCGCTGACAGAATTCGACCGGATCTGTCTCGATCTCTTAAAAGAATAAAAAAAAATGAAAATAGGAGGGTCTCGATCGAAGGCACTCGAACTTCATTCGTACTCATTTTATGTTTATAAAAATAAATTTATAATTACGTCTCGAAGTCGAGTTCTGGATAGACGATTCTTTTATTCAGATATTCATTAGTGCCATCGTCCCTCTTAATCAATGGAATGACGAACGAAGGAGGTGAATCTCTCGTTGTTATCACTCGTACCTCCTTACCTTTATATATTTTCGGTATCGTATAATGTAGTCCGTGAACAATGTCACAATTATGTAAGAAAAAAACCGTTCCGATCGAGAGGATCCAAAATTTATTCATGATCGTGAGAAAAGAGCTCGAAGAAACGAATAAAAGAAGAAAAAGGGACAAGGAAGCAAAAAAAAAGAAGTGACTCGAAACCGAAGGAGCACCGAGAGCACGAGAATCTAGTGACAAACATCTGCCGAGCATTGGCGACAACTCCCTTTAATGTATCGCGAACACTTCATTAATCGTAACCCCAAACGAATTAATTAATCTACGCGTGAATGAAAGAACAAAGAACCGGGTCTCACGTTTTTCATTCTGCATGATTGATATCGAAGGTTTTATTGGCTCGAAACGCTTGTCATCCTTGTTGAGAAATTACTATCGATGCTAATCCTGATTTCACGAGCTGTGACACTCTCGTTCAAAGTTTTAATTGAAAAGCGTGTAATTGAAATTGATTAATGTGCCGTTTTCAACTCTCTTCAACCCTGGAATGCCACATCGGGTCAGACTACCCAGATCCGCTCTTCAATATGGTTTGAACTCCCAAAACTCAAATCCACTCGAGAAAGAATGAAAACAACAATTTAATTTTATGTTGAAAGATTTTTATATTCGAATCAATGGATTTTATGTCATCACTGGAACGTTCATTTTTCGAGGATGATTTTCCGAACAGCCAAAAAGTTAAGTTACGAACTATTGAATAACAATATTCTAAAGGCATAAAATCGTAATATTACGTGAACTGCAATAATTAAAACTTATCACGATCGTCATGGGAGCTTCTCTACATTTTTTTCTTCCCATGTACCAAAAACCACAAATAAATATGTTTTGTTGATCACGACTTCGTTTTTCTTTGCATACAAAATTGTACCAAACGCCACAGTTCTCATTGAATAAAAATTTTATAAAACCAACGAATTTCTATTCTCTACAATGTCGCAATTCAGTGGTGACCGAGATGCTGATTAATTCGATATTTTTTAGCCAGTGGTACTGATCTTAGGAAAAGTCTGAGCCCATTTAAAGGCTCGATTGGAAAAATGCCAATAGCACGTCGACAAAAACGTAATTAAATCTCGAGGATTCATTGGGTTCCTGATAATGCGATGGCATTTTAATTTATCAACTAAAAAGGGGGCCAAGTAGAGCACAGACGAGCAGAAAAGTAAATCCGAGGACAATATCAGGAGAACCGTTGCAGTCATCTTCTTCACAGGGATAACACTCGGCCGAACTTTTGTTTTTTGGATCCCGTAACCACTCGCAAGCATTCTCATAAGAATGGCACCCTCTTTCAACGACGGTCTTGTTACTGGCTACAAAAAAAAACGTTCTTCCAAAATCCTTGCTTCTTCGAGGGTCAAAGTGTTGCATAAATTCATAAGATATGATAAAACTCACACTCGTAGACAAGTTTGTAACAGATATATTGGGGGTCGAGCTCGTAAACGGGCTGACGTTTCATTCGGGAAGTTTTTTGAGATATTCCGTCATTAGATGTTGCGTCGTAATCAAGCGGTTCATGATCGCAGTCGTTGAGATCAACGATGGATGCATTCTTCAAACAATTCTCATCCGTTTGCGAACTGCAAACACGACACATAAGAGCCGTACCTAAAAATCGATCCAAAATTATCGATGAGAATGCCATTTTGGCCAAAACCCACTGCTAATGGTTTTCGGAGTCGAAGTTTGTATGAAATTATCAAAAAATCTCACCTAATCATTATTTTTATTGATCTTCGAACTCTTTACCACTTAAATTATCCACTTACCTCGATCAAATCTGACAAAGAGCGCAATGGCCACAATCACCACCGGTCTCAATCCATGGGACACCATCGTTCTGTGCTTTTGCTCTCGCTTTTGCTTGTTCGCGGTCACAATAAACTTCCAAGTATTATATATATTTTTGTCCAAGTTTTCATAGAACCCTTAGGAAGGTGGGTGTCAAGTGAAAAGAATTTAATCAGGAAGAGATTGTATGGAAATATCCAGTGCATGAGAATGACGTGTTCTCGACTGTCATCCACGTGTTGAAAGTTAAACGTTTTTTTACAAAATAGTTCTTTTAGGGAAAATAAAACATTCAGAACGTTCTGCCTCGAGGTGTTGAGATAGCCGGACTCTAACTTGAAAAAAAAAAACGTTTTATCAAAAACCAATTGCATAGGAATTACCTTATTTTTATGAGCCGGCAGAGAAGTCAAAATTTTTTTTTTTTACATTTTATGCAGGAAAACAAAGAAAAAAAAATTTAACACGATAACAGAACGTAATGAACACGGAATTCCTAATTCTTATGGAATCGATTTTTGGATTTGTTTTTTTTTCAAGCCAATGCTTTGCCAGCTCATCACGTGCCGGAAGAAAAATCGAATTTTGCTTTTCTTGGAACTCTGGAATCTTTCGAAAAAAAAAGAAAATATTCTCCTCCCATGAAAGTCTGACAAAGCGTTTCATTCGATTCTCCATTGAATGAACTATTCGTGGAGTGTTCGCAAAAAAGTGCCCTTTAAAGAAAATTGTAGTACTTCGCAACGTTTTATTATTCCACGCTACCGTCGATATGTCACATGTCCGACCTTATCGACAGACTGCCCAAGCAAACCTAGCGTCAAAAGCTGGAACCCGCTGCACATCGCAAGGCCAATATGGCCGCTGTGCCGCTGTGAACGTATCGCGTCCGTTCAACCGGATTTCTCCGCGAATTTTAAGAAAAATTGGGAAAGAAAAATTTTGTCAAGTGCAGTGAAGTGGTACGATTCCGGCTCTGGTCCGTTTGCTTGTGTCAAGTGCATGGTAAGTTCGTGATTAATCAATCTTTGTGACAGGCTCGAGAGCTGTCATGGCGCAAGCCTGTCACGTCGTATCTTCACGAATTGATTGTGCCCCTAAAATAAATGTGATGCAGAAAAAATGACCAGAGCCGGAATCAAGAATTAAGGCTTCATTTTTTAGCGTTTTTTTCCGATTTATTTAATCAATATTCGCGACGAAATCCGGTTGAAATGGATTTTAGTTTTTCCAGCTGCCACCAGGCGGAATTGAGCGCTGCTTATGCCATTGTTCGACGACTTAAACACCGTACTATTTCCTTCTCAAAATAATATCGAAATAAAAGATAAAAAAACAAAACAAAAACATATGTCTGAATAAAATCATTGTTAGTAAAATGTTGTCGGGGAAAAAACTGTCGTGCAAAAAAATTGTGGTCCAAGGTGTTCTTGGCTGTTTGGGCCTTTTCTGTTTTTGTGAATATGCGATTTATTACGTGGTGCTAATGCAGGTTCGTATCTGTCAAATTAGTCGTTTGTCATCTCGTGGCTGATTAAGTTCGATTCCCACACAAATTTCCATTTTTCATGCATTCCAGTGCCGATGGCCAAATTTGGATCCTCGAAAAGCTGATCCATCTATTACGGTAACAGCTCCAGAAGAACAACCCGTTCGAGCAATGTTTATAGCTGACACTCATTTATTGGGTACTCGGAAGGGTCATTGGTTCGACAAACTCAAACGGTTTCTATATTTTCATCACCAGTTTGTCTAAAAGTTCAAAGAGTCATTAGTGCAGAAATTAATTCATGAAATCTTGAGGAAACGTAGAATCATTTACAAAAATAAATTAATTTTTGTGACATAAACAGTGAATCTATAAAAAAAGTTAGGACTATTAAGAAAATTAAAAAATGATGAATGAAAAAAATGTTTTTGTTGCGTTCCCACGATGATAACTTTAATGTAGTCATTTGTGGAAAGTTTTTCATTGGGCAATGATCTTAAAACTTGCCAATTGGACTTAAATTGGAATTCAAAAGAAAAAAAGGAAAAAAAGCCAAACAATATGTTGATAATATTGCAGTTAAATTATTGACATACCTGTAATTCTTGTTCTATTTTCTGTGTCTGTTCCAGAGAGTGGCAAATGCACAGAGCTTTTCAAACTGCCATGACTTTGCATAAACCCGATGTCGTATTCTTTCTGGGTGAATAAATGAGTGAATAATCACATAATATTTCCAATACGAATAAATTATTGTGAGATTACATTAGCTCATCTTTTTCTGAACTTGGAAAACATTTGCAGGAGATATTTTTGATGAGGGTTCATGGTGCGGATCGGTGGAATTCGAAAATTATGTCAGAAGATTCCATTCGCTGTTCTCTGCACCTCCGGACACTCGAGTCTATGTCGTGGCTGGAAATCATGACATGGGCTTTCATTATGGTTACTAAAATATTATCCTATTGAGAAATAAAACTGTCACAAGCGTTTAGAGGCAGCTTGACCCTGAATTCGCGCTTTTTAGACCGTGCTTTTTTCAATGCAACAACTTTCAACACTATTTTTGGACGTCGTAGTTATTGGTTACGAAAAATCAAATTGTTTACTATTCATTTTGTAAATTGATGACTTTTTTTTGCAGTTATCACGCCGTATTTGAATCAGAGGTTCGTAAACGATATGAAGGCTCCGAATGTTAGACGAGTCACGATTCGAGGCAATCACTTTGTTCTTCTGAACAGTATGGCCCTTGAAGGTGACGGATGTTTTCTTTGTCGTTCTACCGAAATTGGAGTGAACAGAATTGCCAGTAAGTTTGACCTTCTTTTTAGGTTTCAAGTCAATTGGAAACGTTTGTTCAATAAAATCAATGAAACTTGGTCGAAGAATTATTTTAGAATTGACCAAAGTCTCGTTAGATTGTCATCATTTGATTTTACGTTTTTAAGGCTTTTTGATACGAGATATTCATTGAAATATTTATTAAATCAAAGCTTAACTACTTTTTTTCTCTTCCAGAACAACTGAAATGCGCCAGAGGAATCGGAGGCGACTGCACAGCCGAAAATCCCATCAAACACTACAGCAGACCCATCATTCTTCAGGTGACAAGTAGTTCGATTAAGTACGAAATTTCAATAATGCCTGAACTACAAATTCTCAATTTTCTTGAACTCTCTGTCTCCGAAAAAAGTTTTAACTCGTAGCTTGAAAATTACTTTTTTATGAGTTCTGTGTGACATAAAAAGAGGAAAAAATTATAAATCTTCAGCCTTCGCTTTCCAGGATATTCAAAACATGTTAAATTAAGGTTTTCAGAACGTTTTTTCATCAAAATTTTTATGGCTTTATTAAGCAAGTCTTTTTGCTAAAAAGGAATTCATGGAATGATGAATTTTTCAATTTAAATAACCTGGAAATACAAGACTCCCAATATTATTGAAACTTTGTACATTTTTTTCCAACTTTTTCTAACGATAATAAAAAACTTGCAGCATTATCCAATGTATCGTGAGTCCGATGCGATATGCAACGAAGTGGACGAAGCACCGATGGAAATAAAAGACGTGAAGTTTCGTGAACACTGGGAATGTCTTTCGAAAGAGGCCTCGGAACAACTTTTCGAAATATTGAATCCACGCCTTGTAGTGGACGGTCACACGCATCACGGTTGTCGCAAAATGCACGGTGACGATATCCTGGAGATAACAATACCTTCGTTCAGTTGGAGAAACAAAGATAATCCATCTTATTTGATGGTGAGTAAAAAAACTTTCCTATTCAATTTTCCAACGTGACTTTGGCTGTCAACACTTGACTTTGATGAAAATTCAATAAAATTTACAATTGTAAAAACTCATTGCCTCATTAATTCCAGGGCGTTTTCACTCCTAACAATTACGCTTACTCGAAGTGTCAGATGCCAGTGGAATCAACAGTGCATCGTATATACATTACTGGTATTATTTGCATTGTTATCTTTCTCACGTGCAAAGTCAGACAACAACGGGCTCGTCATTGTTTCTTCAAGGTCCATTGATCTCAGCTGCTTTTAGCAAATATCTTATAAACTACATAAAAGTGTATCATTCAGATACAAATGTACACATTTAGATAGTTAACTTGACACTGTTTACCCACTTTTGCTTATTATTGTGTACATAAAGATTTTTGGAAATGCTTTTTTTACGCTGAGATGAGAAATATCATGTTTACAGTTAAAAAAAAAAAAAAATTTGTATCTCAATTACTGCAAAATATATTTTCCAATAAATATTTGCCTTTGATAAAAAGCCCCGGCGAACTTCGTTACGCCAAACAGTCAATGACACAGCAGATTTATGATTTGAAAAGTTTATACCAAATGATTAAGTTAAATTCTTTATTATAACTTAGAGTAGATGTAAAGAAAATATAAACTGAAAAAACAAATCAAGTATTTTAACGACATGCGAGCAAGACATTTGCTTCATTGGCCAACTATTTTGGTGCATGGGTTGCACTGCACTCTTGAGTATTAATTATTAATTATTAAGTATTAGTAGAATTTGTATTGATTTTACAAATCATAAATCTGCTCTATCGTTGACAAAAATCAAATATCATAAAAGATGGTTCAGTCGTTCTTGAGTTATAAATGGTGTAACTAACATGTCTTCACTTTATAAGAACAAGAAGATATCAATCGAATTATGGATTCGAACTTTTTGTGGCGGAACGATTGTTCTTCGTTATCTCGTCTCTCGTGCATTTCTTCTTGTTTTTTTCTTTCTTTTTGAATCTTTCGATGTAGCTCAATGACACGTACATCAATGACTTCGGTGAACATAGATCTGAAATTAAATGCACAATACGCTTATACAAAATCTATATTCCTCTCGTACTCTGAAAGTACAATATTTACAAATTATACCAGCTTTTTGTATAGTTGAATAAATAACATTTTTCATTGCTGTGATAACTAAGTTTTGATTCTTTCAAACCCATGTAATACGAAAACTTTAGTGCAACATTTAAATTTATTATTAATACGAAATAAAAAATTCTATTTTATTTTCATTGGAATAATAATTCGTTGATGAATAATTTTACAAATTTTCTGTTTATTCTTTTTTATAGTTTATACAGTTTTATTTTTTTATAAATTGAAACACGAACAAAAAAAAAGGTATATATTTCAATCTCCGGTTTTTTAAACTTGTGTTTCATTGTACATTATTAACTGGCGCGCATTTGAGGGAAGAAAAAGTCATTTACGGCGTGAAATACGGGTCGGAATCTCGACAACAATAAAAATGAAATTAGACAACACGTGTTTTACATTTATTGAGCAATATTCATACCAATTTTCATTCAAAAACTTATTTATACATTTAGAGACATTTCATCATTTCTGAGAAAAATACGATTGATATGGAAATTCATACAAATAGACCTTAAACCTACCACGATTCATTTGATCCAATAATCCTCGATTTATTGAAATATTTCAAAATCGATTAATAAGGTCAATTTCCCTGTCTAGTTGGTGTTAGAATATATTGAAAAAAATAAAAAATTGACAATTGCTCATTACATGAATGAGCGATCAAAAAGAAAATTTATTTCTCACAATCGATGACGAAACTGAATGCATAAATATTCATAAAAAAATGAAAATTGGTACCAATTTTATTCAAATATTGTACAATAATCGCATAAATAATTGTTTATTATTAAAAGGGAAAATTTGTATTGAATTTACACTTTTTTCATTTTTTTAACTGATTCCTGCACATTTTCCGAAATATTGCTCTCTCTTCACACCCCTCCTCTACATTTTTTATCGAAATTATCGCTGAGATACATTATCCGGTAAATTCGTAGAAACAAACGTTTATTCATCATCACGATCAATCACCAATATTGTACAGATGAAAACGAAAAAAAAAAAAAACATCGCATCATCGATTTAAAAAATCGTCGTATTTACAACTTGACGCGATAAGGACTTTCATCTTTCTTTACTATAGCGGGGATCAGAATTATAAGTACTTTACGCTCGAATTTTCAGAACGCAAGAAAATCGTTAAAAATCGTGCAAAAAAATCTCGCCAGTCGAGATATTTTATCAAATGAATTTCTATATAAGTTAAGTTACGGAATTTAGGTGCCTCGAGAAATTTTCATTATTTTCCGACTTCTAAAGCCTCCAGAATATACATTTCACCCTTAATCTGTTTTTTTTTTCTTTTTTCATGAAAGAGAAAATCGTCCAATTCAAACGTGCCAAGAAATCTTTTCTTCAACAATGTTTTGGAAACAAATCGGTGCTCACAATAAATATGTTTTGGTCTGAGTCGTTGACGACTTTTTGGGTGTAAATGTTGAATAAAACAGTGGGAAGATTCACGGAATAGGTGATCGGCAAACGTCTATGGTATTTGATAAACAAGGACGTTAAATTTTCCATCAAGGTTTTTCTAAAAATGGTAAGATGTGAATCGAGGCTTTAAAAACGGGAACGAATGTTTGACAAATGTTTTTATCAACAATTCGTTCCAGGATCTTTAATTTAATCTCCAGGTATTTTCTCACTGATGTCAAAAAGTCTAAAGTGAACGGAACGAAGAAAAAAAGAAAATAGAAAAAGAATCACTTCGCAAAAGTGCGTGCGATGTTTCCGTTAACGATTCAAAATCGTACATCGTTTCTCCTCTATTTATATATATAATATATTTTCATTTTTTTTTTTCACATTTGAGGCTGAAATCACGGGAACAGATGCAATCGACAATCGTCCATCTTCGATTCCCTTGTTGCACGAATCTGAGACGCCAAATGTTCTCTCCTTGTCTCATCGTTTGGGTTATTGTTTCTTTTCCTTCTTTTCTTAATGTCACTTTGTTGTTTTTTTTACTAGTCGATTTTCACGGCAGCGTAAATCTTGCGAATGAAAGCGTAAGCTGCAAAGAAGCCGATTGTACCGGTCAACAGCCAGAAAGTAAGAACCATCAAAGCCGTGTAACTGAAGTACATCAGGGTCGGCACCAATTCCGTTATTTCTAATTTCGTCATGAAGTAGAAGATGGAATAAGCGAGAACGTACACCGCCGAACCTCCGCTCACTACGAAACTCCTCCACCACCATCTGTAGTCCTAGATTTCCATGAAAAAAAAAAAACATTCAATTAGAAACGTTGTTTAAATGGTGAAATTATCAAAAATGAGTGTTCTTACTTCTCCACATAATTGGAAGTAGACCATTACTATCGATATTTGAGAACATGATATGAAGAGGATGCAGAAGACGAGAAACAGGAAGCCGAAGAGATAGTAAAATTGATTTTCCCACAATGCCGTCAGAATGAAAAACAGTTCTATAAAAACCGCTCCGAATGGTAGAATTCCTGCCATAAGTGTGCTGAAACACGAAACAAATGAAATTAAGTTCGTTTTTTTGTCGATCCTAAGAATTTTTGAAATTATTGTACAAATTTATAGAGAACTGTGAACTGTATTGTCAAGTTTTTCCTATTTTCACATTAATTTTCCACTGCGAAACAGCAGCTTCAAAATGTGATCATAATTCTTGAATAAATGTTCCATTTTTGTAAACTTTCTACCGCATTATTGAGGTCGTTAATGTTTTTGGCAGTAAAAGCGTTTCAGAGAGTTAACAAAACCATTTTTTCGATAATCGGCTCGGGTCGAAATAAACTTGAGAAGATTTTTCAAAACCAAGTGCAACAATAATGAATAAATTAAAGGGATTTAACAGCGGTCATAAATTTTACTCAGTAATCTAAGACAAAAAAAATATCAAGAAATCATAAATAAATGCCCGATTATTAAACGCGTACAAACTTTTTCGGGAATTTGTCAAAACTGTAAAAAATTGAAATCCGTACGTACCACAGAATGGGATTCATGTACCACAATTGTTCAGGAACCTGTCGAGATATTTGATTGGTTCGAACAGGATGAGTGAATGGTTGTTTGCGGTATCCAAAAAAGTATCCAAGATATACAAGCGGAAGTGATATACCGAACCAGAGACACAACAAAGCGAGCATCGTTGTGAAGGGTACGGCTCCGGAGCTGTGTTTTCCCCATATGAAGAAATTCAAAAAGAAACAAGTTGTAAATACAACACCGGGATAAAGTGTTGCTGTTAGCAAAGCAGCCCGTTTCCATTCTCGGCCCCGCATTGTTTTGTACAAACGAGCTGAAAAATATCCAGCTATTAGACCGGAAAAGAAGTAGAGAAGTATCGCGCATGTTGCCAGCGCACCACGACTCGCAGGTGACAACATTCCCAGCATGGCAAAAACTGGAAACAGAGAAAAAGCACATTAATTTCATTCAAATAGTAATCTCTCATATAAAATTCTGTTGGAAGGATATTTTTCAAAATAATTCACAAATTAATTTGCCATATTCTTTATCCGAGTCCTTTTTGACTAGGAGAGCGTTTCCGGAGGCTTAAAGAGTGGAAAAAATGACAACGAGCTCACTCACATATAGTTATTAAGGCCATGAAGAAAATCTGAATTCCGCTTCCGATGACAGCAGCGAACAGTCGAGGATTTGTTGGTGGCCTAAAAACGTCACCGTGAACTAATTTCCAGCCAGTTTCTTCAATGGACTCGTCAAGGCCAGTCAGACTGTCGGCGTCACCAGCGTTGTACCTGGCAATGTCCCTTCTGAGGGTTCTTACCATAATCATTGTGAGAATTCCTGCAAACGAAACGATTTTTCTTACTAAAAAATAACGTTGCATTCGTATGACTGTTGTTTCTTGCGCATTCTTCATCATTTTCCTCGGAAATTTGTGTTTTTCAACAGTCAATCACCGCCAATTAATAAATTACTCACCAGAAAGGAAAAAAACAACGATGAGAGAATTCACTATGGAAAACCAGTGAATCTCGACGTCCGTCTTCTCCAAATAAACGTCCCATCTGCTTGCCCAGCTCACCGTGGACTCTGTCCACTCGACCGAATACAGAAAATACAGGGAAGTACCTTTGGGGTTGACTAACTGTGGACTCGGTTGATCAGGCAATAGACAAGTGTTTCCATCGAATCTTAATTCTTTCAAATCAATGGATCGCGCCTCAACTTCAAAAGCGACAACACGAAATGCGTTTCTGAATAACAAGAAATAAACCGATTAGTTATTATTCACTTGAATTCGTAGAATTCTGATCACTTATGATACATAAACGTTCAGAATTATTGACAAAAACAGTTCACTCAAGATTTAGATTTATTGGATTGATATTTTCGATTATTATTCATAACTTACTCTCCGTGCTTGTGCCATTTTAATTTGAGCTTCAGATAGTTGTTTATGTAAACTCGATCACCAATTACTTCACCGAGTCTGTAGCCGTGATAGACTTTTATGTTCGACGTTTCTTTATGACTCTTCCTTGTTGCCGCTGGCAAATTATCGATTAATCTGGAGAAGGAATTTGCAAAAATTACAACTGTCACTTATAAGTCGTTCACTGTCGTAAATTTTCGGTCTCCAAAGTTTGTTAAATTGGGAGACATTTTCTGTACGGCCCCAAGATTCTTTAATAAAATAATTGTTAAAACAACAAATACCTGAATATGTGAGAAAATAGTTAATTTATTAATATTGTAAACATACTTACAGATGGACTGAATATTCGTGCTGTATGCGTTCTATAACACGTTGCGATTCTTCTTCGCTCCAATTATTAGGATCGTTCGGACGGTGACACAATAATCTACAAGTGATATTTTCTGCCATCGCTACTTCGTACGGGGTGTTGACAATTCTGTGGAATATGAAAAAATAAAATTATCCCCGACAACTATTTATGTCTATTTCCATTCGGATAAAATATGACAAATTTCGAAATAATAATCTGTGACAGATTGAATTTTTTACCTGTCACCTCGCAAGACTTCACCCAAATTCTCAGATTTGTATATCGTGCCGTTCTTTGGTAAGCAGAACGGCAGCGAATAATATTCATACGGTAATTGAGTATGGGTGCTAGTCATTTTCACCGCTTTGACATCGATTTTTTGGCCTTTTTTGAACTCTACAGGAGCCACCCCAGGCACGTAGAAGCCATTGACTCGAAGAACGAATAATATCATCAAAATTGTAGTACTCCATTTTAACCTTTCCTGTGAAAAAAACCAACAATCCATGGCTACGAAAAAGTACGTGGAAAACAAGAATACCGATGACGTTTTTTTACTTAAAACGTTTTGACTATCGTAAAAATTAGACACGAAATCGTCGGCAATTAAAGTCACAATTTTTGTGGTTTTTCCGATAATTCAACTCCTTCCGTCTCGTCGAAATGAACGTTTGATATTTAATTCCCGTTATCGACGTTCACGACTGTCAAATTTGACTGAAAATGTATTCATTTTCGGTGACAAGAGGAAACAAATATTTACTTCCTGGTTCGAACAACAATGTTTTGTTTATTTGTTTTTAGTTATTCACAAAATGAAAATGGCTCAGGAATTCCCAGATTGATATAACACACGAGACTTGCTAATTCGACGATTTATTGACAACTTGTTTGGCGGTAAATGGTGTTATCCCACTGTCTTGAGTTTCTATGTAGCCCATGAATTCCGATACACTGTCGTGCGCCAACACTTTTGACATTCAGTAGTTATCTGACATCGATGAGCAAAATGATCATCGAAGGAAGTTCACGTAATTCCGAATATATGACGTTTCGTTCGAAAACTTTTTCTTGACAAGCACGGCTTAATAATGTCGAATAAAAATGAGTATTTTGTACTCACCATTGTAGTCGTGACGTTATAATTTGGCTGAAGGCGCGCCACGCCGACTGTCTCAAATTGTAGCCTCGATTTCCCACACACTTATTAGTCACACGTACGCATGTATGTATATATATGAATAACAACGTACATCATAATAATGCCTTTACATAAGTACGAAGATGGCTGCGAACTTTTGGAAAAAAAACATTAGTACCACATAAAGTTCGACAGGCTTATCAGATTAAGGAAATTCCCTAGAAAAAACGCAAAAAATTCTCGTGACAGTTTCAATTTGAATTTGTTCGATACTTACGGATCTTTGAAACAATTTATCTTTATCTTATCAAAATCGGATAATCTTTGATTTTGAGACAAGTGGTTAAAGTTGGTGACAAAAATAATTAAAATACGTCAGAAACAAATCTAACCTAACTTTAATACTTTGTTTTTTTAGTGTTCAACGCTCTTTTTCAATACTTTGCTAATTTATATTTTCTTCGTAGAGTTTCCACTTTCGATAATTTTGCGTATACCAAATTATACGTTTTCTTCATTGTTATAAAACTTTATAAATATTGTTACGGAGTTGTTATTTCGTTGTGAGAGTCCGCAGCATCCCATCGTTTACTGACAGTTATCGGAGTAACAAATTAATTCAGTTATTCATCATTCATAACGAAAGTAAATCGATGGAGATAAATTTGAGGTTTGTTTGAAAATCTGAGAAAGTTTTCGGTTTATTGATGAAGACACTGCCGCGTTTCAAGTTTGAAAATAGCGCGCCATTTTGTCTAGGGATAATTCTTGAATAATCAAAAGTCGATCTTTTTCGAAGTTTTTGATTATTTATTATGTAATAAAAAAAATGTATGACAAACTGTAAAATCCATTTCGAATTTTCTAAGCTGAGTTTTAGAAGTTTGGGGATAGTTCAAAGTTTTGAAAAACAACTTTAGTTATGTTATAGAAGGTCGCTTGATGAAGCTTTTCCGAGAGAAAAAATATACCCTCTGAAAAGGAAAATATCGTCCCACGTGGGGGACCCGTTTAATTACAAGTTACGTTGTTTAAATATGTGTTTGTTGAGTTAATTTTTATTTCTAAACAATGGTGCAGGTGAGTGGAATAATATGTGCATAAAAAATATTCGCTTAATGGAGTTTAATTCAGTAAAAAAATTGAGAATTTTTCTACCCCCGTACTATCGAGGGAGTTTTTGATTGTTTTTTTTTGTTTCATTCTTTCTTCTCTCTCTCTCCACTGCTGTCATCCATTAGTAAATAGGAAAGATGGCAGCAGATTATTGCGCTTTTTTCCCGTACGATCGCGACTCCGACATTTTTCTCGCGACCATTGAATTTCCGCGAAATAATTTTCACTATCAAAATTGACGAAAATGAGGTTACCGCTACATATTTACGGTTGAATTTTCACGCGCTTGCCAGATTTGTTATTGTTCCAACGTGTTATTATTATTTCATGGAAATTTCAGTTTTACGAGAGTTATAGATTTTTTCCACTCGTCCGCGGTATCGAATGGGGGATGAAAAAAAAGGGGAGTAGGAGAAGGGTACTTTTTTTTGCTTGTACGTGATAAAAAAATGCTGGGCTTCGTCGTAAAATGGTAGTCGCGTCGTGAAAAAATTGTCGATCAGTTTTCCATTAACTTTTACGATAATTAACGAAACTTTGTAATTCTTCTCAATAATGGTAAAGTTTGTTTATTTTATTTACAAATACGATTTTAAGCTATTATAAATAAGTAATGTTATTTATAAACGAAAAATAATCATTTTGCAGGCAATAGACGAAATGGAGCAGAGGGATCTGCCTCAGGCATTCCGATTATTAGGAGAGATGAACGCCAACGTCGTCCAGGTTAATCAGCTAGTCGACAATATGTTGACAAAAGTGAAAAACGGCGAAGTATCAACGGACAAGGGCCTCAGCTTTTTGGAAATGAAGTATCACATGCTTCTATCTTATCTCATTAATTTGACTTACGTAGTATTGAGAAAATGCTCCGGTGAACGTATCGAAGGGGATCCTTCGATAGATCGACTCGTCGAGATAAGAACGGTGCTTGAGAAAATTAGGCCCATAGATCAAAAGCTCAAGTATCAAATAGACAAACTAGTTAAAACCGCCGTCACTGGAACCACCGGCAATAACGATCCTAGCAATTTCAAGGCCAATCCGGACGGACTTATGGGTAAATTGGACGCCAGCGAAGACGAATCTGACAGCGAAGAAGATGACGACGATCCAGCCAACAAATCAAAACAGTCTAGGAAATCTGGGGTTTACGTACCACCTAAATTGGCAGCTGTTCATTACGGTTAGTAGCCTTCTTTTTTCCTTTTTCATTTTTCAAAGAAATTCGATTTTTTTCTTATGTCCTCATAAATTCGACCAAACGAAATTTTCTACTCTTATCATATCTTAGTTTATAAACGTCAATTTCAAATTTATTCATTCGAATTATCATCGTTCGTATCTCAATTTTTCGATCAAATCTACACATCACTAAAAAAGTACGAAATTTTCGTTATTTTTATAAATTTGGGGAAAAATTCAGTTTTTCGGGTTGCAAATTAAAAAACTCGTTTATTCTCGGTAAAAAAAATCGAATTTACATCCCACAGGTTGCTACAAAATGATTTTTAAAGAATAAATTCTGCTTCAATTTGCAACTTTTATAAAAGAGGAAGCAGAGTTTCCCTTCTTTTTTCATATTGCGTTTAGATTTAGTTCTTTCAGTTTAAACAAAAACAAAAAAAAAACAAAAAATCCATTGGATTTGCTTCAATTGTCGAAAATTTAAGATCAAAACTCATTTCCTTAAATCGTTCTCAATTTTAGGAGAAATTGAAATTTTAATCGCAAGTATTTAAAATGCATCAAAGTATCAATGCCATAAGATGATAAAATTTTCAACAATCAAGCAATGTTTTTTGTAGTTTTCGCAATCGTAAAATGTTTCAAGGAATTGAAACTGACAAAAGTCCAAAAAAAGTATAAAGAATGTGAAGAATATGAAGCAATTTTGATAATGAAGCTTTTCTTTATTTGTAATTTTGTTAAATTTTCATCGTGGAATTTCGCGCCGGAAAAAAAAAACGATGTACAGCGTGTCGAACGACTTACTCTATATCTATGTTCGTTTTATAGATTTCGTCGGTATGGATTTTCCTTTTATTGGAAAAAAAATAAACGCGTGTGTTTTTTGTTGTTTTATACAGACGGTGACGAGACGATGGCTGAAAAAATGCGCAAAGCGGGCGAGAGAGCACGCAGGCGTGCAGTATCCGGTGCGGTATTGCGCGAACTGAGGGAGGAATATTTAGACGCACCAATCGAGGATACGCAGGGTATAGGAGATAAACAAGCGAGTATGGGACGTGAGAACAAGCGAAAGATTGAATACGAAGAGAACTACATGACGCGTTTGCCGGTTACCAAACAAGAGAAACATCGAAGTCGTCAAATTACAACTCTGGGCACACTCGGCGACGAAATAACAACGTTCTCCGGACCTGCCGCAGTCTCTGGTAAAAAGAGAAAAACTTCCAAGGGAAAAGCCAAAAAGAGTACGTTTTATCATTCAATAAATATTCATCAATGATTAAAAAAAAAATGTTGAATATATTTTAAAAACGTATATTTCTTCAAATGCTTCACTAAATTTTCCTGAAGAGTGTTTTACACATACGTTCACGATTATTTTTTGAAAATTCTCCGAGATTTCAGATTTTTTGTAATTTTTTATACTTCATTTTTTTTTTCTTATACTTCATTAAAAAAAATTAATTAAAATTTTTTAATTCATTGCTGAATACTTTTATAGTTTCCATCGTTTTATAGTTTTGTGTTTCTGTGTTTTAATACGTTCTTACCTTCTGAACATTTATAATGGAAATTGAAATTGACAACGTCATGATTGAACTTTTTCAACACTTTTGTCAAACTGATAAAATTACGTTCAAATATAAAGTTGGCTCGCAACATATTGACAGAACATCTTCGTTTCTCAAGTTGTTGAATGATCATAAATGATAATTTATTTTGATCATCAGGTTTCAAGAAGAAACGACACCACTAAGCAAGAAGTGGTGTTTTTATTTGTCCCTCGGACTCGACGAGCTTGAGGATCTCCACACCAGTTAATTGATAAGGTAAAAAATTCTCGAAAGGATAAAACAATGAAAAAGCACTTATTCGGTGATGTCTCGGTAAGAGAGTCAACCGGTAAATACTCTCGTTACTAAGTTATGCTAATTATCGAATAAAAATTTAGTATTAACGGTACACACACAGCTGTCGAGGACAAAGCGAAAAAAAAACAGAATGAAAAAATATAAAAATAATAATAATGAAATAAAACACACCATCGCGGTAATTTATTATTGTATAAGGTATCATAATGGTCGTCGTAATTGATAACTATAGTTACTAATGGTTTTAATCTTCAACAGTTGTCTGAAAAACCAATTTTTAACTACGGATCCGTAATAGTTGGCATACAATCATGAAACTTGAAACAAACGGGTGTGAAGGGGGTTAGGATGAGGGAGAAGAGGAAACGAGGGTTAAGGTAATTTATCAGTTGGGTGAGTGCGAGAGAGAAAAAAAAATACACGTTGTTTTCGGAGATCGTAGAAATTTTGAGTAAAATTCAAGTTACAACTTTTTCTTCGATGAAAGGAGAAGAACTTTTAATTTTTATTATACTTAAACTATCCGGGATCTCCGAAAAAAAAAAAAAAAAACACGTGCACTGGGATTTCTTACAATCGAACGACTGATAAATCACGTTAAGATGGAATTAAAAAATCGGGAATTACGATAACGAATATTGAGAAACGCGTAGCGAATTATCGCGAGCTTGCCTTTGTCTGCGAGAAAAGAGTAGCGTCCGAATTGGGAGCACAAATTAAAAGAATAAAGTGAAGAAAAAAAAAGAAATAAAAAATAGAAATAAAACTCCCGCGCCATGAGATCTTAAAGCATAAGAATAATTTAAAAACGAAAGCGGATTCGTCCGCTTTATTTTGAGATAACTCCAGTTGTAGAATGAGAAAAGAAGAAGAATTGAAACAAAAAAGGAAGAAAAAAAACTGATAACATTTTAGCGGGAGAGACGGATGATATTGGATTAATTGTTACGGGAGCGTAAAAATCACAAGACATTCAAAACGAAAACATACACAGATCCAAACAAAAAAACGAAAAAAAAAGCAAAAAAATAATGGACAAAAATACAGGAAGCTCGTACTCGACACAGCAAAAACAAAAAGTAATCTAAAAATACATACATAAATAAAAATTTAGCGTTTCGAAGTTACACGAAGTTAAAATACTTCTCGAATGGTCAGAAATTCATTTTTGGCAACCGCATGTCTTAGGATTTTTCTCGCTGTTTGTAGAATAGGAAAACAAAAGAAAAAAAAATGGAAAAATAAGAAAAAAAAAACACAAAAAATACTTGTAGGTAATAGTTTTACGAATTTAAACTCGTATTCTTTTTGTGTTCGTGGATTTTGTCCATTCCTGGTGAAATGTTGAGGCTATTGCATTTCGGTGTCGTTCATTTATGAATATATCTTGCGTTAAGTTTTTATTTTTAGCGCGCGATAGCGTTCGCGCGCGTCTTTATAATCGTTGTTTTAACATTATATGAAGAAAAAAAAGAAGCTCCATTGTTTATATTGATGGTAATATAAGGATAACGTGGACGTGTCAAAATTCAAAATTGAGGTAAAGAAGCAAAAATGAAGAAACAATTACTCGAGTACTATTTTATGTTCAAACGCTTTTTGGTTTCCTTGAGAATGTGACGCGCGTTGACATCAAGAAACAAATGATTAATCGACGCGAAGATCAGAGCCGCGAGATTCGATTCTGCCCGAACTTAAACAAGCCAGCAATTATACCGTGAAACATAATTTTTTGGAATCCTCGTAGTGTGCAGAACAGGTTGAGAAATAAAAATTGAAAAAGAAAGTCAAACAAAAATTTAACGAAAACGACCCCCCGAAAACTCCTCTGCAAAATATTTAAACGGTAAAGGTGAAGCACCGTGAAGCAAAAAAAAAAAAAAAGAAGCAGAAAATACGAAAACGTTTCAGAAGAGATTCGCGAAAAAAAAAATGAGCAAAATACAATTTGTTTCTTGACCGCGCCTGAGGGCTCAAAACATCCATATAGAATTTATATTTTTTACAGAAGTGTTCACCGATTGAGCCCGATGGTTATGCGGTCGCGATGTCACGCGCGTCTCGTTCTTTCCGATCTGTGAAAGACGATTAAAATGTGATAAAAATAAAAAAAATAATAATTCTTGAAAGAGTAGTGGGAAAAAAAAATTAAAATGAAGAAGAAAAAAGAAACAAATACGAACGAACGAGACTACAGAAAAGAAGAAAAAAATAGCACAATTGCTGGGCATTATTTACAAGTGCTAGCACACGAGCCTAAAACTGTCAGCAGCAGATAGTCTCTCGGCCGTTTTGGCAAATGAAGTTGCGCGTGTATGGGTGTGAGCTCTGAAAAAACACCGGAAGCTAAAGCAGGAAAAAGAAACAATGACTTTGTCACCGAAGTCTCAAAAAAGTCCTCATTTATCTTCCGGTTTAAGAAAAAAAAAGGAAAAAAAAAAACATTGAAAAACAAACGAAAACGAGCTACGAAACGCGTACTCTTTGAACTTCTTGCCTAGACGATAATAATTTTTTGACGCCCTCTACAATGAGACTAATGCAAAACTACGAGTCCAAATTCCTTTTTCCAAATGGACAGGGTTTTTTCGTATTAGCACCGAAGAGTGTGCGCGACATAAACAATGAGATATTTTACAACAGGATTGTATTGTTCCACAAAAAAAAAAAGAAGAAGAAGAAAAAAGAATAAGGAGAAGAAAACGAAGAAGAATAATAAAGAAATATTGCGTCCGTTTAGGCGCGTAAAAACTTTTTATTAAAAATACTGTGTACATTAGCTATGTCTGTATTGGTTCGATGAAGGAATGAATTGCATTTTACAAGTATATTTTCAATGCATTGGACTTGTAGAAAAAAAAAAATGAAACAAAAGCACAAATACAGAAAGAGAAGAAAAGGAAAGGGAGGTCGAGAAAGAGAGGGACAGAAAGAGAGAGAGGAAGAGAAAGTTGGCAAAACAGTAAGGGCGTAAAAAGTAATATTCATTGAAACACACACATATCTGCAACACAGCATATATAGAATCAGCAAAATAATAGGATTATACATTGAATTCACTACCTCAAGACAATAGACTATTGGTAAAACAGTAATAAGGCCTGACGATAAAGACTTGTTTACATCGTTTGATTATTACAAAATAATTAAAGAAAACTAATAACAAAACAAACAAACAAACTATCAAAGTTATATATATATATTGCATATATGGTAAACAAATATATCGTTTACAGCTCCGAAAAGACAAGAAGAAATAACAAAACAAACAAATCTCATACTACTAGTTGTTTACTACTACATTGTGCCAAAAAGCATGATCGACTTGATCCTTTTGCCAGTTGGGTAAAGAGCGTCATTGTTCCTTCGTGATTCCTAGCTGCTATTATTATGAGACTTAATACAAAGAAACAAAAGAAAATAAATCGTTGTACGAATCATACTAATGTGTTATTGTAAACGATGTAAACATAGTCGTACATGAGAATGAGCTGAGAAAGAGAAAGAGACCGGAAAATAGAAAAAATGAAATGATTCAAAACAAAAAAAAAGAGAGAGAGAGAGAGAGAGATTACAAAACTTGTCCTACAAATCCAAATGTGCTGCCGGGCTAACGCGATATATCTTTGCAGCAGCAACAACAACAAAAAAAAAAACTGACAAAATAGGAATAATTTATCGACTACATTATGGAGCTATATATATATACATATGTAAATAATACATATATATGTATATACTCCTGAGGGATATAAAACAATTTTATGAGTTTGGTTATTCGATGAAGTTTTTTTTATAACTTTTATTTAAATATGGCAGGTCAGCGTGCGGAAGAGAGAGAGAGAGAGAGTCTACCTGTAATTTACAAATGGTTATTACGAATGGATTATTACGATTATTATTGATTATTATTGATTATTATTATTATTATTATTATTATTAACATTATGTAGAAGGCTTCTTACTGACTGAATAAAATGTTTTCAATGTCAACTAATTATCAAAGTGTTTTCGAGCTCTGCTCAATAATGTAAGAACAATGCTTAATTCTTCATCCAAAGGACATCCTGGTGGACGGGTCTGGGGGACCCGGTCAATGTTTGAACCCAGGTTTCGTTACCTCGTTGCTTAGAAATTAAACTTTTGGTGATATCCATCATTTGAAAAGGGAAATCTTTATGAGAAACTGTCAAACCTACGACACGAAGGGCCACACGATTGATCACTTGAATGCCCGACAAACGAAACCTACTAAAAAATCGACTTTTTTCAGTGATTTATTTTGTGGAAGAAAATCTCTGGGAATGTTTGAGCGAAATGGCGTTGTGATGAAAAGAAAAAGAAGAGATTTGTGTTGGGGAAAATATTTCGGCGTTGCGGCCACACCAATGAGCGACTAGTGCTTAGTCTCTTCGGTTACAGCTGCAAACAATTCTAATGGGGTAGATATATACATTCTAAGATGCCAAGACAAAGGGATTCAATGTTTTGAGGGTTTCGAAGTGATCGTTTCGTGGGAAACATTCGTGACTAGGCAAGACGTCATTCTGATGGCCCTTAGAAGAAAAAACAACGATAAAGAACACTTCAATATCTTACATAGCAACGTTTGTTATAAAATAAACAAATATGCTTTTGACAATTGAAAAAGAAAAATATTCATAATTCATTCTCTCAATTTGTTATTTTTACAGTACACGCGAGGTTCTTCGAATTTAAGCGATTTGTACTCGTTTGTAAATATATGTGTCGATCTTAAGTTAACGTGATTCAAAAATATTGTATAAAAATAGTTAACGAAAGTACAACAAATTTTCGTTGATCTTTAGTTTTTCATAGTCACATTATTTAGTGACTTTTCGCTTTACAAACCAGCCTGCTTCTTTGTTCCTATATAATCGGCAACTTCGCGACGCATAGTATTGAAACCCACCCCGGCCCCCACTCCTCCCACACGAAAATACATACATACAAAACGACGACAACGGACAAATCGTATCAAAAATACGAGACGACGACTACGACGGCGACGTCAACGACGAGATCCCACGACGATCTGCCTATCGTTTCACCTGTGGCACGGCTGCTAAGGTATGATTTATAATAATTAATCATAAAATTTTATTGACAAGATAAAGACTTGTCATCCCGATTACGTAAAAAAGTTAATGAACCTTCTCAGCGGGTATACGCAGCTGTCAAAAAGATTTTACTATTGAAACTCTTTTGCATGACAATTCTTCCGGGGAACGATTTCTCGCACCTACAACATATTGCTTTATATACATCGTTTTAGGAGGTGTCGTGCATGTATTTTATTTTTGTTCAATGTTCGATCAATTGGTGAATACAAATCCATACTTTTTTGTGTTTGGAATTTTTTGCGGAAACTGTAAATAAATAAATCCCTTTGTGTGGGACCTCCTTTTCTCTCTCCCTCTCTGTTTCTATGCCAAGTTATGTCCACTTTCGGAAACATTCGTTCATCTCTTTCGCACACTTCTTTCTCCCTCTTTTTTGCCTCGCTTTGTCGACTTCCTCCCACTTTCCTTTCGAGCTCACCTCTCTCTTTCCTCCCACTCCATCTTCTTTCTTTCTCTCTCTCTCTCTCTCTCGCTTTCGTTGTCTGTCGATCTTTCTCACAAAGTTTACACAGTAAGCACATTTTCCCCTGCTACCACACTCTCGCTTTGTGTGAACGCTGCCACAAGTTCTCACATGGTTTCCGTATGTATATAAATTATTTTTATCATAACCCTGATCGTGCCTGATTTTTCGAGTGGCCGAAATTGCTCGGCTGCGCCGAACACGCGTTTGACTTCGCAGTTTTTTTTTTACTTTCTCAAAACCACGCGACAATTTTACAGCTAATTTTTTCTTTTTTCAAAGTTGTAAACTTAATCCTCGACGTACTTTTGTGTTTTTCTCGCGTACTGTTGTTTTTTTCTACTTTCACCCCGTACGTAAGTTCGTAGAAAAGTTCGCGCGTGAACCCTTTTTTGGTTTCGTTTTTTTTTGTTCCTTATAACGAGTTATTTTTAAATCGTGCGTCTCTGTTGCAAATATCTCATGTTTTAACACCACGATGCACCAACGTTTGAGTTTCATTTATTTCCGGGACTCTCGTAATTTTCTTATCATTGACAAATTTCTACTTCTTACTTGCTGCTGTACAAACGTTTCCTTTTTTATCGCTTCCTTATCAGTGTAAAGTACTTTTTTAAACAACTGAGACAGGTTTATTGATCTTTGTCGAATGAATGTTTGTTTGATGTTTTATCAAAATTTGTATACATTCTGAGAGGCTGCAGATTTTTTTAATTTATCTCGAAGACTCAGCTGTGCAATATCTCAGGGACCTTTCATATTTGTTCTTTAATATTGACTTATGGAAACTTGGAAGCAAACATTTCAGAATTAGGAAAAAGAAACTTCAAAATTGTGTGAAAACCGTTTATTTACCTTTGAATTGATTTAGTTAGATAGAATTTTGACTGTAAATCAAATCTTTATGGATTCAGGAAGATTCCAAATAAAAAGTGTTTTTTTTTTTGGATTAATATTTGCCAAATCATTTTTGAATAGAGTCCTTTTATTCATACTTAATCCAAATTCCATTATGATTATTTAAAGAATATATTTAAATTTCTTAAATTACTGCAATATTTTTACAGAAACAACATTTTTGAAGCACAAAATGTATTCTCATTCAGAATTTCAATGACTATCCATTGAATATCAAAAAACTAATCGTTACATATTCAAGTTTGTATTTTTTTGAAGCACCAAAAGTTCTTTTCACTCTCTTCAGTTTCAGAAAGAAACAATTGGATTTTGGAAATTTCAATTAAACGATATTTGAATTTAATCAAACGATCAAAGTAGCAAACTGGATATTGTTGCATTGAAAAATGTAAACTTAAAAACTGTTAATTTCATGAATATGAAAGGTAATATTTCGTCTGTTATCTTGTTGTTGAAGCAGGACCTAATAATGGCGACAACAACACAGCTAACCAGGCTTCGAACGCTAAAAAAAGTTGAAAAACCAAGGCCTCCGAAGCTGAGCCAACGCCACTCGACCAACGATGGGTGGATAAAGACCGGTAAACACCGTGACACTAAACTATTCAGAGAAGATCATTCTCCTGCGAGCTATTAATCCATCGAATTTTTTCTCTGACTTTCCAGTGGACGAATTAGTGTCCCTGATCGACAATGTTACCGTCCATCTAACCAACGGCTTCCACGATCAATCGCTGCAGATGAACATAATCACAATGTGCAACACTCTCAAATCTCATGCACCGCAAGTAGAAGCAATTTACAAAGGTAATTTGTTATTTCCCTGCGAGTTTCTTTGAATCTGGAACCCAGATTGGCCTGAAGCAAGAAACTAAAAAACTAATGTTCAATCAACAAAAATTAATAGATGATTATTCCAAAAATGTATAACAAAACATTTCATTTAATTTCAATAATTCTTTCTTGACAGGTCAGCTGGATAGAGCTTTTGTAGCAATGAGAAATGGAAGCCAGGATGAGAGGCTTGATCTGACGACCAGGGTACACTTGCTGGAACTCATTGAATTGAGAGCTAAGCAATGGCGTCATAATGACTCGATGGACAATTATTACAGTCAAAAATTGTCTACAGTCGATAACGTACGTATTTTTTCATCTCATTTCTGCAGAATTAAGCATCGTAAAACGTAAAATGATAGATAAATCGATAATAAACCGAGGGATATCAATAATCACAGAAAAATTACGCTTAAAATGCAGAAAATGAAGATAGATTTATCGAAATCAATGTTCGAGTAATTTCATCGAAAACTGCGTGAAAATAATAAGAAAATATGTAAGACTAGTACATTTTTTTAAAGATATTTAGAAATATAGTCGAAGTTTGTTGTTTATGAAGGGTTTATTCTTTCGAGAAATGACTAATTAAAGATTATTATGCAATTATCTTGTTGATTGATTACAACATAAATATTCAGCCGGAAAATTTGACAATTTGAATTTCTCTCAATAATTTTTTTGTTGTCAATGTAAATAGCAAGCTGATACATTGATCATGGAGTCTCCGACGACACTGTTGTCGTCTCCTCCCCTGGGATCGTCGTCTCCCCAAACAGCGCCGCTGCTCGGAATCGGTGAGGTGATAAAGAACAGCGGAAAGTTTGCGAAACCAACACGAATTCCCGGCAAAAATTATTGTAAGGACGAGGTTGTAATCCGTAACAGCGATTCGGGAAAAGGTGAGAAAACATATGATTTTATAATTTCATTTCAAAATACAATTTATTTTGACTTCCTCCTTGTTTCGAGAGACAAAAAAAGTCTACGATTTCGAAGGCGATATGATAGACAAAAAAGCCGGTAACTGAGAAAACATTTGTGAATATCTGTTAAAAACAAAAGACGTATCGTTATTTTTTTCTTTTTCGTACTCTTTAAATTGTTTGCACGATAAAACAGTGATGGGAATAAAGGGGAGACGGGTTCACATGATCGAAGAGCTCAGCGAGACAATCATCTCCTTCCAGCGAGGTAAAAAGGAAACTAAACAAAAAAAACCAACACCAAACAACAACAATAATAAGCCAATAAAAACAATAAATGCAAGCAGCTCGTCTGCATCATGCCTCTTTGCATCACATCTACCGAAATTAACGTGACTGATTATGTTTTTCATATTAATTTGTTTGTCTAATTTTTCATCAACGTTTTTCCCTTATACAGCCGAGATGTTAAGTTTTTTTTACACTTTTTATTTTTTATGCATCGCAGCATAACAATTTATGTTTTTATTTGTTTTCTTGCTCTGGCGAGTAACTCTTTTTTGCTGTCTGAACTGTCTTCGATCGAATGGCAATGCATGATCTTCGAGGCGAGTAACACGAGCTAATCCAAATTTCCAGATTCGCCGTTCTTCAGAGACCAATTCCTCTCTGAGTGCACTATTTTATGCCCTTAAGCCATTACCCCCGGTTATCAAGAAGCCTCCCAACAATTAAACATTTCTTTTCAACGACAATAATTACTTTTGTTCCATTATCACGCCCACTAGAAACGAAAGAAAGATTAATTCTAGTAATCTCTGAATTAATTTCCGACTTAATTTCGCGTCGTGTCAATTATCGGCAATAATGTTTGTAGAGATGTAAAAAAGAACTCGAAAAATGAAAGTTTCGAGGTTTATGTTCCTTAAACTTTGACTTTTAGAAAAAGCCTGACCACAAAGATTCTCAATCCTTTATAAAGTTATGGAAACGATTTGGACGTTCCATTATAAGTAAAAATTGACAGAGTTATTGTTTTTGTATTTATTCAAAAACTATCTCAAAATTAGTATTTTTTAACCACGTAATGTAATTACGGTAACACGATTAATTATCGTCGACTACAGCAGTTTACGGGTTAGATGGACTAAGTTTTGAGGGACAAGAACAAGAAAAAAATCATTACTGCAAAGCATGTTTTAAGCGTAACAAAGATCACTGGCGACTGTGAATTCTCCACATTTATTTTCCTTGTAAATAATGAATTAACAATGGCTCGACTAGCCATTTCTGCCAGGTGCATAATAATCTGTGATTGATGCGTGTTTAACCAGCGCAAACGTTAAGAAAAAATGTATCGAATCTGTAATATTGAAAAATTTGCAGTGAACCCCGGAGCCAAAGAACGACTTGTCCAAATAACGGGAACTTCCGAGGACAAGATACAGTAAGTGTGTTTTATTTTGTTCTCTACAAATTTAACGCTTTCTAGTATTTATTCGATAATCAAACGTTTATCTTGGCTACAGTTACGCGAAGGATTTAATCAAAGATACGATACAACGAAACGCATCCCCGGTGCGATTAGAGCAAGGTGGAGGAGACAAGAGCGGTATCGGTGGTTCTAGCTCTTCGTTGAACAGCAGCGCATCCGACGAAAGCAATCGTCTTTTACAGCACACTTCTCGTACACGCTCGACTCTTCTTCACAGTTTATCCACCAACGACGCCAGTATTGGCGAATACAAGTACACGGTGACTGTTGGCAATCAGTCCATCAAAGTCATCGGATCTAATTTAGATCTTGTGATGGTAATTTCATTTATTTGCAAACACGAAGGGAACTCGGTGCTTCAAAACCTAAGAAACTTTAGGGCAATATTGAGGAACAAAAATTCTGCATTTTTTTCCACCGTGAATTGAAAGATTACTGAAAGATCTCGTGAATAATTTTTGCAAATGTCATGGAGATCAGAGAAAATATAATTTGAGAAAAACGTAGTTTGCCTCGATCAAAGTTTTTGTTTGTTTGTATTTTCAGACAGCTAAATTGGTCCTTGACGGTTATTTTTCGAGCGATCCCGAGCAACTTAATCCTGGCGTGGATTACTTCAGTTTCGAGGAAGAAACTGCGTTCGCTCCGGCAACGGATTCTCTAATGAGCACTCCGATAACGCCGTTGACACCGATTACTCCGTTGACTCCAATGACCCCGTTGACGCCACTAACACCGTCAAATGCTTTTGGTCGTGAGGTGAGCCTGGAGAGCAACGCGACATCCGAGAGCGAAGAGACATTTAAGCCACTTGGAAATTCCGGAAGTGAGAATAATCCAAAGAAGGGTGAGTTGTATTTCTTTGAGTTTAAATGTACCGTGGATTTTTTCAAAAATAACTTTTCAAAATGTGTCAATGAGGCATTTGGCCGGAACTTCGAAAAATTGATTTTTCCAATTAATTTCCATTCCCTGATTTTTCCTGCATGTTCGGAAACAATAATTCACAACATACGATGAGTGACGAAGAAATAACTATAAACGATCCAGGCGTAGGCATCTTTGAACGCGTTTTCCCCAAAAACGTGATTTATCGAGTATTTTTCACGATCTGTAGAATTCAATTTGAAAGAAAAAACTATTACAGACTTCTCAGAATTTATACAGGAGATAAAACAAATTTTGAAATAAAAATTAAGTGAAACTGGTCGACACCTTCTGTGATAGTTAATTTTTCGTTTTTTTCAGTTCGTTTCCATTCGATCAACTTAATTGTGATTTTGTTAACTATTTTTCAATACAATTTGGTTATTTAATACTTAATTTTCAATTTCCAAAAATTGGATGATTATTTGCAGAAATCATAAAACTCACGTACGAGTTCCTGCTTCTTTGTTCCGAGGGCCCTTACGCGAAGCGAGCTCCAGCGGACTGGGAGCGCATCCAAAAAATGTGTCCAAACATCGTCCGCAAGGTAGATAATCGTATGAGCACGGCAAATAATTGTATTAACGCCGGCACGTTTAACAATCACTTTAACCGTAACCTATTGAACGATTACGACGTATCTAACAACCGAGGATTCAAAGATCGTGAAAATATGCCAAAGATAGCTTATCGTTATTCGTACTGAGTTCGTCCGAACCGGGCTGCATCGAGCATAGAGATTATCTTGATCTCGCGTTTTCGGAGAAAACGTTATCAAATAGTTTTATTCGCGTTTCTAATTGAACGTGAGAGTTCGCTCGATGTGAGTTCTATTATTCGGTAGTATTACAAAAGATTATTTGGTATTTCGATAATACCAAATTATCGTGATTTTCACCCAAAGATAGTGAGAAAAACAAAAGGAGAGAAAGATTCAAATATATAGAAATTTATTATATAATTTCACCCTCGTGTGAAAATGTTTTGAAGAGGCTGTTGACAAAAAGACATTTTATGTTCCTATTTTTTTTTCTTCGTTTATCCTTACCGTGGCTCTCGTCAGTCGATACAAAGTTTATTATTTGTTTTCTGTTTTTTTTTTCTTTTTTTTTTTCGTTTTATTTTGTGCCACAAACGCTGGAGTATTCAGACACTTTTAATCCTCAGCAGTGATAGGCTGGAAACAGTCTTTTCCACCCTTTCAATGCGACAATGAATCTCGTCGATAAGATTATTCCAGCGTTATAATTGTAAGCTGTCCGATTCATGGGCTTTCGTGATTAGTTGCTAAGAAAATAAAGTTTGTAAAGCAGTCCATGCTCGTTGGTCTTGTGGTGCAAAGAGAAAGAGATAAATAAGTATTACGCGTGAATAACAACGTGCTCGATATAATTGTTAATGAAATTTATGATTTTTTTGTTTTGTTTTTTTTTTTTTTCTATTCGTTAACAATTTTGCAGTGATAAGTCCGTGATGGAAGAATTAAAATGGTTCAGTTGAAAAATCGCTACTGTTGAAACGATTCATTCTATTTTCGTTGCGCATTCGTTCGGTGTTATTTTTTCACCACCAATGTATTCGTTCGAAATTTTAAAAACGACGATTCCCGAATATAAATACGAGTTAATCAACTTTCTATAAAATATTCGACATATTTTATTTCATTATTTGTTATCTCGTAGATTTAGACAAAGAAACGAAAACCGATCTTACATCTCTATTTTCGATATCGAGGTTTTAAATAGTTTGGGAAAAGTATCGCAATATTTTGTCAACGAGAGTTTAAAATGAAAAGAAGCAATGAAGAGACTACTGATCTGTGAATAAAAGTGTAGGTTTAAGGGAGCTTGTTACATTTATAAAATACGAAGATCGTCTATTTATAAAAATGAGTGGAAGAATCGCTAAAGGCTTTTGAACCCTCTGAGTAGCCTTGGAGTATTAACCAAAAAAAAAAAAAAACAAAAAACTGTTAAGAAAATTGAGTAACAGTGAAGGAGCTTGAAAGTCGTCGAAAGCAATGTTTCAGGCTGTTTTTTTTTTCTTGTGATACGTAAACAACCAATTGCATGATTCGACGCTGTGTGAAAGTGTGAATAATATTATAATTCCGTCGTTTCCCTAACGCTCACGTGCAGGAAAATGAAAACAAACAAAACTGACAAAATCTTACACACCCTTAACAATTATTGTCCGTGGGTTTAAAAGCAAAAATAAAAAATCGTAGCGAAAAGACTCGTAGCGATCCAGAAGACTTACAAACAAAAAGTCAAACTCACAAAAACGTAAGATTTAGATTTCGCAATTGTTGATCAAAAGTCATGAAAAGTTGTTCAAAAGATTTGACTCTGAAAAAAGGCAGAAATTGAAGGAGAGATATTTTATAGTGAAATAATACACTACGCATTATAATATTCAATAAAAATTCATTTCTATTCATGAAATAAAAGTTTACACGAACCTAAACATAAATCTTCTGCCTCCATTGTGCTTTTGATATATTTTCTAATGCAAAAACAAAAAGCATTCCATCGTGCTCTTACATGCATGACGCTTCCGGGGATTAATTACAGAGGTAAGGCTTCCTTCCTGTTCAATTTTTCACATCGACACGCACTAATTCAGCTTGAGGATCGTTGAAAAGCACAGTCGAGTTAAGGATGTTTTACACCACTGTTTCAGCCAAAAATTTTGATTGATTTAAACCGAAGTATTCTCTGATTCGACAAAAGTCTACAAACGTCATTTTTTTTATCCATTGCAAACGTGGATTTTCACATTAACAATTTAGAAAAGTATTACCAAATCGATTTCAACAGAAAATGGATTTTCGTCGAATCCCTGTATACCAAATTGTAATTGAGTACGCTCGACTGTATTTTCCAAATTTCCTCAAAACAGTTTTTTCATCTATTAATATTATTAGGATGTTGTGGGTCTGATGAGAATTTTGTTTGCAGGTACCGATTCGCTGGTTCGAACCGGAGGCTTATAAGGCGAAGGTGGCAGCCGCTGGTTTTATCACGTTGTTGCCGGCTGCTGAAGCGGACGATCCCGAGTGAAAGTAAGACACGATTATTTGCGAAATTAGCACTTTGGAAACTACCACAAGGTGGTTATGAATCTCGAAGCAAAAAAAAAAAAGCAACATAATTAATGGCGAGGAGTGTCGGAGTAACACGACAATAATTTGTATTAGATTCTCGTGAATTTTACAATTTCATAGAGAATTCTTAATTTAATAGAAACGCAGAATTTGTCGAATTGTCGTACTCGAGATGATTTTTTGTTGAGGAATGTCACGTTCTCTAAAATCAATCAAAAAACATCAATTTCGCATCGTTTTCTACATTCAATTTATTTTCTCTCGTCCTCTACGGCTGCAAATCAGAATTGATCAGAAATCAATTTTCCAAAACACTATTTGGAAATAGTCGATTTATTATTTTTACCGATTGATCAAATTTTCTTCAACTTGTTGGCAGTTGAAAATTGTAATGATACATATCGTTAAATTGCGACAAAACTAATAACTGAATAACAAATTAATCCTTTCGAGTGTAATTGAAAAATTACATTTTTCCTCAGAAAATTATTGAAGTACGTCAAGTTTCATGAAACGTTTATATTGTCGAGGCGGTTAAAAATACTCTAAAAATGGAAAAATATTCGTGATTTGGGTCCGAAATTTCATGAGACCCCGGAAGATCGAACACGTGATTTAGCATAGTCTAGTCTAAAGAATAAAAAAAAGCATAATATAACAAAAAACGAAAAATAAAAAAAGTAACTACTAGTCGGGTATTCGTCCATCGTAAAACGATAACCAAATTCAGTTTACTAATGCCAAAAATAAAACAAACCAACAAAACATAAAAAAGATGAAGATTTGTAAAGTTATTTTATATTTTGTACGTCAAGGACTGTTTCGTCACCAATCAATTAAAGAGGCAGCTATGTTTTCATTTGAAAATTTGTTCAGTCAGGAAAAGAAGATAAAAATATTATATTTTCCGTGGGCTTCTCTTAGATAAATGGTTTAGGTGACGCAGTTATTGTAATCGTTACGGTTCTGTTATGTTTCTAAGAGTTTTTACACACGATTTAATATTTATTACCTTTTATCGGGTCTATAGAGAAAAAAAACCATGTTTAATAATGATATTTATTATTTACTATTATTATTATTATTATTATTATGACATTTAACTAAAATGGTTATTTGTTTTGCTAACTTATTACGATTCACACTCACTGCAGCAATATACAGATATTATTGTACTGTATTGTTATTAATAAAAAAAAAATGCAACGGAAGAACAATCTGACGTTAATGAAATCCTGCAAAAAAAAAAACCAGTTGGAGTCAAAAAAAGAAGGAAATTTGCCATCTCGTTACCCTTCCTACAATTTCTTTCTTGCTTCTGTGTTAAGGGGGAATTCGCACAATGAATTAATGAAAAAAAATCGATCGTTTTTTCCTTCACTCAATATTTTTATTTTGTGCCTCTAGAATATTGCGTTTCAGAAGGGTGCTTAGAGAATTGAATTGAAAAAAAAACTACTGCATGCGTTTTTACAGCTTTTTTGAAAATCCGGCCCAGCTATAAAAAAAAAAGTCCTTCGATGTGAAAACTTGTCACGCAGTGCCTTGGGAACTCCCCCTTAATAAAAAACATTGAAAGTTAATACCCATGATAAATCCTCTGTTCGTGCTGGCTCGTTTAACTCGCAGAAGAAAAAACGACGATTATCAAATCGACTCGAAACGAGTAATCCATTTGCTCACGTTCTAATTCGCTCCGACTCGTAGAAACAATCGTTGCTGATTGTAGAGATGGGCGATATTAAAAAAAAAATCGATTTTCAAATAATCGATTATACCAACAATCGATAACTGAAAATCGATTTTTCAAGAAAAAAATCGAAAAATAATCGATTAATCGATTTTTTCAAAAAGGCTTGATTATACACAAAAAAATGAATTTGATCCACAACTTTTTCACCTAAAGTTAAAAAAAACGCCGCAAGATATATTTTTTAATCCAAAATTGATATATTTAATCGATTTTTCAATAATTAACAAAGTTCCTGAAAAATTTGGAAAAAAATCCAGTTGCTCATCCAGCAGGGCACCAGAAGTTATAAATCGTTATCTGCAATATAAATTTGAACGTTATTTTTTGAATTAGTTTTAATGATGCGGTGACACAAAAAATAATTAATTTATAAGCACAGCATATCACCAGAGGATTTTATTAATTAAAAAGTATAACAGAATAAGAAAAAAGGTACAATAATTACATACATGCATTCATTTTTTATTTTCCTTTCTGAACAACGAGTCGGTACCGCGACTCTGGATAAAAAACTTCCAATCTCATAAAAAAAAACAAAAATTAAAATATATAACGGCAAAAAACAACCATGAGGTTTATTCTTACATATTTGAGTTCATACCAAATAAAAATATCTTACTTTTCTCCATTGTCACTAGTAGGAAACAAATAGCCACCGAGAGTAAAGTTCGTTTCGTTGAGACTTCTCACTTTTCACTGAGGTTATGTTCTTTCTTTGTTTTTTTCTTTTGTTCTTTTTGATTTCACTAACCGGCACCAACAAGAATAATCGCAATTTCAAATCTGGAATATATATATTCTCTCCGATCAGTTCCGATATCATCCGATGGCGGCCATAATCGATATTGTGGCCAAAATATATCGAAAAATCGATTAATCGGGAAACCAACAATCGCTGAAAATAATCGATTTTTACTATGAAAATAATCGATTATATGAAAATCGATTATTATCGCCCATCTCTAGCTGATTGAATTATCACCAATATGGTAATGCATCGAAAATGGATAGAAAAAAAAAGTAGAAAATGACAACAAAAGTATTAGGAGAAAAAAACAAGTTTGTTTTTATAATCTCAAAAGAAATATCTTACATGATATTATTGGTTGTTTGTTTTTATTTAAATCTAAGCTTATAATTATTGGACTCATTTTCAATAACTATCCATGTTGAAATTGAAATTCGATATTTAAAAAACAAAAAAACAAAAATAGCAATAATTGGCCTAGTAGAATAAATAAAAGTGATCCGTACATAAATAAATGTTCATCTCGTCAATGTTATCAGGATACATTCGATGAGAGAATGGTGTCAAAAAAAATATTTATCGTTCGTGATATTTAAGCTTAAATATGTGATTTTCGCTGATGAGAATAAAAATAAAAATAAAACGAAATCAAATACACGCACTGAGGCACGTAAATTTTCGGAAAAATTCCATTGAACGAAAATACTTCTTTCAACGACGAATCTTAACGATGGATCATTTCCCAACTCAAGGATTTTGTGGCAGTTTTCGACAACAGTGGCTTCTTTTCAATTCCGTAAACAAACAAATGAGAGGATAAGAAAAATCAATACTTTCCTCATGTATAATCAGCGGTAAGAAACATTGATAATTATTAAAAAATCAAAAGCACTCGAGCCCTCGACTGCTTGAGACACATTTTCGAGATGAAATATCAGGGAAAAAAAAACCACTGTTCCAATACCGTACACGATTTTAGCACAAGTATCTCCTTAAATATATATTCATATATAATTATGCGTGTACATATTGTTCATATATATATATTTATATATGTGTAAATATATAAATATATATAAGTGCATACATTGCATTCAGAATAACGAGCTATTCTGCAGTTTTTATTTTTTTCTTATAAATTGTCAATAGCAGAATTGATTCTCGGTAGGATTGATCGATCAATTGATCAATCAAGTCCTAATAGAAACGTCTCGATACATCATAACACAAAGACGTTCTCAATATCGTAATTTTTTTCGTTTTTTTTTCATTTCGACGAAGTATCATTATCCTGTTTATTACATTCCAACGGCCAGAGTCCTTTTTAATTAAAAATGAGACTTATTGCGAAGTGAGCACGATGCATTAGTCCGTGAACGTATGGGTGTTTCTCGCTGATTTCGAGTCCAAGATCCACACACGTGTCGGTCCTGTTTCACGATTGTATGGTTCATATTACACGCGCGCAATAATTCGTAACCCACGAGAGGGAAACGTGTGCAAATGACATTTTCTTTTTATACTTTAACAATTAAAAAGCACACATTACCTTTGAAAATTATTCTAGTCTAAATTTTAGCGTCTATAAAACTTGAAACCGCGGAGTAAAACCAGAGTACGTTGCAAGTTTTCTTTTTCTTTTTTTTTTTCTTCTTTTCATTAAATTAAAAACATGCTCCCAGACATGTTGATCTCCATTTCCGGTGCAATTGCTCATGCGTTTCCTACTATTTTCTCCTTCTTTTCCTTCGTTTCCGATTGTACCGCTCCGTTGAAGAGAAAAACAACGGTTATATTTTGAGTTTGTGTATACAAAGAGCCGATTAAAGTTTCGGCTTGCGAAACGCAATTAGACAGTAATTAGAGCTCCTCATTCTTTCTCACTTTCATCCAACGGAACGTTTTGTTTTTTTTTTTTGTTTTTTTTCAAACCGAGCTTCATTATTATTATTATCGTTATTGTTTTATGTACAATCGTATTTTTCTAAGTTCATACACATACGAAATGTCTAACTAAACAGTTTACTTATGCGAGTCTTAACGACAGTTTTTCTTGACGAATGTGTAACGCATAATTTTCTTACATTTGTTTTTTTTTCCCCCCCCCCCCCTCTCCCCTCCCGCCCTCCCCAACACTGTCTTCATTTTGTTAAATTATCGAAACTTTTCCAACACAATTCAAACGTATCTTGTTTCCTTTCAGTCGTCCTCTCTTTTTTGTTTCCTTTCTTTGTTTTCTCTACTTTTTTCACACATACATTTATGAGTGAACTATTCAGTGCACGAGTCACAAATACAAATATGTACTAATTACATTAGGTGTAAGAGTCTTCTCCACTGAAATTTCTTTTCCTTATTTTCCTCCTCTTCCTCTCGTTTCGTTTTTCTTTTGTCCCTAATACAGCACTTCTTCGTTTAGAATAATGTTCAAACACTCTCGCGATTACAACATTCTTGTACACATAAAAAATTATACTGTATCTCTGTTTTTCTCATTCTCTGTTTCCATCTTCACGTCTCTCGGGGCATCGATCTCTCATTCTTGCTTTTTTTTTTTAATTCGTGATAAAGTTTACCCGGCCGTGTTCCATGTCAATTTTCCTATAAACCGTTTATACGACGAGAGAAGATGCTCTAAGATCCAGGATTGTCTCGCTGGTTGAAGTGTTAAAATACGTAATCCGCAGTTGCCATGTCTATCGCCCACCTGAATTTGTCTCGTTGAGTCTTGTTGTAAATCTTCTCAATCGGGACATCGTATTTCTTGCACCTGTAAATTTTTCATTTTCCATTTTATCATTCGAACGAACATATTGCTTTTATGGAATACATTTTCCATGTTATCTCGGTCAAATTTAAAGAGGCAAACAAACACATAGAAGATTTTCAAAAGTTAAAAAAATTGCTGTTCTGTGAATTAGTATAAAAACTTGGATATTCTGCGCCGTATTTTAGCTCCGTTTTTAAATGACAAAAAAAGTTTTTTCACAACCGTCACAGCTGTGAATTACTTCTTTTTCTAATAAAAAAAAAATGAGAATTGTTTCTCGAATTGCATGGTTTACACTACGAAAAACTTTCATTTAATTGCTTGAACAGTTGACAAAGACATTGAATATTAAAATACATTAAAATGTAACTTTCTTCTCTTTTAATTGAACTACACTTTGGAAATAATAAACTTACCATGCAATGGAGATACGTGGATCGAGATAGTTCAGTTTAGAAGTTCCCAGCGCAATTTCCTTATTTTCCTCTCTGTCAGTCGCTTGAACTTCCAGCTTGCCAAGCTGTTCCTTTAATCTTTCGAGTGTTTTCTTTTTTTTGTCATAATTACTGGAAGAAGAAAATAAAGACATAGATTAAATATAGTAGCTCGTTCAATGATAAAGAAACGAATGAAAATTTTTAATTGGACTAAAAAAATGAAATGAAAAACCACATACACTTTTTCTTTCACCGAACCATGTTTGGCTTCCCGTTTGGCGTCTTTGACCTGAGCTTCAGCTTCCTCGATAGCTTCTTTCTTAGCCTCGATTTTGGCTTTCAAGTTTTCCATTGATTTAGCATGAGTTTTTGGTACGGAACGTTGATGGTTACAAAGAATGGCAACAGCGCGATTGGCTCGATTGTAGGAGAGGATTTTCTCCGCGACAGTGTCATCGGGGTTTGTTAATTTGTCCAATTGTTGTTGGAGCGTCCACGAGGCGTTGTAAGTCCTGAATACTTTGGCTGTGAGGCCTTCCATCAATTCGTTCAAGTGTTTATTCAATACAGTCGTGTTAAGACGATCGAATAAATCATCGCCGGGTGCTTTGTTCTCCATGAATAGAACGAGATTTTTGAAAACCCGTTTTTCAACAGGTACCTCGTTGTAATATCTTATAGAATCTTTACCAAGGAAATCAAAAACAACGACGTATTCTTTGCCATCTTTTTGTTCATGCAACGAGATGTGTTCAACTCGCAGTGAACAACAGCCAACGGTATCGGCCTGATCTTCGTCTTTTTCGTTACCCGCTCTGAGGGCTAATTTATCAACGAAGTAAAGTGCGACAGCACGTTGCCTGATGCGCATTTCTTTGCTCTTCCAATCCTCGCGATATTCCGCTCTTATTTTGTCAATCGATTTTGCCAATTTTCTCGCTGTCTCGTATTTCTGCCAATCTTTTTCACCCTTCAATTTACTCGACGGATTGAGCATCACGTACTTAACTTGACCCTGTACATTTTCTGTCCACGATGCCAGCCACGTGACGTTCGGATCGTGACGAATTTCCTTCCATCGATGACCCGATGGTGGCTTTGGTATGTTCGAGTCTTTCGAACAATTTATCATCACGTCCTCCGGCCATACACGCTTTTTTAATTTACCCATCTTTGGATGCTCACCACGTCCTCGGAACAGACCCGGCGGTTCTATTTTGAAATTACCTATTTTCTCTTTATGCCCATCGATCGTACAAAAACCATACTCCTTCGTTATCTCGTCGTTCGCTTCTTTCAACGCTTTTTTCTCCTCTTTCGACATCGCTTTGCGCTCTTCGCTCTTCTGAAGGAAATACGCGTTCATTTCTTTGAAATTGCACTTTTGAAGATCATTTATTTTCGATCTTTCACTCTCGGTCATTACCGAACGCCAGTCTTGCATAAAATTGTCATTGAATACGGCTTTTGTCGTGTAATCGTGATCCAACATACGAGCGTAAAAAGTGGCTACCTCCTCGGTATCCTGACTCAATTTCATTTCTTTCCCGTTGTAGTAAAACTTTACGCTCGACGGTAATGGCTCGTAAGCTGGCGCGAATACTGGACCTTTGTGCTCCAGATAATGCCATTTCGAACCGTCCGATTTCTTTTCTTCCTCCCACCTGGAAGTATAAACAAATTTATTAATAATTTTTTCGACGAAAAAAAAATGTTAGTCAATAAATAGTTTAAAAACGTTGATAATTGTGAAAAAATGTTGATTTAGCTCACTGGGTCTCCGTAGGGGTATTTATAGGTTTGATAAATTTGTGAGCACATAACCTCGTTGTTTGAGAATGGCATGATATGCGACGAATAACATGTCTCAAACGAAAGAAATTAAAAAGAACAGATCTTGATATTCGTGTGGTAGCGTTTAGAAAAACTCTGCTCATAATCTACGTAAACTGTTAAATTCATCGCTGTTCATCTACAAGTGAAAAACTAACGAGAGTATCTTCGTTTGTATACACAAAAAGTGAGGTTATGTGCTTAAGGCGACCGCATGATGAGACGTTCACAGCGCCCTCGGATAAAAATGTCATGATTTTTTTTCTCTCTCCCTCTCTCTGCTTCTGTATCTTTTCCCCTCTTACCATTTCCAAACTTCGACCTCCTCTTCAACCTTTTTCTTCTTTCGGGGACTCGTCGTCTCCGATTTCACGGGCTTGGCATTCTTCTTTTTCGGTTTCTGTGTCACACGAGAAAATGATTCACGATCAGTCCATGTTCTAATTGTCATTTATCTTGTGTTGGGAAATATATAAAGTATAAAAATGTTCGAAGTGGACGAAAAATAAATATGCAAATAAATATTTACTCAATTTTTCGAATAAGCGAAACCCTTGCAACGAATTAAAAGACTTTCGTTCTCATCTTTCGATATTTACCTCTTCAGGCTCATCGTATTCATCATCGTCCGAATGTTTCCTCTTTTTCTTCTTTGCCTTGGTCGATTCTTTCTTAGTTTTTTTCCGCGCTGACAACGGTATGTCCTCTTCGTCATCATCGGATTCAACTTTTCGTTTGATATGCTGAGCCACTTGAGTTCTGGCGCCCTGATAATAAACGAAATGTATGTTGATTTTTGTAAACGGTCAACACAAGTATTCGATTTGAAGTACCGGGTCTAATTTAGCATCGTAACTGCTTATGGACAGAGTGGATTTGAAAGTCGGGTTCGTGTAAGATGCAGCGGCAATTTCATATTCCATAACACAGCTAAAGTCTTGAACGTTATTTCTTTGTTGTTAGTTTTGAAAAGCACATTTGTCTGTTTATTATTCATTTGTGATTACGGAAATGCGAAAAAATTTTGATAAAAATGTTAGGTTGACAGGAGAGTGCGACGTGATAAGTCGAAATAAAAACAAATGCTGCTGCATTTTTGTTAGTGATGCTCAACAGACGTACCAGTGGAATATCTTCGTCCGATTCTTCCTCAGTTTTGAGTGTTGTATTGTGAAGCTCGGAGAGACGAGTGTCGTTGGCGTCAGTCGAGTCCATTGTCATGTCATTCCGAACATCGTCGTCTTCCTCTTTGATGTACAGAGGTGCTTCTTCTCCACTGTCATCGTCATCGTCTGGCTCTGCGATTTGCGACTCGGGTTCCTGTTTTCATAGAGAAATAATTAATACTCAAAATAATGTCTAGTTTCATTTTTCCTACAAATTCAAACACTCTGTAACTCCAAACTATTAAAATTATCTAAATTTGTCTAATAATGTAATTTTTTGTCTGTGTGCCTAAACTTATATTTGGAAAAAGAAAAAGACGTACCTCTTTAATTTCAGGCTTGTAAACGTTGTTGTGATGAATTTCTTGTTTCTCGTAAGTTTCAGTCTTAATATCATTTTCCTCCTTAATCTTTGGCTCCTCTTTGATCTTTGATTCTTTCTTGCTCTTGTCATCACGATGTTTAGCTAAAGTAAATATGATAAAATGGCGTTATATTTCATTAAATGAATGAACAATTTCTGAACAGGTGCAATAATAAAATGATATTTTGTCAAAATTTACATCTATCTTTGTCGTGACGATGACGATCTTTGTCCTTCTCATGACGATGTTTGTCCTTGTCAGAGGAACGATGTTTATCTTTCTCGGGCGACGAGTGAGAACTGGAATGCCTTTCCTTGTCCTTCTCGGAGGAATGTTTGCGATCTTTGTCTTTGTCCTTGGAGGATAAACTCTTGTCCTTGTCGCGAGAACTCGAGCTGTTCACCGAACTGTGCTTGTGCTTGTCCTTACTCCGCGAACTATCTTTGTCCTTGCTGGAACTTTCCTTGTCCTTGCTGGAGCTCTCTTTATCCTTGCTCGAACTCTCTTTGTCCTTCGAACTTCCATGATGTCTGGAAGAAACGATTTGAAACGTTGTGTCAAATTTTCCAAATTTACCATTTTATCTTTTTTCTTGTTTTATTTATAATTGACAAAAAATACTCACTTGTCCTTTGAACTCGAACTAGATTTGTGGTGATCTTTACTCCTATCTTTGTCCTTGGTCGAAGAGCTACTGGTACTACTTTTATGCTCCTTGTCACGGCTCGAAGAAGAGCTGCTCTTCTTGTCTTTTTCTTTACTATCTTTGCTGCTACTGTGTTTCTCCTTGTCCTTGTCCTTAGAAGAACTAGAACTGGACTTGTGCCTATCCTTGTCACGATGCTCACTCTTGTGGCTCTTTTCCTTATCCTTGCTGCGATCTTTGTCCCTGTGTTCGGACTTGTGCGATCTCTCCTTATCCCTGTCTCTGTGCTCCGACTTGTGCTCTTTCTTGCGATCGTAACCATTCGACATGCCATTCATATGAGCATCTGAGGAATAAATAATCAAGTTTTACAGAACTGGACGCTGGAAGCATTTCATTGGGAAAAAATCGATTGTGGCTTTCAACTAAATATCACAATCCTTCCACACAGACTACTAAACCAGCAAATCTTTATTTTTCACTGTAAATAAGTCGTTGTAAAAATCTATACTTTCAATATCGATTTTTGTATTGAGAAATGTGGTAACAATTATTATTGTTTATTCAAAAAATGACTGACATTTAATCCTGTGTTATATCAGGTCGATATTTCTGAGAAATGAGATTGTGAAGAATTTAAGAACCGAAAGAATCATTTATGTCAATAAGATATATTTGAAATTTTCAATATAAAACAGAAAAAAAATCGTGTTGGAAAGGAAAAGTGATGAAATTTCAAATCGTCATGAAATAACTTGCAATCAAAAGTTCGAAAAGCCATTGTCCATTATATGTGAAGACCACGTGCGGCTGGACACGCAACACGGCGAACGGAATTCGCAACTTTTTAGCAGGCAGTTTGCGTTACCACCGTCGGTAAAAAAAATTTCGTATTTCCAGAAAGTTTACAAAAGCTCGAAACTTCGGGAAAATATCAAAAGAGCACGAAACGCATTAGCGTTATGAATTTCAATAATTTATGGGAAAAATTTCTATAAATAGACAATCAGATTGTGAGAAAAAAATAAATAGGAAAAGTCGGAGTCCGCGAAATCGCAATTCGCCCCAGTCGGTATTTGAAACGAGCTGACAATTTTTCAATACCAACAAATAATGTTCGAAGCCGTGAAATTTTTGTGCAATTAGAACTGGATGTGAAAAAAAAAAAAATCGAAATTCCGAACGGCGTGTATAAAAACTACATAAGGTTACAACAATAAAATTGTAACGTGGTTGGCAGCTATGCGAAATAAATTTAGTTTTAGCACAGCACATCGAGTCGGTAGACGATCGTAAATAATTCACGTAGTTCGCGAGGGATGAATAAAAGAGAAAAAAATAAAGTGGACAAAAAAAATAAAACATAAGGAAACCTGGTAAATCTAGAGCCTGTGAATCGAAGCACGTGTTGTGTTGCAGACCGCCTCGTGAAGCGAATTTTTAAAACATTCGTCAACGAGAAACGCGCAAATGTATACAAGCGAACGAGTTGGACAATTATTATTATTTTTTGTTTTATCGTTTATTAAGAAAAAAAGAGTCTAAATTTTTCACTTACCTCCATGATTCCCGGCTGCACTGCTGTTCTCCTTCGATATTTTTTCCTGAAAAAGTACAAATTATAAGAGACACATCGAGGACATTGTAACAAAGCGCGAAATATTTTTATTTCATGTGAAAAATCAACACGCTGTTCGTTTGTCTCGTAGAGGAATGAAATACGAGTTTAGCGATTAAAGAAGAAGAAAAAAAACGTCTTGCACGTTGAACGAGGCCAGACATCGTGGAGATAGAGGGAATGTAAGCCGTGCGGGACTTAGCCGCAGACGCCATTTTGGGACTTAGAAAAATTTCGCGTCCTCTCGAGGTGCTATGTTACAAGAGAACCGAGGCTTAACTTGACCTTTAATGAAAATTTCAAGCACGTACGTCGGTTTGCTTGTACTTTTATATGAAATATCACAACTTACCTGGTCGGAAAGCGGCCGGGATACGGCTTGCTCGACCTCCATTTCTCGCTCGTGACGTTGGAAAAAAAAAAGTTCACAACGCGAACTCTCTGCCGTGATAGACTCCCGGCACCGATCGAGAGAAGAGGAACTCTAACCAGCGCTAAGAGAATTTCGTACTCACCCAACGGGGAGAGAGAGAAAAGAGTGTTGTACGCACACGCACACGATACAAACTCAGTCACTCACTGTGTTCGACCGCCGAGACTCTTCGCCAGAAACTATCACCCACTGTCTCACTACCAGCGACTAAGTGCCAGAAATTTCATAACGCGCATGCGTCGCTTATGCACACGCACACCAACAATCTTGGCCGTACAGTGGCGCCATCGCTTTACGCGCCCCACGCGACAGCCTTCGTATTCGTGGCAGACGAACGAGCGTTCACCCCTCTTTCTATTCTCTCTCGCATGTCCCCCCCCCCCCTCCATCTGCTACTTATTAACTACATAGGGTTTATAAATGTTTATTTTCAAATCGTTGTTGCAATTTTTGCAGCATAATGGTAGTTTTTTTTTCTTTTTTTTCAAGAAAAAGAAATCTAAACTTTTATAATCGTACTTTCGTCGTTCGTAGTCGAGTGATGGACTGTTTGGAATTTTAGTTAGTTGTCGAATTTCCCAAAAGTTAATATTTAATCATTCCAATGAACCTAAAATATTGTTTTAAACGTCTACACAATTTTTTTTTTTTTTTTAATTCGATGTTTTTCATATTTTCAATTTTCATGAAATCATTAACCTCAAAACTTTTTATCTTACTGACAAACAGCTGATTATTATTAATGTTCTTTCATTACTTCTTTGGGATTTGAGATTCAGTTTTCATTGTGCATGGAACATGCCGGGGGTTTTGTCCTGTATTGATTGATTCACGAAATTTCATGAACGCTACTGTCAGCTGATCGTCCACAATACTGTTTTTCAGATTATCTCGTATTCTCTCTGATACAAACTGTTCGTAAATATAGCTTACGTCGATTATATTCAATGGAAAAGTTGTACCTGATGAATTATGAAAAAAATTTGAAGCATCGGATTTTGGCCCTCATTATTCGGTAATTTATTTCGTTCATATCGATTTGTGGGCCAACACAAATAATTGACTTTGAAATGTTTAGAACAACATTTTTACTCGGAATATTTTTAAAACAACGATACTTCGTACAGCTTTAATGAAATCAATATTCCTGGAAGTTAAGCATTCAAAATATGGAGTGCAGGAATTTGAAGAAAATCTCAACAGCATCTTGAATGTAAATTACCCCTTTACTTTTGTATTATTAATCTTATGGTGAATACAATGTTTCAAACGTGGAAAAAGAAAGTTTTGTCGTTCTTCAGTAAACAAATAGAAATAAAGGAACAAAAAAATTCCAGTTCAATTTTCAACGAAGTATTTTTAAATCTTTTCGAAACAATTTGGTATTCGAGTCCTTGATTCAGTGAAATATTCGATTCAACCTTAATTCATAAAAAAATAAATCGTTGAACATAAATTTTACAATTTTTAATAACACAATCGAACCAATAAAAATTTTGATTTTATAAGTTTTTCAAATATTCAATCAAGCTGTAAACTGTAACTGGATTTCGTACAATGATCGTAATATTTATTAGGAAAGGAAATTCGTCAGAGGGTGATGTAAAAGAATGGAAATGACTTTTTTTTCTTCCTTTTTCTCATGTACAATACTTTTTGTATTAATTAACCTCACTCGCGTCCCATGCTACTGGCTTAACGTAGTTATCATCACGTCACATCACAAAACGTCGGAATTATTCTTAATTATCATTAAAATAATAATAATAAAAAAGATAATTATTAAAATCAGTACTTTTTACATGCAGGCGGCAGCCCACACCCAATTGATGTTGACAACGTTTTTTTTCGTTCTTTTACAATTTATAAACAAAGGAAACAAAGTTTCAATGAAAAACATAGCTATTGAAAGACACTATTATGGACATTCTGTCAAAATTATAAAACGCTATACCACGACAACGTTCTTAAGGGTGTTTTTCACATATTTTCATAATTCAACATTTTTTATAAATCGAAATTTCTCGTACCAAACATTTAAAAAATGTGGGAATTGTTAAACTTATTTTGATATATTCACAAAAAACCAGATTAATTTTTGAATGAACTCGTCATCAGCAGAATGTATTTGTTGAATAATTTTTGTATTGACAAGTTGATAACGAAATTCTTGTCATTTGTTTGAAATTCATTGTCTGAAACATCGTATAAATAGCGACTTTTTTCGTTGTTATCGAATCGAACGAAGTCTCAAGAAAGCTAGTAAGAAAAATCATAAAAGAAGACGAAATTGAAAAAAAAAATTCAAGTTTTGTACAAAAATCAACGAATAATTTGATACGACGAAAAAAAATCTCCGACAATTTGGTGAAGAACGATTTTTCAAAACTATTCGTCAGTAGTTTCAATTTTAAAGAATTGTTATTGCTCATCAATGCTCGTAACGTCTTAATGATAGATTTGCGAAGTACTGAATTTGTTGAAATATAATGATGGACATAATTGTACGTGTAATTCATCCTTAGAGCAGAAGTTGTCAAAGATTCAGTTCATCATTCCGTATTTAAGTTGTTTCCACTCATTCTTAATATTCAATTGTCATTTATACGATAGCTCGGTCGTTGATACGCATTGTAAATTCATTTATACGCTATGTAACGGTTCCATCCTTACATTATTAATAGTACAGAAGTATTCGGTTGAAAAAAGTGTTGTTTAAGAAGATGTACTGGCGTTTGAAGGAAATAATAATGTTTTCGTCTCCATTTCGTAATGCTACGTTCACTTATCTAAGATGCATCCTTACGGTAACAAAATAGTTTGTACAGTTATACCAGATCGCATCTGCCTGACATTTTTCTGGGCACAAGACAGAGGCGGATCCAGTGCCTTACAATATCCGATGTGACCCTGGCTTGTTTTTTCTTTTTTTTTTTCGTTTTTATGTAAATTATCCATGATCGGAACACTGTTCTTTTCATTTCTTCACTGCTTGGTATACTCTGGTTTACCTTCGGCGTTCCACGTGGTTTTCATCTTTTGAAAAGCCATCACGGCATACAAGGCTGTAACGAATCGACAAACAGGCTTTTAGTTTCAATTTCGTATAAATCACCATTTTTGTAATCAGCACGTTTTTTTTGTCACGATTTTACATTATTTTTGTGTTCATCTCAATGCTTTCTTCTCTTAACATTCAAAGTTTGAAAAAAATCGAAGGTTTTTTTCAAACTTTGAATGCAACAAATGTTATATTAGACTTCGTATTTATTTCGAAAAACAAACCCAACTCGAAAATTATGAACACATTTTTTCAAGTATTGAATTTCTTTAAATAGTACTTGGCAACTGTTTCAAGACACTGGGGTAGTTTTGGCCTCTTGTACCCTGGATGTTGTTACACAGAAGCCCACTTTGAGAGTTGAAAAGTGTTCGGTTTGTAATAGAAGTATTTAATATGATAATTTCTATGATTTATTTTAAATTCTCTATAATTCATGCACTAAAGGATTAAAGTATTTTTTAATCTGAGTATTTATATGAGAATTGATGGACAAGAATAAACTTTAAATTTTCTACAAAATGTGGTTCCAGAGGAGGATTAAAGTGCTGGGAAACTGAATAAATCGCTTTATGAAGATTAAGGGACTTGAATTTTGGATCATAAAATGAAACTCACAGGTAGCTTCCCACTCAGGCTTGGAAAGTGTGCCGATTTTTCGATGTCCGGTCGAGCTCTGCATGTATTGAACCGCATGTTGATAATCCCCAGGATTTTGTCCAAGCAGAGGTGCTTCCAAATACGGTGGATATGTTTCGAGTGCTTGTATTTTTCCCAACAAAGAACGACCCTCGGTTTTCATACGTTCGTAAAAGTCTTCGAAGCGTTCAAAAAGCACGCATTCCAGGCCAAATTTGAGGGCTAATTTCCGGAGTGTGGGCTGATGGACGAGAAATTCGGGACAATCGACGACCCCTTCGAGGCAGAAATTGTATTTAGCACCGAAGAGTGGCGGTGGCTTTGTTTTGTCGCATTGGAAATCGACCGTGTACAAATCGTTTCCGTATTTATTGCCATCGCATTTGTACCATCTCGAGCTGTTGCGATAGAAAAAGAATTTTTATTTGCAAATGCCACAAAATTATTTGTCGACGTATATTTTTTCGGTTATACTGTGCCACGTGGTTTTTTTCTTCTCAATATTACACGAATATTTTTTTTATAAAAAGAAAACAAAGGAGAGTCATCAGGATTTTTTGTTTGACTTTAAAAGATTCAGTAGAAATCTGGAAAAAAACGTTCATTCGTCATTGTTATTTCTTGTTTGCTTTGAAACTTACACTAAATCATAAGCGTCCGGAAGAGTCGCTATAAAGTAGCCACCGGTTCGAAGGCTTTCAGCTGCATTGCGCAACATACATTCAGCCTGCTGTAGGGTTTCGAAGCTGTAATGGAACGCAAATTGGCAGCTGACGAGGTCCAACTTTAGGCTTGGGTCCCTGTATTTTTCCCTTAAACGAACCTGAAACCTTCCATTTTAACGAATTCCCATTGTCAATTGGCTGCTCTCTGCCGTACAGAGTCATTTCATTTTTTTCATTCTCTAATGAATTTCGCGTGCCATTCACATTTAAGGGTATTTTCTGCTGTAACCGGAAACAACGTTTTTTGTTTTGTTTACGAAAACACGACGACAAGTATATTTTTTACATTTTAATAATTACATTTCCCATGTGGTTTATACGAGCTTGAAAATCAATGAAAAAACGAACGTGAATTAGCAGTAATCAAGATTTTTTTCCATCGATTCTAAGACTTTAAATACTTCTTGACAGCTGATCAAATCAAGTAAAATCGCCAAGCTTTTTAAATATTCTTCATTCAAACGCTGAAACTATCGTTGCATATTCGTCGGAAGTTGAAAAGAAAATAAAAAATCGTTTCCTCGTTATTTAACAGAAGAATGTACCCTTGAATGTCATCAGCCTGGTTCGAATTTGAAATGCAAACGGCCGGAAATATTGAGGTGAAAAAATAGTACAATTACCTTGGTGCAATCGTGAGTCAAAAATTCGGCGGTGAATACGGGTGCGAAACCACGTTCGTTTTTGCTCCTGCTGATGATGTCGTTGTAGCGTGCTTGACATTGTTCAACCGATACACCAGCTATGTCTGCGCATATCAAATGCGATATATTACCCTTTCGCCATTTGAAAAGATCGCCGCCTTTGCCACAGCACATATCCAAAACTCTGATTGGTGCTCCGTGACTGTTATCTTGTCTGACTTTTGCCACGTATTCGCCTGTAGAAAAAAAATACAATTGCATTTATAGATTTTGTTGTAACGGAGTGTTCGACAATTTTTTAATGACCGTTACCAATTTCTCTTGAAAAAGAATCTACACGGTGTGAAGTTTTATTTAGAGATATAAAAAAAAAGTATCGTAAGTGCATCGTCAACATTGATTACAAATAATTACTCACTTATGAGCATGCTCTTGATCCAATTATTGAAATTCCTCATATAAACAATACGACTCTGATTTCTCTTGTTAAAACCAGTCTCCTCGAGCGAATTATAATGTTGAGCAACTTGGACCGTGTTGTCCAAAACAGGTTCAGGCTCTACAACTTCTCTGCTTGTGCCGGTTGACAAATCCGACGGAGATCCTGAATTCTGTAGAATATTTAAAAAATAATAATAATCGTCAAGGGAAAGTTGAAAAGTACTGCTCGTGTAAGCGGACTGTTTTCGAATTACAAATTTTCAATTATTGGAAGAAAATAAAGTGTCAACGTTAATGTTATGATAGCAGCTGGCACCTCTGGAGTAAAAAAAACTTACATTTTTTTGCAAATACTACGATTTTATTTTCTAACAAAAAAATTAAACCTTTTTGCAATTGTTTTTTGGGTATTCCATTAAATTTACTCAGGAGGGGGTGGAAACGATGTTGCGCTATCGAAAGTATAAACATTCAAAAATAATATCTGTTTTTTGGAAATTCTGAAGGAAAAAAAAAGATTTTTGGTCACAAAAACGTGACGATCCTCCACAACACTGCGAAATATGACGATTGCCAATCATAAGTTCGTAAATACTTTGGAGTAAAAAAAGATGTATTTGTAGTTGTAAACTTACCGATGACGCTTCGGATTCGTCGGTCTTTTTGAGGACTTTAGCCGATTTTGTCGGTCCCGAATCATCGGGCGAAAGAGATCTTTTCTCAGCGGGTTTTTTATCGTCGGATTTTTTCTCATTCACACTCGATGATGTTTTTTCCCCTGTTTCTTCCTCGAGCTTCTTCTCCTCCTGCTCATCCGGAGCTTGGGGCGAAGACATATTTGTATTGATTGTTGAATTTGTTGTCCGGAGATATCGGTGTTTTGTTCAAGTTTGAATTCAATTGGAAAATGTAGGATGCACAATCAGCGATTTTCTCTCCCTGTCTTACTGTTGGTTTTGCTTTTCCTTCTACTGTCGCTCTCCAGCTTTCTCTCTCACACTCTGTATGGCTGTCTTCGGTCTTGCCGCTCTCAACAACCGAAAGACCTCGCGAAATACATTACCGGAAACGGTGTGAAGAAATTGCCTCAAATTTCATGCATATTTCACGAAAAAACGTATTTTAAAACAGTGCCACAATTCGTAGTCAAACACTCATTCAACATATTTATTAACACGTATAAATATTACGAGACACGGACAAAAAGTAACGCGTGAAAAATCGTGAACGAAAAAATACAATACTCCAAAACGCTTTAGTATGCGGTGAAGATACACCAGTGCATAAACCGCCAGCTCGATGTATACCAAGAGTGAATTTGTCGACGATGGTTACCAACTTTTGTTTTTTTATGTCCAAATACAGACTCGGCCGGTAACAAAAAAATTCTGTTTCGGAAATTTACTAACAGATGACAGCACTCTACAGTTCGAGCACTTAAATATTATATAGGTCGTCTCGTTCTGTCTCAGTATGTAAGACCGTGGTCTCAGGTCTCAAACTCTCAAACATGGTTTCGAAGAGATGTTGCGTTGTGTAAAAATTATAGGGTCTTCTTCGGACAGTACGAATTATAGATAAAGTCGTGAGGGAGCAATCGAAAACCGTCTCGATATTTTGAAAACCAGGTAATTTTCGTCTACTTTATGTAATTTTTTTGAAGAAACTCATTATTTCCTATTTTTAACTCCTTTTAGAACGTCATGAATTTTTATGGTTAAACATACAACAAGCCGGTCGTTTCTCAACTCTACAGAATGGATATTGTTATCGGACGAAGTGCGAGATTCGCGAGTCTTATTTTGAGGAATACATCTTCCCACGTTCCTAAGATATCCTTGGGATCTGTTCGTTGTTTGTGTCAGTGCGACATTAAGCCTCAAAATGCTAAAGTTTATGGTAAGTTTTTGTCTCGCTGCACTTTCCATGCATCGACTTCATTGACATTCTTTCCGACATGTCACAATTGAAAATAAATTCGAAAATTTTAAATGTGAAAATAGGAAGCGAAGTTTAAATCTGTACTCTGTAGACTAATGGTGACAAAAAAACAATTGTTTTAGACACGAATCTTCGATGGAGGATCGCCACAGGCAACAACCATTTCCCTACCAATCTTATCGTTACCAAGATCAATTTGTCTGATCGTTTATTTTATCGATGTTCAAATGATTATTCAACCGATACTTCAAAAAAACCGGATGATCCATGCTATGAACCTCCGCCTCCGGAGAAACAATCGATTTTTCAGAGAATGAAACAAATGACCAAGGACTACTGGCACATTCTTATCCCAGTCCACGTGGTCACCTCCATCGGTTGGATTTCGATATTTTACACAGCTGCTAAAAAGTAAGTACAGTTTCATCTTCAGCAAATAAGGGCTGTTTACACTAAGAGCCTTGACTCAGATTCAACAATTACACTTGAAGGGTTTGCCGTATCATTGAAAACATGACTTTTCTGTCGATTTCGTCGTATTTACTCATAAAATCAATTGAAATACTTGATTCTAAGCTCCTCTGATATTCTGGTCGAATATGTTAAACTTTTTTCTTTTTTTCATAACAGTGGCGTTGATATCGTCAGAATACTGGAAGCCATGAACCTTAGTGAAAGATACTTAGATATACTGAGAGGTTCCAATGCTGGCCATTGGGCAGTAGCCTATGCCCTTTATAAATTGTTCACACCTATAAGATATACAGTAACAGTAGGTAAGCGATAAAATTTCGTAGATCAATTTATAACATGAATAAATGAATTTTCAAATAAATAAACCGACTTTTTGATCGCAGGTGGTACTACGATGAGTATAAGATATTTGAATAAATGGGGATATCTCAAGTTCAAACCACGTGCAACGGTCAAGGTGAGGGAAGTTTCAATAACGTTAATATTCTAATGAAATACGACAAAACATTAATTAATTTCTTCTATTTACACGCTACACACAAATGAAGACTGTCCGTAAGATGTCAGCTAGGTCATTGCAATTATAAATCCAGATATGCTTTTATTCGATCTCCTTCCGTTGATTCTCGAAAATTCCTGCATGCTTCAAAAAATTCTATCAATTCCGGTTTTGAAAATTGTCGAAGAAAATAAGTTTTTTTTTCCAAATGATGACTAACATCCAAATCGTTGTCATTTTTTGTACATAATTCTCAATATTTTTTTTGTTTTTTTTTTTTTTTTAATTGCGAAAAAGTATTTTGATTTGTTTACTCACCAGGTTTTTTGAAGTCTTTTCAATCGTTCAAATAATCAACCTTTTTCGAGAATTCTCTATGGTAGAAGATACTGAAACCTTAAGGGTTTACACCATTGTGACGAATTGCAAAAATAGATGATTTTCAGATGCAAGTTGTAAGAGAAGTCAAGTCTAGGTTTTGTGCTCAATTTTTTCTCTTAAAAACTCAAAATGTCTTTTTTTATCGTCTCAGTGGTGAAAGGCCTAAAAAATTGTAATCCTTTATTTTTGTCCATTAATTCCTTCATTCGACAAATAGATTGTGAAAAATGTGCAATATTTTTTCGCAGGAAATGCAATCGAAAGAATGCGCAGTGGCACACAAAGAAAAGTACGCTAAAGCAACGTTCAAGGATCAGCAACAAACAGAGCCACCAAAAACTTAGCGTTTGAATCAAAATCTGGATATGAAGCCAGATTTTGAAGGAAACAAAACGAAGGACGATGCAGTTTCGCGTCTAGAAAACAAATTATTTCACGCCCCGATGCCAGACCGCTTAAATTAAATGCCCTTTACTCGTATATATGCATATAAAAAAGTATATATATATACATATATATAAATGTTATCACGACTATCAAGAATATAATGTACATATTAATTTGTGAGATATCAATTTCCCACCCATTTCCTGTTTTCAGATATCGTCGATGTATATATTGTACATTTATTTATCACGATTATATATGTATATGTATATATATATTCAAATATTTTCATAAATCACAGAACAAATAATGGAGAATCCAGATTCAATAGTTTCAGTATTTATTTGAAAAAAAAAAATCAATAATAATAAAACAAAAAATAAATTGGTAATCCACCTTCGCGTACATTCGTTTAAATAAAAATTGTACTTTTTATCTACAAATAACTCCCTACTTAAAATTCTAAGGTATTAACATACGAGATAATTACAGATATTTTATTTTTAATAGCTCAGTGTTAGACAACAATTAGATATTTGTTTTGGCAGCTTGATTTGTGCGTATATTAATCGTTTGTCACAGCAAACTAAATTGCTTTGTTTCTTTATCTCTCCGTATTAATAAAAAGTAAGAGCCCTTAACGTTTGCGTTACCTTATAACATTGATTTTTTTGATACATTGCGAGTTTTTCAGAGTTTCAGTAAATACGATTAGACAGTTTGTATAAATGATGCTGTTAATATGATTCGGTTCGGGGAACAGTGAGAAATAAGAGAATGTTTTGACATGAATATCACAAAACTCCTGACATCGTGGATAACTAAATACATTCATTGTTATCGATTAAAAAGAGTATAGAAAATTCGCCGGTTCTTAAAATCTAATATCTCGCATCGTGTCTAGGTGTCGATTTTGTTTATGTTTTTCGTTTTTTTTTTCTTAAATATTACTCGGTATGTTGAAATGGAGAAGTTTATGATTTTTTTTTTAGTATTAATAAGTCGCGTTCACAATGAACAACGTATACGGAGGTTTTCACGTCACTCTAAAAGGCGAAGATCTGTTTTTTTTCTAAATTTACCTAAAATCCAACATTTTTATCATTCATTTTTGTTCTTCTTTTATTTTTACAGTCATTGCAGCTCGAATCGAGGTGTGAAAAAAAACACTGATAAATTTACAAGCCTCAAAGAGTGAACACAATATTTTCGCTTGAAAACAAAATCACAAAATATTCGCGCCCAGGACAAGGGATTGGAGTTTTGGAATGTAACAGTGACGTAAAATACCTCTCGGTGCACTTATGTAATGACGATTTCGGAGTGGTTACTAACAAAGATTTCTCTTTCTTTTTTTCTCATAATTTTTGTTTTTTTTTTCTTCATTTTGTCAATTTATTATTATTATGCTATTATATCACAGTTGCCTTCGCAACTCACCCATCGTGCCCGTCTTCCTGGACACGAGCGACGATCGCGCGTGTCTTCGTATCTTAAACAACGAATAACCATAATTCGAAACGAACGTTGATATTTATTAATAGATTGATATTTTCATCGATTATTTCATGTTAATATGATTTTTCATCTTTTGTAACAAGTACTTCATTCTTTATTCTCTATTTGGATTTTCGAGTTAGGCTTTGAATTTTTCTTTCATCCTAACGATTTCATAATGACTTATCGAAATTTTCTAATTTTAAGACATTTTTTATAATGTAGTATAACTTCGAGGCTTTGAATAATTTGTTTGATCAGTGTCTAATGCGATCTTATTCGAATTATGTTTATCTAATCTCCGCTATTGTATAACGAAGCATCGCGATCTCCCTTCCGTTTGGGGAGTACATTGGGCAGTATTTATCGCTAAATTTCATAAATATATTCTATATATATATATATTTTAATATATCATACGATATATGATAATATCATAATACTATAATGCAGTAAAATGCGTTTAACAATAATGTTTCAACAATAATTACGATTATCGAGTAATTATGATTCTGTTTTTTTTTTCTTTTAATTCGCACATAGACACGATTATTAAGCACGTTTTCATTTGATTATTATTCGCAATTAATCGATTATTCATTCCTACAAGAACTCAGAGAGCACAATGTTTAAATGGTTTTAAAGTTGTCCTAGGATTTCGGGATTATGTCATAAGTGAGTGCCTTTTTCTATGAATATATTTTATTTTATCGAGATATCATGCCAAATAGTAAAATTCATTGAAACCCAAGTTTGTAACGCGTTTGCAATAATTTTCTAACGTTTTACTTAACAAATTGATAATATGATTTATTCGAAACAAAAATAAATGTTGTAACTCAGAGCATTGCTACTTTTGGCATGTTAATTATGTATATTTCTTAGTTTTTTAAATTCGAACAATTTTTTTGTTTACTTTTGAAATTCGGTCTCCCCGACGAAAGACCATTTTTAACCATCAGCCTGAGTAGTGATTGGAAGAATGGTGTGACATCTTACCTGTGACCTCGTAATTTTTATTTTTTTCATTAATCCGTTGCCCGGCGATTTAACCCATAAATTGATAACTTGCCGATACAGGCTGAGGTGCACGTGGTTGAGTGTGAGAAATTCTTTGTATGTGACAAGCTCGACACATTAGTCTACCGTCAAGAGGATAACACCTTTTGTCAGGCTCATCAGTCAGTTGCATTCCACAGTCTTCGCAGACGTAACAGTCAACGTGGAAATCACGGTCCATCGAAACAACCCGTACAGTTTCTTCTGTGCCCTGTAGATTTTCAAGGATTTTTAGTTTTCAAGTCCAGTCAACATTAATATGGAAGATTTTCAGTAGTCGGCAGAGTAAAAACAAAAAATGTTTATTTTACGGTAAAATTTATTCAGAGGCAATTGTTTTGACCATTTTCGTTGTCAAGTTATCCGATAATATTGAAATTTCACAAAAAAACACTCGGAAGAAAACCGGTGGTAAGAATTTCTGAATTTATCTTCAAATTAACTTGGCAAATTTGGAAATTTCGAGGAATTTTTGAACGTTGGACTGAGTCGTTGAGAAAATAATGATTGACGAATTAATTCAAATCAAGAATATCACAGACAATACTAAAAAGTTTTGTTTACCTCAACAGGTGTTATTCCTTTACCACAAGAGGCACACTTTGGTGCAAACATTCGATGATAATCATTGACACAGTAAATTTTGTTGTCAACGTCCACCGTGAATGGAACTCCGTCCAAGCACTCATTGCAAACACAACATCTAAAGCATCCCGGATGGTAAGACTTGCCCATCGCTTGTAGGATCTGTGGTGACAAAAAAACAACGATTAATGAATATGGAAATTTCGTTTGAATAAAAAAATTGAAAAAACTGTTACAAATTCAAATACGTCACCATTTCCATTATTAAGTGACCGCAGATTGCGCACTTTTCTGCGGTTTGTTGAAATCCAGAGTACTGAAAAAAAAAAACAAATCATATGTATATTTGTAGATCACGAAAGACGGCAAATTAAGATTTTTCGAATTAAGAGCTAATAAATTTTACAAAAAATAAGACGTACCAAATAATCCTCCTCGCAGTACACACGTCCATGTACATTATAAAAAGCTTTGCCACGCAGTGCTCGTCCACAGGAGCAGCATATAAAGCAATTGGTATGATAGAGATTTCCCATCGCTTGGCAAGCTTGTCCAGCTCCGGTTACTTTTTCTCCACAAGTGTGACAGATACCTTAAATATTAAAAATCAATAAAACACAATGATTTAGACTGTAGAAAAAATATTTCGACGTCAAAACTCACAGCATGAGATCGGTAAGATCGATCTAGCCATAACCAAAGAAAAAAATAATTGTTTTAAGAGGAGGAAAAAATAAAAATGTCAACTCGACAGAAACGTCAATATTTTGCAAGACAATTCCGCGATCTCGACCCACTGGACAAACTGGAGAATCTACTACTGTACCCTAGTACACGACGCAAGTTCTCTCGGACGGTCTATAACGAGATTAGCAAGCCAACGAGACACGTGCATTAAGAGATTGAGCCCTCGCTACGTACACTCTACAGGGTGATCCAGACTGAATAATCAATCATTTTAACTGATTTCAAAAGTTCAATGTCGTTTTTTGATTAGATTGTTTTTTTGTATGATAAATAGTTTGAAAATGGTTAGAAATACAGCAAAAATGAGTCAAACCAAATTTGTAGAGTATGAAATTCCATAGAAAAAAGTTCCTGACAACGTTTTTGTAATGTGAGGGATTTAGTCTTTAAAGTAAGTTGAACATTTTTCTCAAGAATAGTCGACTTGTGTGACTTCAAATACGAGGTTGTTTTTCGAACTACTTTTAAATTAAATTATTCAAAATTGAAATGCGGCACCGAGGGCTTTTCTGTACCAAATTTAAACGTCTGCAAGATCAGTTCTATGCAATTTCGCTCTATTTCTAACCGTTTTCGTAGAAATATTGTATTAAAGGCGAGAGAATTCTGAAACACTGATATTTAATAATCGATCGAGTGGAGATTCTATTAAAAAATGAAGTTTTTGCCTCCGTGATTTGGACTTCGATCCTGGACTGAAATTTCCATTAATCAACATGCAATCCGGGTCCACCCCGTATAATATGATACTCAGTATAAACCACTTCCGTAATATGATCGGACTCGTTGAATAGTACAGGAAAATTGCATTACTTTGAAACACTCTTAGGATAAACTATCCTTTCCTGTTCCCCTGGGAAGAGTGCATTGTAAAGAAATTTTTTCGCAGTTTTTGTGGACATTATTCTAAAGGAAAACTATCTCAAGATGTAATTTCAAATTTCTTGACTTTAAGAACATTGAGAATTATTAACTGTTTTCTAGAACAAGCCTAATAAAATAATTTTTTATTTTTTTACCAAAGTATTCGCCTTCTTCTTCCTGCTTTTCCATTTCTTCTTCCAACTGTCGCGTCAATTCTTCTATCTTACGTTCAGCCTCGGTAGGACCCTGTAAATCAAAGTGTACTTGAGAAAAAATCCATCGACTTGAAATGAGAACAAAAGTAGAGGTTTTTTTCAGTGAAATATTCTACAAGCAAAAAACTCAGATCTTTTTTTGAATCTGCAAATGACCTGTGTTAAATTTTGTAAAAAAAAACACCATTTTTTTAGAGCCTAAGAAAAGCAGATCTTAGAAAGGAAGTCTGGTTTAACTTTTCTTAAGCATTTACTTTTGTTAACATATCAATAAAAATAACATTTTTTCGAGAATAGTTATCGAATTTTACCGAAGGTCTCGGTGGCGTGACGTTATAAGGCAATAGTCCTTTGCCAGGTGCAGGTTTAACTGGTGGACTGGCGGATCGTCTTGGATCGATATTAGGTTCGACAGCTCTTTGAAGTACGGGAACGCCGGCATTAAGAAAAACGGGTCCAGCGACACCGCTGGTGACACCAGGGGGTAGACTAGTAATTCTAGGGCCAGTAAGAGAAAAATCTTCGTTGTTAGTGGTAGCGGCGCTTGAGACAGGTGCTTGAACTTGTCCGCGAACGGGACTTCCGGTGGCAGCGGTAACGAAAGAAGTTGGAACTTGTCTGGCGGTAACAGCATGATTAGGGCTGGTAAGATCGTTGCAAATTTGTCCATGTGTGGGACTAGTTTTGGGTGACAATCTAGTACCGTTGTTTTGTTGGTAAATGCCAGAATTTCGGGTGGTCTCGTTGCGTCCGGTAGGACAATGTTCTCTCGAGGTGGCGTAAAGTGCCGGTGAGTTTCTCGTCGTCTCAACCGTTTCCGGAGGATAATTTCTCTCGGTTTGTTGAACATTAGGTAAACGAGTTTGATCGGATCGGCCTGAAGAATAAACGGGGGAATTTCTCGCTGGAAAATCATCGCGACTCTCTGAGGTACGATGATAAGTTCTGTCGTTTTGTGGTATCGTGCTGGTGATCGTCGCGCCCGGAAGGCTCGTGTTTCTCGTTGAATAAACGGTCGGAGAATTTCGACAATTTGGCGATAATTCACCGGCGCGAACGTTGCCACTGTAAACCGGTGAATTTCGCGTTTGACCTTCGTACCCGTGAGACGAATTGTTTCTTGACGTTGATTGATCGACGTACTGTTTGTACACTTGAGAATTGTCCGCTCGATATTGCGACACTTGAGGCAACGTCTCGCTCGATGACCCGCCTCGATAACCCGTCGAATTTGAATTCTCGTGCATCGTTCCACGATAATGTAAACTCGTGTCCGGTGGCAAACGTATTGGCGGTGATTCACTGTGGTAAGGATTACTCAATCTTGGCGAATTTTGTTGCTGCTGTTGCTGCTGCTGCTGCGGATCCGATGGATAGCTGTAACTTCGAGCTGGCGTTTGCAACTCCGACGGTGGCACGTAAGCCGCGGTACGCGAACTCTGCAAATCTGCCGATGACGATGTCGAACCTGAAAGATACCGAGATTCTTGCTGCGATGTCACAATACGTGGCAGTGATGTTCCGTCGTAACTTTGGCCACGGTTTCCTCGTTGTTGCTGTTTCAACATAAAGAAGTATCAATTATTTACTATTTTCCATTTCATTCAACCGAATATCCGTGCCATACGTTATGTCGTTTTTTTTTTTTTTTTAACATGTAATTTAGTATTATGTGAAGCAATTTTTCCTCCAGTTTAAAATCAAGACGAACATTATTAAGTGATTTGAAAAAAATAAGGATTTTTCTGCGCTTCATTCGTGCAAATTTTAACATTCTGTGCTCACGATTTTTATAGAATATTCCGAAAACACTGGATCATCAAAATCGTACTAATCGACCAGATACTAAAGAATTTGGGAAAATGCAAACCATCATGTTTTATGATTGTAAAAATTTTCGTTACGAAGTGTCACAACTTTCCAATAATGTTGATTTAAAAAACGTTACATCAATAAAATATTGCGTTGCATAATGTATTTTTTTTTTGGAATACACGATAAAACAGAGCCGCAGGAATTCAAATACTCGGGAGTTTTTTTTTTTTTTTAGTATGTTCAAACGAACCCCAGTGGAGAGAAATCTCTTCCCCAAATTCTCTGGAATGTTTTACAATAGTAGAGTTAAGTTTAAGCGGATTACATGAGATTAATAAATTGATGAATGAAACTGCCGTAAAGTTAACGATTTAATTCAATGGATTTGAAGCCTCAATAAAAATAAATGAAAAACACGAATTATTCAAATCCCCGATTAATCCTGTATTCAAAGTCCTTTGAAGTGTTATTTCTCACACATCCTGAATGTTAAAAGCATCGTAAGATCGGCCAAGGTCATAGTGACTCATGAGTCGTCCACAAAAGTGACTAATACAATCTCCCCCCACTTCTGCTACTTAAAAATTTAACAGCCAAAGGTAAAAGCGTGTAAACAGTGAGTATACCTTTCCAGTCATGACGACGTAATCTCCGCCATTGAGATTAGCCGGATGATAATAATTGGGCACTTGAGGAGCAGCTTTGTTTTGTTGCGAAGTATCATTCTCAAAGTGTCCGACTTCTTGGATATTTTCGTAGACAGGAGGTGCCTCGTAAGGTGGTAATTCTTTAGCGGGGGAAGAAGATTGATATCGATTGCCGGTGGGGACTTGAGGTTGGGCTTTGCGAAAGGTAGCTTCGTAATTATCGCCAGAAACTGAGCCTCGAGGACTGCCCCTGGGGCTTTTCCTAACGTCAACAGGATGATAATAAGGAGGAGCTTGTTGTTGAGGATAATATTCGATATTTTCATAAACAGGTGCTTGTTGTTGTTGCTGCGAGCGAGATTGATGTTGTAAATTGTGATGATATTGACCCATGGCCGAATTAATACTTTCTCCCGATTTAGGAGAAGCAAATCTCGACGCCGTCATCATGTTTTCCCTCTCGTACATTTTATAGTCCGGCGGAGCAGGCAAGGCACCTTGTCTTCCCCCAGGCAATGGAATTTCCGGCCCCGTTGACGCGCAACCAGAATTTCCATCGCCAAAACTCTCTGTGCCTCCCAAAGACCTTGTAGATCTTGTGGAATCTCTTGTCGAGTGGTGCTGCAAATTTGAGGCTCTTGGCAAGACCGGCACTTGAGCCTCTGGCCTAGAACCGCTTGATACTCGACCATGGCTATGCTCCGTCGAGGGCTCGTCGCACCCTAGCTGGAGGTAACCGAGCTTGTGGACGTATGCGTCGGCCGAGTCACACATTGGCCGAAATAAAGCTTAGGATTTTCTAATGAGATATATGAGGAGTTTGTAGAAGAGTTTTCGAGCGCGTATAAATATGGAATAAATATGAAATTTAGAGAGTATATATTAAAGTTTGTTGGAGTGACGATTTAAATTGTAGCTTATATGGTGAAGAATGTAGAAAATCGTTTGTTGTTATATCTTTGCACTCTGTTTTCCTTTTTTTTTTTTCGAACAATATTCGTATTTTATTAGAACGTTTTATTCCGAGCTATTAATTCGAGCTTTTCCCCTTTGGGGAACACACCACAAAAGTATTTCTTTATCTTTCCAACAGCTCGTTCCCACGATCGACAATGCTCTTGTCTTCCTTTCCTCTCTCTCTCTCTCTTTCTTTCTCGCTCTCTGTTTCTCCCTTTTTTCTCAGGTAAGAAAAGTCAGCGCCGCTTTTGGTACTGTAACTTCCTCACGAAGCGATCCTCGATTTCTGACGATCTTCGTTCGTTCGACATCGCACTACGCGATCGAACGAAGAAGAAAAATTTTGAACGGCAAGACAATGTGACAGGCGATTCAAATATTGTGATTTGTTGGGGGAAAAATGCGACGATGGGCGGAAATCGAATCACTTTGTTTAGAACGAGTAAAAATAAATTGCACACGATTTATCGCTGTATTGTCGATGTGATTCTGTTCCTCTTCCATTTATCGTATTATTCACTCTTTATCGTGGTTTCTTGGATTCTTTCTTTTCTAAAGATTACGCGCTTTTAATCTTGTAGAATTTAACGGATAAATGATCGTTTCTTCTGCTACGATGAGACCAAAAGAAAAAGAGACTTAAATGATCAGTTTTTGTGGTGCAAGACACCCTTCGGGTTACGCCCAGGACACTGTACCCGGTATATAGCACAAAAAAACACGCGCAGGATCCTTCGACGTTATATATTACGAGAGCGACACCCACATCGTCTCGCGAATACACACGCACAAAAACACAAGCGTAAACGCGCTCTCTGACCACTCTCACGGACTGCAAAGTTTTTTTCCTTTTTTTTTCTTCAACTCGCGTTGAGTTGTCTCACGGATTCACTGAGATATCAACATTTTTTAAACAGTTCTTTACTCTTCGTATTCACCAACTTTATTTATGTCACGTATCGGATAAACCCGAAAAATCAACATTTATAGTTTGTTAATCGCGTGGGTTTTACGAGCGTGAGGATTAATCGCAACGACGCCGATTTATACGAGTTGTCATTCGTCCCGACGTCGTCGACGTCTTCCCCGCACAGTGCTGCAACACACAAGCATCCAGGCTTCCAGGGGCACGCGAGAAATCAAGGCTTTTTCTTCTTTTTTTATATTTGAAAACTTCCAGCTCCATCTAATGGCTCGGATGTACTGTCGATAACGTAGTGTTCTTAATTAACAACGGAAAGTAATGCAGCTTGAGGTAAGTTTGAAAAAAGAGAAGGGCTTGTCAAATACAATTTTACTATCGGGTATATTCGCCGCAATGAAACAAACATTATTATTCGATGAATTTATTTTTCGGTATATTGAAAAATACATCGAACAGTTAGCAGTAATGTTGTGTGGTTTGCGTTTGGTTTGTTTACATTCTGCGCGCTTCGCTGAGTCCCGTGTGATTGCTACGGTTGCCCGTGCTTCATAGTGGCATAGTGGGGGAACGTTCGTTGTGCCGGCGCGATGCGTGGGGGAAGCAGAGAAGCGCAACTGGTGGGAGCTGGCGCGGGACAGCGGGAGAGCGGAGAGCGTGATAACGCTATCGCGATTATCGCATTGTTCAGTAGTCGGGCGCCGGCCGGCGAAGAGAGAGCAGTCCGAGCGTACTTCGGCCGCACAACGCACCTTCGATCGTCGACATTGGTAACTTTAACTGAACGAAATATCTATAATAAGACAAGAAGAATTCTTCTTTAACATCAATGAATGAATATTACCATACAGCTCTACGTTTCAATTTTTTTTAAATCAAATTACAATGAAACTAATAGTATTTATTTATTTTTCCGAAGTAGTAAAATTTTCAATTTTATTTACTATTACATACGCTTGAAAAAAAAATCGCGTTGACAAACAATTGGATAAATTATCGACCCGTCCGTACATTGTAAGAACGTACTACCACCAATGATTTATATTGAAATGAAAGAATTCATTTTACTTATTCAGGGGGCTAACCCGCGGGTAATCGGCAGTCTAGATCGAACCCTGCGCCGTCGATAATGTAGCGATACCGAAGTAGTACCATGGGAGTAACGCATCAAACAAGGTAAAGATCAACTACGTTATTTACCATGGGCGCGGACCTTGTAGCTTTTATACCAGAACACACTGTACGAAATGTTTACATCGTACTGGTACTTTACGATCGTTTTGTTTGCTGGGACGCATGGGATCATTTTTTTCTCGAGTCGTAGTCTGTCATTATTTTTTATTTGTTATTAACAAGAGTGCGAACCATGGAGATGATAAACGTTTATTTCGATGGAATTGACGGTGAAAATTCTTCACAAATAATCCTGATCGATGCTATCGAAGATTACAAGGTTAGAATGTCTTTTTCAACGCGGCAATTTAATTTCGTATGGAAACTTTTTGAGTGATTTTGTCATAAGTTTTGAGCTTCATCACAAAAATACAAGTGTCTGTAGGAAGCAAACTTCCAAGATAATAATCATTGATTGGTGGTTTACCAAATGAGTTATTTTAGTAGCATGTTAAAATGACCTTCACACTTGAGATAGCCATCAGTACGACGGATTGTAAACCATGTTGGAGGCAAACAATTGTGACGAAAAAGAGTCATTTTTCAATCGTTACAAAAAAAGGTAAAGGATGACAAATGACCATCGAATGAACACTGTTTTTTGTATTTATTATATTTTTCTCTACACTACGATAATCGTACGTATATATATATACAAAGGACAGTCTACAAAAATGGCAAATTATTTCGTGAAAACACGTCCAACAACAATACGAATATAAACGAAATAAAAGTCTCAAGCACGAGATTCATATGTTATATTTGACGAGAGAAAAATAATGAAAAAAAAAACATGGAACAACAAATTGGCGTTATTGATCGCGATGAATCAGAGTTACGAAAAAACCATGACAATTCACACACATTTATCCTTTCGACAGGTTATAAAAAAAAAAATTAATCGAAAAAAACGACCACTGGCAATGGCGTCTCTCAGAATAAATAGTTTTTTTTAAAATACTAACGATATATACCGAGTTTATAAATCGATTTATGCATTTCCGATTCTTTCTAATGCTATACCGTTAATATATATATATTTATAATATTTATTCAATAATAATAATATTAATAATAATATATCTATATATTTATATATAATATAGATTCTTGTCTCTTATCGATTATCTCGTATATACTTCGTCGAATCTTAATATTTCACGTATACATGTTTAAATATAATATACGTACACCTTTTGGTTTTAATGTTTATTCCAATTTCGAGAGTATATTTATATATATTTAAATTTAATATATAAATACGTGATGCCTTAAAATACTACTTAAATGTGGGGAGCAAAATAGGAACTGTGATCGCCTGCTGTACCAATATATATTTATACAAAGTTCACTCTCGATCTTTAACTAATTCGTGAATGGTTTCGAGATAGATATATACCTATATATATATATTTTTTTTCTTTATCTGCCACATCACACACGTGTGTATAGGTATTTAAAGTGATTACGAGAGTAAACTCCGTGGAGTGCAAATTCGCGTACAAACAGGCCGCAAAAAGGCACCGAGCCCCGCAACACACCAGCTCCTCAATCGTGAACGATCGTTCCGGGCTATTTTTTAAATATTATTATTTTTCTTTTTCTCTAACGTTTAAATGAATAATTATTTCGATCCTATAAAGAATAATGAAACGATGCCGTGAATATGATTTTTGAAAATTTGTTGTTGACGGATGATTTATCGACTCAGCGAATTCGGACGGATAAATTGACCGTTTAACAGACACGCGTATATGTATGCAGGGAACGTTAAAAATTTGAGGATGTTTGGCGTGGTCGTGAAATCGATGAAAACGACGCGCGCAATCGCCAAACCGCTCCACGAGAGCCTCGCCAGTCCAGATCCTACAGACTTATGTTTGCATGCCCATTTCGATGCTGTCACAACTTTGTCTCAATGCTTACAGCATCATTCGTAACATGATAATTTATTTTGATAGGGAAGAATGCAGAATATGGTTCTTTATTAATTGCTTTGGACAATTTCTCTAGATTTTTTCTTCAAGGTCAAGTTTCATTGATTCAAAAACCCTTTATATTACTTGACTACTGATTTCTCTTTTACTAACGACTTTGTCTTAAATGACCTCTGATCCTCGAACCACATCGGAATATCAAAGAAACAGAATTCATTTGTTTTCATATTTTATCGAGTTTTCCAACGTAAAATATACGATTTGAATACGAATTACTATTTCTATCTCAAGTTCTTATACAGTCTTGCGACAATGATTTTGATATTTTGAACAAAGTTATCGCTGTGACGAGCGAAATGGACGTAATGGACATTTGTGTCGATCTCAATATTTCAAAAGTTCGAGTCTAACTTGGGCAAAAGTTGTGAATTTTTTTTTAAATATCATCCGAATCCATTGTATCGTCTCTGTCAAGTTTTTTCATCTTTCTCTCTTTCACTCTCTTTACGTCCATAGAATACACAATCGACTAACACACGGATCATCCATTTTTATTTTCTAATCAATTTATATCGAGTGACAGCTCACCTCGACAGCGATCAATCAACTATTAACAAATTAATAACCTTTAGACATAGCAATATTGTTCTAATTATAATTAAGTTATGAACTCGTAAATCTCATATAAATGGATGATTAGTTTTTCATCTCTTTTTTTTTCAAGTATACTCTCTTTCGTATTCGATCGTCATGAGTGTCCCGAAAGGATCCAAAAGACGACATTTCGTTATACAATTGCATGACATTTGCGTAAAAAAACATGTAAAAAAAAAAAACAAAAAAGAAAACACGAAAAATCATTGAAACTTACCGTTAATTAAAATAATAAAATGATAACGAATAAGAAAAAGTGGATTTTGGGTAAAATTAAATAATTGAAAAACAAGTCAAAAGCATATGAATCAATTTTCTAACGCATTTATTGTATATTCGTATTGGCAAGTTGAATGGCTTACATGTCGAAAAAAAAAAAAACAAAAAAAAACGAAACAAAACAAAAAAATGAAGAACATAAGTATTAACGAGTAGTACGTGCGAGGGAAAAGATTACAAAAAAAAAGAAAAATAAACAATCGAAAGGAGGAATGGAACTGAGAGAGATGGGAAGAAATTACGATACTATGATAAATAGGCTGTGTATGAATATTTACAAGAAAAATACAAGAACAGAATTTTGAGTTAAAAAAAAAAAAAAATAGATTTCGGAGCGCAATGAAAAAAATAAAGAAATCGAGACTGTTTGGTCTTTTTCTACTTTGTTTTTTTTTCATTACTTCGACTACCGAAATCGAACAAATATAAAATGAGATTAAATCGCAATAGTAAAATCGTACTCGTGTTAATATAATAATAATAGTAATAATAATAATAATAATAATGATAATTAATTAAATGATAATAATCGTTATAATGTACGAAATGACGTGTAAATTAAACGTAACGTAACAATTATTCTGAAGCACCTTAAGTTAAGTAGTTGACCGTGAAAAAAATGGCCGAGGTCGAGCCCAACGTATTTAGTTAAAAAAAAAGAAAATGTTATTCCTCGCGTCTATCATGTGGAACCTAATAATTTCCTTAATTTTGTTTTAAGTTTTATGTTTTACTTTTTCATTTTTTTTTTTAATTCTCTCGTTACCAACACATCGTGTTACACGTCGTAATTGCACGTTAAGTTACATCGCCGTAATACGCGCGAGTAAACGATTTAAAAAAATAATAATTTAAGGATTAAAAATGGTGTGTGTGTGTATTAACTTTGAAAGATGAGTCGTTAATTGTTCGAAAAACGGATAAAGATAATTGAAAGCGTGACAATAAATTACGAACTAACGATTTTTAATGCTCATTATGATCTCTATTTTCGTTTGATTTATTCTAATCGCTATTACTAGTAAATTATCTAGTATTTATAATAATATTTATAGATTTATATATATAACTATTGGTTATGACGCGTCCCTGATTATGTTCTCTGTAAATATCACGTAAGTTGGGGTTCGGGGCTGGGAGGGGCTGTATTTTTTTCTTTCTTCTCGTTGTTGTTGTTTTTTTGTTTTTTTTTTTCTTTTTGGGATTATTATTTTCTTAATGCAGTATACACTATATACACGAATAGGAGCATGTATCCAATGTATACGGATCCGTCAGATGCGCCCATGAATTTTTTCAATGTTTTCATACTTCTTCGAGAATCATTTAAAAACAATCTCACTGGTCATTCTTGATTCCTTATTTGTTTTTTTGTTTGTTCTTTGACTCGCATACACTCTCACACATTTATTCATGTAAACACGACTTCACTCGATCACTCTGTCATGTCAATTCTGGTAAAACAGTAACGATTAAAACAAAAGAAATGAAAAAAAAAAATCAAAACAATTAAAAATCGATGAATTCATCATCGTTTCTCTATTTTTCATTTGTTTTTTTTTTTCACTATTACGAGCTCGACTCTCTCGTCTCTTCTTTCTTCATCTCTGTGTAAGTACATTTGTATTGCATTGTCGATTTGGAATTTAGCACTGTCTGATTAATAAATTCATTTGTTTATCAATGTTCTGTTGACGAAACGGCTGAGCTTGTTGGCAGTGAGATTTGAAATAATGTTTCAGTTCCTCGTGAACTTGTTTGTTTGATCGAACGTACTCTCGCTATCAGCCGTGACGCTTTAGTATGCGGGATGAAAACCTTAAAAGCTAAGTCAGTGGAAGAGTACATCTCGCGGTTAAATGGTAAAATGTATGTAAATATTGTTTTGTTTTGTTTTTTCGTTCTTTTTTTTTCATTTAATGTACATTATTATGCGTGCGATTCAAACAAAGAAATGGTTCATTTTCGTTTGTTTATATATAAATTAAGAAATCTCGGTTCTTTGTCGTTTCTTTTTGTTTATCTTTTTTTGTTTTGTTTCTCTTTCACTCGCTCATCTTTTCCTTCTTCCTTATTTCAACGCTCGTACAGCTCGATTGTGATCTCGTGTGAATTTACATTAGTATATCATTATTATTATAACTCGGTAATTATTTTTATAAGTATTACGCAAGAAGACTGATATATCTGTAATATTTATAATGGAGGTAGCTATGGTGATTCATCCTTCGTCACTTTTGTTCTCGTTTTATTCCATTTATTATTGTTTTGATTGAAAAAATAATCTCTCAATTGTTCGCATACTCGACTTGAACATTCGTTTTGTATTTTACTCTCGAGAGCTTTTATTCCCAGTATTATTCGCATTGCGTGACACAAATGAAACGAAAAAAAAAAAAAAAAAACATCATTGAAAAGCAAAAATAAAAGCATGCTAAGAAATCGAACGGACGAGATTTAAATCGTCTGTTATCGACGAGAAAAACAAAACGAATAAAAAATAATCATTAAATAATAAAAAAAAATAAAGATTAAAAAAAAAACGCAAATGTCGAACAAACGTTTACATTTGTCGTAGTAGATAAGTAGTTGCTATCAGTTATTTAAAATAGTTTATATCACGGCCTGCCTGCTTCAGTTTTCCTGAGTTTGTTATTACATTTATCAATATTAGTGTATTTAAGATCGTGCCTATTTATTTATCGCCCTTTTTGCTTCATTTTTCATTTTTTTCATTTTTTTAAATAAGTACCTGAGACAACAGCCACATCGACTATTCGTCGTCAGATTAAATACGACAGAGTCAATTAATGGTGAGCTCGCACGACTTTTTGTAACATTAGAACTATTGCAATACTGTAGTTGGTTGTTTGTATAATAAAAATTGAAGTTTGACTATTGCGGACTATTACGAAGGTATTTTCATTCGGGGGTTCGGTATGACGAAGATTATTACGGTTTATTGTTTGCATTTAAACGAGTTGACGAGTTTCTTCGACTTGTCACATATTATTTATGTAAAAAATATACATATACATATATGTATATATCTGTTTGTGTGTGTATATATAATTGTTATATAGGAATATACATATATATATATTGGACTTATTGGACTCTGTTTGTATACATATAGCTATATATAAATACTGTATAGTAGAAAACTATAATCGCATGAGGAGGGGCACATCTTGACTCGAATCTCTGGCATTTTTGGACTAAAGTACGTAAAACTCGTCGAACTACAGAAAGTTTTAGTTTTTTTTAGTTTTCTTCGTCATACCTGCCCCACGTCGTTGGTTGAACGGTGATACATGTGTATTGTTTCAATTGATGCAGCCATACACCGTTTTAAATGTAATTAATGAAGAAAAAAAAAAAAAAAAAGAAAATAAACTCGGCGAAACTTTTATAAATACAATTAACGTGTCTTCAATGGCGTGAATTTAAATGTTTTTCTCCTGGATTTTTGTTTTCTTATGTGTAGAATAATGAAAACAGCAAAAATACAGTCTAATCATGGAGTCAACAATTAGAGAACACTATGGCACAAACTATCATTTCTTCGTATTATGTTCATTAAGTAATTGATCCGATTCATTGTCTCTCTCTCATTCTCTCTCTTTTGTTTTCTGGTTTTTTTTTTCTACAACTCCTCCACTATTTAATTTCGACACTGCGAGAATCTCGAGGGGGATGAGACTTTTGGTTTTTATCTCATTACCCAGACTTCGCATTTTTTTCTAATAATCCAAATGGAAAATTTGTACTCTGAAATTTTTTCTTTTATTTCGTTTATGTTAATGTTTTTTTTTCATTTTTTTTCATAGGTTTCTTCTTAAGTAGATATTTCCCCGTATTATTATTTTTTTTTTTTAATGTCGTACTTTTGTTTTTTTTTTTACTCTTATTTATTCGACTCTTCTTTTAATTCTCTTGTTAGTTTTGTCTCGTTTCGATATTTATTATATGGTTATTAGAGAGCTTCAAGGCAAGAAGTGGTTTTGTATTTTTTTGTATTTTTTTTTCTTTTGTACCAATTGTAGACCTGGATTTTAATGTTTCAAATGCCTCGACCGATCGCGATTCCTTTCTTTTTTCCTTCCTTTCTTTCTTTCTTACTTTTTCTTTTCTTTCTTTTTGTTGTTGTTGTTCTATTCTCGTCTATTATCATTTTTCCTGTTTAATCTCTGTTTATTTTTTTATTTTTCTTCCTCTTATATCGCCCTCTCGTGCTGTGGACGCAATTCACTGATTCTATTAATTATCCATTTTAATCGTATACGCAATCGTCACAAACATATGTATAAATATGCGTGTGATTATAATTTTGACAACGGGACACTCGTATACTGTTGTACGTACATATTTTTATCATATTTTTTTTCATCTTCTTCTTTTATCATACTATACAGATAGGCTAGTTAACGAGACTCGAAAAAGTCGACAAAAACAGAAGAAAAAATAAAAATAACGAACGAGCGTTTAAAACTTTTGTTCAACACTCCGTTCAAACAAGTTACGAGTCTTTTTTTCTCGTTTCGAAGACAATTTAAAAAAAGCACATCCACAGTCACGAGACTTGTTCGTGAAATGTTTAAAAAAAATCTCACCTCCATTCGTTTGCTTGGATATTCCAATGATTTCAATTGAACTTTTTGATGTTTTTGGCGAGCGAAGTTTTTGTCGTTTCGATCCAAATAATCAATCGATGTGGAACAACCATGAAAACGATTTTTCTGTTACTTTTTTAGGACGTTCAATGGAATTCCATCGAATTAATCAAGCAAACTAATGGAGAGAACACTCATAAATATGATTCACGGTGTAAATTTAGTCGCTTTCGTATTGAAATAAAATGAAAAAGAAAAATAAAAAAATAAAAATAACAATGAAACACAAGGAATAATGAAAGTGAAGAAATTTAAAAAACTATAGACATAAAGTAACGAGACAAAAAATAAAAATTCGCTACGCGTCATCCTTGTCAAGTATTGATACCAAAGTTTTTCTTAAATCTAAAATGTTAGTATACTTCAGAGTATTGTGTACAATAATGTATCCTACAATATATAATCTAGTCTACGAATTATTCTTTCACTCTACGAAAACCGTCTATTATTTTTGCTCCGATCTTTCTTTGCGTCGCCCATTCATTGATCAGTACAACTTCGTGATTTCCTTTCAATTTTTTTTTCTATCGATATTCGCACGAATTCTGTCGTCACGAAAGTTGTTTTTTTTGTTTTAAATTGATTTTTTAATTTTTTATTTCGAGTTGTCTGTCCATACGTTGTATGTTCGAACGTTTTAAAATGCAATTACAACATTTTCTTTTCCTCTTTCTCTCTTTTCTCTTTAAGTCTACGAGTTAAATGTTATTGAATTTTCGCTCGTATATTATTAGTAGGAACCATTTCACAACTACGACGAGGTCGTTGAAGAAGAAAAATAAAACAAAACAAAAGAACAAAAACGTTATGCAGTTCAGATTTACCAGCACCGTTGAAAATGCGGTTGAAAAATTGAGCTTTATACGTTTCCCCTCAATGTTTTATTTCTCTCTTTCTCTCTCTCAGCAACAACTCCGAAATAGGTAATTCTCGCGTGTGAAAAACAAAACGCGATTTTATTTATTTCACTCCCTCTCTCGTTATTTTTTTCGCTTCACATTTATATGGCAAGAATATTCACGTCCGTCACCGTGTGAAAATTAAGAAAAAAAAAACGGGACGATACTCGACGAGAGAATTTCGTGTTTTTAATTATTTTCCGAAACTGGCACATGAAAAAAAAAAATAAAAAAAAAATAGATAATTTTCATATGAAACAAAACAAGAGAACAAAATTAAAATAAAAAGTGAGAAGAAATATTGATTAGTCAGCAAGCGGTTATTCATTGAATAAATCAATATAAACCACGAGGGGCAGAGAAATGGGCAGGGGAAGGGGGGGTTGAAAAAAAGAAGAAAAGAAGACGAGGACATAAAAATAATAAACGAGTGGAATTGGGGTCCTGAGGTTAAACGAGGGAGCGTTACGTATGTCAATAAAGATTTCATCGACTTTAGATTTTTCATCGCGAGTATGAAACGTTACAAAACAATGAGTAACACAACCCTATCGAGTTTACAACGCGAAAATACCTTTTTTTTTCCATTACTATTTCATTTTTCTTCACGTTTTCACTCTGTTTCCCCACTAAAGTGTACCCTCGCGAAAACAAAACAAACAAACAGAACAAATCTCGTTCGTGACAGTTTTTCAAAACGTTTGGTAAGATGACGTTCCCGAGTACATTGTTCAGTAGTGTGTCTGTCACAATTTCACAAAATCCCTTAACGAACAATAGCAAATTCTAGCTCAACGCGTATACGGTTTTGTTTTTCCCCCATTTTTGCCTTTCCTACATTTTTTTAAATCCCTTTGTTTCTTAAACGTCGTACGTACGTGCCTGCAGTATACCCAACTTCACTACAAATCTAGGCAATATATATTTTTCCTCAACATTCATATATAATAACATAATAATAATAATAATAATAATAATAATAATAATAATTAATAATATTAATAATATTCTCTTCGTCGCGAGTGCCCAAAAGACGCTGTCAAATAATCGAGAATTTTGAAATAAAAAGAATAATTTGTTTTTTTTATCTTCTGTTTCAATGAAAAATGATAATAACTAAAGCAGTCGCATTGTCACGTTTCGTGGCCAGATGCACTTGTTTTTTTTTCATTTTTTTCTTTTTTTTGGGGCGCTCTTTCGTCACTTAGTGCCACGTGAATCGAGCGACAGAAATCGATCCGAAAAAATAAAACCGTACAATCGCTTGACTTTGATCATCCCTGTCTTTATTATTACATCATAGGACGGTGGTGATCACAAACACACACATTTTCTCTCTTCGTCTCTCTTTCTGTTATTTGGGCTCTGAGTTATTATTATTATTATTATTTTTTTTTATCTTGACCTACCTAACTCTTCGGCCTTATTATTCTTCCCTCACTTGCTCTCTCTCTCTCTCTCTCTCTTTCTCTTTTTCCTCCTCTCTCTCTCTCTCCTTCTCTATTTTTCGCTCGTATCTCGTGATAATCTTCAGCGTTTGCTCTCTCTCTCTTTGCTCTATCTATCTCTGATTTCATTATTTCCTACGATCTATCGTTCTATTATGTGCACTGAGGTAGTCGGATGGAATATATGTTTTATTTTATTATTATTTCATATTTTTGTTTCTTCATATTTGGGATATTGTATTTAAATATTTAAAAATCGTTGTTCACAACAGAAAACTGACGCTATTCTAGTACTGAGGAATCTAGTTATTACGAAAATTACGTTTTTCATTTAAAAAAAAACAAAAAGAAAAGAATCTGTCGGTAGTGTTTGTATTTTTTCATGAATTTTTCGCATTTTGAAATATTGACGACCAATTTGAAAGAATATCCGAGAAATGTCATCAATCTTTTGCACTTGGATTGCGTCAGTTTACAGTCGTTTCTCTTTGCAAGGATTATGAATTATCTTGGGGGCTGTTTTATTTTTCTTTTCTTTTATGTTTCGTGGCAATGAATCCCATGCAAAAGGATCGGAGATCATTCCTCCTCGTAAAGCTGTAACAACAATATACGTCCCTTACGAGCTCTTAATCTGTTTGTTACTTTTGAATCTGTCTAGAAGAATGAAAAAAAAAAAAAAAAAAAAAAAAAATGCAAAAAAAAAGCCCTTCTCTATTTGAAAAATATAGTTATTATCTGAGGTAGTGGATGGATTTATTATTTGTTTGTTGTTGATGTAGTTTAACTTTTTGTTCATTAATCGTATTCGGCTCTTTCTTCGTTGATATTAATCTCTCTTTCTCTATTTAAAAATCTGCCGATCAGTAAAATAGTCTTATCACTCGGCTTTGAGAGCTTCGGGTTCTTCGTTCTCGCTGAAATCATCCTCCTCACCAGCAGAGGATTCGACTTCGTCGTCTTCCTTGACGTTGTTGACCGTCGTGTTGTTAGAATTGTGTCGCTCCGGTTTCACGTAACGATCCTCGTCGACGACGCTTCCTCGACCTTCGTCACGACCGATCATTGGATAATCGTCGATGCCACGATTACCCAATTTATCGATAGCGTTAACATGTGCCATTTTGGCATGAGCATGAGCTGCAGCATAAACAGCCGCTTGTTCTCTCGTCATCGGCGTATTATCGGCAATAAATTGGAGATAAGTTTCGATCAAAGCGGATGGTCGTAAATCGGGTGGAAAACCTGCGGCTTGATGCAACTGGCTGCTGTTCGAATCACGATTACTCGAGTGCATCATCGCCTCCATTGATTTAGCTGCTATCGCGTTTGCCGTTGATTTACCACCAGCACTGGAATTGTTGTACTGTTGTGATATTTTAGTGATAACGGTATTGTTGTTCGGCGTTGGCGAGCCATACCTTAGACTTAGATTCAAGGTCAAATCCTCCGGATCGTCACCACCGCATATTGAACTTCCGGCCTCGGAGGGCGCACCCCCCCTCGGCATTTCCAGTCTCATGTCGTTTCTACGCGGCCCCGTTGGACTTGCCCGCGCTCTTAATTCCGCTGGACTCACCTTCACACCCGCCTTCGCCAATAACCGCGATGCCAACTCCGGATCAAATGCACTCGGCATTGGCAATACTGGCAAATCTTTCGTACTTATACCACGATGCTGACGTGACATATGTGAATGCAACGAATTTCGGGATTTTGCTACTGTACCGCAAAGCACGCAACGATAACCCGGACAAATCGTGTGCTTATCCTCCAAATGCGTTCGCAGGGTGTGCGCCGAACGATAAATCTTTCCACACTGGGGACACGGCCGAGGATCCGTTGCACGTACACGCATCTCCAGCCCACGACGTGCCACTGCAATTCAAACATATTTCAAACATTAGTTCATTCATTTTCTTGCTTGCAAATGCCTCGAACTCATGCTAATAACCAACTGCTGAGACAGCAAATGAAAATAATCTTTGGATTGGAGGATATTTTAACATTTTTTGATAATCACGAGGGGAAGTAGCAGAAAATTGGGAAAGGCAGCATATTTTTTTACTGGGCAGGAAAAGTCTGTTTTTATGGAGTTTTCATCGATAAGCCATTGTTGGTGGTTTTTCACGGAATTTATAGTCGTGAAGTTTCCTTTGTTATAACGCATCAAAAAAATACGTTTTCTGGTGAATTTTCGTCTCGGTCAAACCTTTTTAGCCATTGAACGAAAAATTTTCAAATAAGTTGGACTTCAAATAGATTTTTAAGTAACAACTCAATTGAGCTTTTCGGATTCAAACCATCGAGCTGTTAAATTCTTTGAGGAGGAGTAAAAAAAAACAAGTTATTCGAATACAACTACAAGAGAGTTTGAAAAGGAACAGGAGTTTTTGACGAGCGGATGAAAAATGTGGTCAGCATCGTTCGTTTTTTGACTGAATACCTTTTTTTATTGTACAAAGCGTTACTTAAATAGTAGAACCTCATCTCATGTATCATATAATATATATATATATATATATATTCATGTATATATATATTTATTTATATAACGTAGACTAACGTCTTTCTAAAATAGTGGTTACGATACCTCTATACACCGTTCGCTGAGCGATCCGTCGATCGCAAGAATGGCACAATTTACGTTCCATTGTGCAAAAAAAAAAACAAGAAAAAAAAAATTAAAAGCGATAAAACAGAAGGAAAAAAGAAATAACGGGCTAAGCCCTGTGTTGAAAGCACGTGATCGAATAACTTTTTTTTTTTTTTTTATATTGTCGTTTCGAAACTATCACGAAAATCTTACGTAGGGACTAGCATATGCCATCGGTGCGACCAACGTTTCGTTTACATATTAATAATCATTTTATTTACATATACATATATATATTCATATATATCATGCCTTTATATATTTTGTTTTCTTTTGTTTCTTTATTTCGGGCCTCGCTCTCTTTCTATTTATTATTTTCCTTATTTTCATCCTCATTATTAAACACGCGCGCTGTTTTATCGCACGCACACTATTTTTCATTTATTAACTCATTCATTTATTTGCTTAATTTTATTATTTTGTTCACTTTTTATAACCCGAACAACATAAAACCCAAGTTTGTAGAAAAATAAGGCTTAGGCGCTGTCTGCCGTGGGTCACAATCATTCGAATGCATCGTCATACTCATTTCTATATATGTTTATCATTATATTCGCAATATATAAATATATATATATTGCGCATATTTATATATACATACGGGAAGCAAACGTAACAGTCACTCGAGCAGACTGAAGAAGTCACGACTCTAGATTTTTAGCTGTCATAGACATTTTGTATTAATTGAGAAAAAAAAACAAACAAAAAAACTAACAAAAAGAAACAAAAAACCGGAATATCTCGTGTGATGTTTTGTATATTTTTATCGTTATTTCTGATAATTCGTCTAACGTTAAGAAAAATAAATGTTTTCGCGACACTAAAGGAAGACTCTTATGAAAGAAAATAAATAAATAAAGCGGTTGGCATAACTCTCGTCGGACTTTTTCGTCCTCTACGCTCTTCTCTACAAAAATTTCTTAAAATCTACGTAATCGTCATTCATTTAATCGTAAGGCTGGCTTACTCAGCTTGGAGGAACATTGTTTCTTTACTTGTCGAAAATAAAATAAAAATAAAAACTTGTTTATCTAATAATCGGTCAACCCTTCTATACTTTTTATTTTTCACTTTTTCAAAATGTACGCTTTTTCAAATCAATTTTCTTTTGTCTTTTGACCTTTGAACAGATTATCGATGATCTACGTGTGATCTATGATCTCGTATCAATCGATCGTGATGTTGTCGCCTTTTGTTGTTGTTGTTTTTGTTGCGAATCTAATGGAAATACTGCTTTGCGTGTACTTTATACAAAAATCGACAAATTGTGTATATAGAAAATTCATTTAATAATTATAACCTCACTCTCTTTTTCTTATTTATATACTCTTCGGCATATCTACACGTGTGCGTTTGCCGCCAGAAGGTTTATTTTGCTTCGGTAAATAATATAATTTTATGGTGGCCATATTTGGAAGTTGAAAAAACGGTAATCAGGCCGAATAGTAAAATTTTTTGGTGCCATTCCAAGGGTTTCATTAATTCATCAACCGCGCTGGTTATCTCTCGTTTTAAAAAATGATCCCTCATTAAATTTGAATGGAAGAAGCTTTTCTTAAAACCTCGAAAAACTGTCAAATGATCAATTCTGTAGGAAAACGTCATCATCGTCTCTAGACTATCTGACCTCTGACCTCTCGTGCTTTTTTGTGTTTTTTTTTTTTAACCTTTCACAGCAAAAATGCGACCGGAATCAAGGACCTCTCGAATGAAATCCTAGTCGATAAACTCTGTCGTTTTCTTGGTTCAACGAGCTAGCAGCAAAGGAAAAATTTAATCAGAAGTAAGCGAGAAAAAAGATTGGTTAATTCCTCCACTTCACACGTATGTCCACCTCAGAGTTTTGATCTGTTCCCATTGCAAAGGATGTTTCAGCCTCATATGATTTCTGACGCTGTTCGGATGTGTAAAACTTTTAGCGCAAGCGACGACTGGACAAGTGGGCGAATCACGTGGATAATGATGATCCAAATGTGCCCTCATTGCGGATATGTCATGAAGGGTACGACAGCAAAGTGGACAATCGTAACCATGTTGACGATGGTGTTCACGGAGCATTCTTTGATGTCGAAAATCGGGTGGTGTTCTCGGATATTTACCGCTGGTCGAACCAGCGGTCGTAACACTCGTTGTCGATGTTCCACTTATCGTTGTTTCGTTACGTTCCTCATCTTTGATCTGCTGATATTGTCGTTGGTGCAACTGCAACTGATGCTCACGTTCCTCGTCTTTAATCTGTTGTTGCATATGTTCCTGTCGTTGTTGGTGTTGTTGTTGTTGTTGTTGTTGTTGTTGCAATTGGAACTGGCGATGAAGATGTTGGTGGTGGCTGTGGTGGT
>JACEOJ010000080.1:2771047-3063130 GCA_013761285.1 Campoletis sonorensis
AGAGAATGAGAAAGACAGTGATAGTGTGGAGAAACCTACGTAAGAACCCTCGTATTGATCCACCCTGTACTACGCCTCGTTGCGACTATCTTTCCTACGAATCTGTAACACCAAAAGCTCTCTCTCTCTCTCTCTCCCTCTCTCTCTCTCTCTCTTTCTCTTTCTCTCTCACACACTTTCCACCCCCTCATTGTGCTTAACCGCAGTGAATTCGTACATTTCCAATATCCTTACACTTTCGTAGCTGAGTTACACAATTCGTGATAGCTTTTCCGTTTTTATTTTTATTTTTGAAGACGAATGAAATAATGAGGGAAGAGAAGAGTTAAAAAAATTAAGTGAAAATTAAAACTGTTCAACTTTTGAAAACATTTATTCAAATGAATCAAGGAATCATAACAGTCCACAGCCTCAGTTGTATTTGAATTATTTTCCACCAAGTTTCTCGTGCATCTTCCACGAGACTTTTGTTTCTCTTCTAAAGTTAGACGTGAAAAAACCAGCGAAAATTGACTTTGTTACCTTGAGGTCTAAAAAAAGATATATTCAACCGGTGCGATCGAGATTGTGGAGGTGCTCGAAGGGAAGGCACGGAAGGGAAGTTGGAGATAAAGAAAACGAAGAAGAAAAAAAAACCGAATCGAAAGACCGGGCTGATTTATGGTCGAAGGTAGGAAACATCGAAGCCAATCTATCGGAATTACTCGATCCCATGTGTATGCCCTGAATTCTTTTTCTCTCTTTCTCTCTCTCTCTCTCTCTTGTCGTTTGATAAATGTATGGAATTTAGCGAGCAAGCCTCTGATGACCAAACTCTGACTACGATCCACGTACGCCGTTCGGATGTTTTGGTCACTTTGGGAGCAAAAGGAAAATCCATCATTCGACCATGACTATATTTCATATTCAAGAAAAAAAAAACAAACGAGTGAGAATAAATTTCATTCGTTTTCATCGAACCATATTCAAATCAAATTCATAGAAATTTTGTCTGTTTTGTTCACTCGGACAACGAGTATTTATCTAAAATCAATTTTCCTCATTTTAATACGTTACCGTCGACTGGAAATCAAATTCTTTCAAAAATTTCTTATCAATGTTTGATAAATTCGTGGACAATTTAGGAAAAAAAGGGTTCATGACATTGTCAAATATTCAGTCGGTGTCCGTCAAGTCAATTTAAAGTAACAAAAGGTTCGAAATTGTTTTAAATAACGAGAGTAATAGAAATAATGATTTATTCGATGGAAGATATTTAATAAGAATCTCATGATCGGAGGCGAGTGAGTTTGACTGAAGTTAAATTGGTTACGAACTGCAGAAATTGTTCAACCGTTGATTTGGGTGATCGTCACTGTTCGAGACAGAATTGTCTGCATATAACACGACGGGTACGAAGGGTAAGGAGGGAGAGAGGGAAAGAGGGAGAGAGTAAGAGAGTGAAAATCTACGAGGGCTTTTCAAAGTGGTATGATGTATCAACGTGCAAGGGTCAATATTCTAAGAACGGATGAGCTTGCTGAGAAAAGAGTGATACACACTGGTCGGAGTACAAGTTGAATAAACGGAAGGATTTTCGAAGAGGAGAATGGAAATGGGAGCGAAAGGAAATGCCGGTAAAGGCGAAAGCTAGGCGAAGGCAAAGAGAAAGAGAAGAGAGACTCGATGGAGAAGCAGGGGGTGATATTGCGCCAGTCCATTAGCGGCATCGCCACGATAAATTGGGTTGCACGATAAGAGAAGGACAGACAGAGAGAAAGAGGAAGAGAGAGAGAGAGAGAGCGAGAGAGAGAAAGAGAGAGAGAGATTCGGAGGACGTGATTGGCCGAAGGAAATTAGAGAATCGATCGATCGTTTTAGTTAGTCGAGTAGTTTCATCGTGAAGCCCACCTACACAGCCTTCGAATCCAGATCTTGTACAAAATGGGGAAGGAGTTCTAATCTCGTCTATTATTAATATAATAAATCAAATTGGCGTAAATTTCAAGGTATAAAAAAAAAGAATGGATTTATAAAATGGTCCAGGGTCTTCGTTGAAAATGTCGAGTGATTACATCGAGAAAACCCTTTTTTCGGAATCCTTCAAATGGTGAAGACGTTTGCAGAAAATTAAAAAGTTCATATATCTACCGATGGTGAGAAAAAAAAGATGCTCTTTCGTGTCAGAAAGAAATTTATCCTCTGCCGCACTCTCGACGTTGGTGTCACATGCTATTCATCCCACGAACCTTTTTCTCAGAGATTTCGTCCCTCAAACGCTATGAATGATTTTTATTCACCAGCTACAGGACGAAAATCAAACGATGTCTTTTTTTATGAATCATCATTCCGTTTATTTTAAGATCAAATACTTTTTGCTTTACTCTATTTTGTTTTCTTGTTTTTTAACAAATGAACGGAGCTGAAGAAAATGATGTCAACTGTATCTTTTGCAACGTACCACTTTTTCCTACGATTTTGGGTCCTTAGGGAGAGTGAATTGAAAAAGCGTGTTACGGTTTTCCACTCGATCCTCCCTAGACTCACTTTTTCTGTTTTATTTTTTCTCTTCCTACACCCTTCTTGCGAGAGAAAATGAAGCTCGTGGGCGTTGTAAAGAAAAAAAAGTGTACGACCATCTAGTCTCGTGTGTGAACGCATACCTGTATGCATTGTCTATGGACAATCTGGAGCGAGAATCGAAAAAGAAAAAAAGTAATAGAAAGAGATGGAACGAGAGGTGCGGTTCACGAAACGCTGGGGGATCGAGTTTGGAGAAAAATCGAGGGTGAATCGACGTAGTTAGGATGACTCGGAGTTGGAACGAGCTTTATGTACTTTGGAGTATATAGATGCCCCGAGGAAATGGCCACGAGGGCAAACAGAGTAAAAGAGAGCGAGAGATCGAGAGAGAAAGAGAGAGAGAGAGAGAGAGAGAGAAGATCAAGAGAGGTTGGAGGATTGGTGTGTTGGCCACCCGGTGATGAGAAGGGTGTGGGCGGCGTCGAATTGTGGCCGTGTGAGGAGCCAAGTGCCGCGCGGCTTTCTCCCGCAGATCAATGCGGACATGTGCGGGAAATTGCACAAGAGAATCGATCGCAACCCACCCAGAACCCTCGAAGGTTCTCTTCTCTCGCCCACAACTTGTTCCATTACTCTCTCTATCTCTCTCTCTCTCTCTTGCTCTTTCTTTTTTATCTTTTTTCCGCAATATATGCAGGTTTCCCTATTTTTTTTCTATCTCTAAATTTCCCTCTCGCCCTCAGCGTGCGTATCACCCTATTCACCTTCAGGACCCTCTTTTCCAAAAAGAACAAGACCCTATTTTCCACACTTGAGAAATAACACTTTGCTCTCGTGCGAGAATATCTCAGCGACGATTTCCACTGAACCATCATTCGATGTATTCGATGTCTTGAAAGTTTAAATTTTCATGAGCAAGACCATTCTTATTTCAGTTCTTTAAATTTCTTGAGGAAAAACTAATATCGTCAAGTTCCTGGTCGTTTTGTTTGTCCCTTCGTGTTTGAACGTCACTTGTCTCTAACTCAATGTGTCCTTGTCTCTTTTTTCCTTTTTACAAACCTCGATCATTTGTCAAATAAACAAGGGGCTGCAAAGAGCAATGCTCGACTACTCTGTTTCTCAGTTTATCTATAAAAGTCACCCTGAGTCAAGTTTATTTCATTATTCACTGTACGTTTTGATGTTCGTTTGGGAAAAAGGTGAGACGTAGGGCATGAGATTTTTTTGAAAAATTACTATTTTTATTAGCAAAGTCCGGGAACGGAAATTTAAGACTAGAATATTTCGTTCTGTACATTGTAAATTTTTAACGTCATCGTAAACAGCACTCTGTATCATTCGAATAGAAAATTAGAGTTAGGATGAAATTTTTTTGAATAATTTCACGATCGTTCGACAGAAAAAAATGGAATATATTTGCAATACGGTATTTAAAAGAATTGGAATTAAGTTTCAATGAAAAAGTACGTTGACCCTAAAGTAACTGAAAGCACACGAGCATGAATAGTATAAAATCAGGTCATTGTTCGTTATGGTCGAAGGAGAAGGGTGACAAGTTCTGTGAAATTGATGGAAAGGTTTTTCGGACATGGGGTACAAGAAGAGGGAAAAAAACGGAGGTGGATATGAAAAGATATGAAAAAGGCAATGTGGCATTTGGTTGCTGAGAGTAAAGTAGGAAAAGGGGATAAGGGATGGTGTTGAATTTGGAAAAATCCCTGAGGAGTATCGAGAGAAATACGTCACGAAGAATTCACTGAGGAAAAAGGGAACGGTTGTTAAATATATCGATTTATACACGCGACGATTGACAGATAAGGGTGAAAAAGACGCAATTATTTTGGTCATTTTATCGTTACTCTTGTGGCTGTTTTTTCGCTCGAACGATTGATGGAAACGAGAGAGAGATCGTTGTGCGGCGTAGTGAAAGGAAAAAAGGCTGATTCTTGGGAGACAGAAGAGATGGTGAGAGAAAAAAAAAAGAAAAGGAATGAAGGAAAGGCGAAACGAGGAGGCGGAAGAGGGTAAGAGTAAAAGCTCTTGCTGAAGGTAAAACCCGTAACATTGCCATCCGGCAACTTGCCCATTTCCCACACCCCTTTTTTCACCACCCAACGACGAATCCCTATCTCGGCACTCGCCTACACTCTCGAAATTCAATCAAACTTGCAAAGCTTTCGTAACGATGATATATACTCTCGGCGAGACGTTCATAGAGCTCACTTCGAAAGAGACAAGTTTCTTTTTTTTGTTTTTTTTTTCGTTTCTTCTTTATATTTCATCGTATCGACGTGTTTACATTGCAGGAGTCGATGGCCATTGACCTTGAAGAGTACGATAACGATTGATTTTGAGGAAAAGCACAAAAATTTACTTGAATTCGAAGTAAAAAAATTCAATTCCACGTTTTAGAGTCGTCCGTGCAAGTGGGATCGATGGTGTTTTTCGTAACTTCGAAGAACTTTGCTCGGAACTGAACAGCACGAGATTCGAATGCCAAATAAAAAGAAAATTCTCACACTTCGTGCTCGTTTTTTCTAAGGATTTGGTTTAGTTTGTTGTTTTTTTTTTGCTCCTCCAAATACCTAAGAAGTTAGTTGCAAAGGGGAATTGACGAGGATCAATTGCAAGCTCGAAGGAAAAGTTGGTCGAACAATATCAAGAGCAACGTTCGGGGGAGTCCTTCTTGCAAAGGATGTAAGAGGGGGTTGAACTCGAAGGAAATAAGGGACGTTTGAAGCGCCTTCTGTCTATCCCGATGGAATTGACGCGCGTGTGGTCCGGACGATTCATTTGGAGGCAAAACGCGTGTCCGATAGGCCAGCAGCGTAATACCAGAAAGAGAGATAGCGATGCAGAGAAAAGAGGGCTGTTTTTCGGGAGCCGATGTCGAGTTTCATCCCTTATGTCTGGTCACGTTTTTAATATAAGGTAACCCTCGTGTTCTTTCTTCACCGTTCTCACTCATGTATGAAGGAGGGGTTCCCAGAGATATGCGTGTTTGCGTTGGTGCGTCCTGTGTGCGAGTAACACCCCATGTACATTGTGAAGCAACGCTTAATCAATCTTTTTTTTTTTTTTTGGCAAGAGAAGTGTAAGGGGTGCGAGAGACTATCACGAGCGATCGAAAAAGTGGCCAAACAGAAGCACGTGGTACGTAGAACCTTTGGAAAACGGTGCATTTATAAAATATGGACTTTTTCTGTAGCAAATGAAATGAAGGAACGTCAAAAACTCTCTGTCAAATCGATAACTTTCGTGGAGTTATGAAAATAAATAAAAATAATAATTAATGGAGTGGAAAAAACGATGGAAAAATGGTTAGGAAACATGTGATTTATGTCGCTGACGAGAAAGTGGCTGATAACGTTTAGTAGTATTTTTTTTTCCATCGATTCACTGCATTAAAACTGACCTTCAGATTGAATATGAATTGAAGGAGATAAAAATAGTCTCGGATGGCTTTGTACAGCGTAAAATCTCGTTTCACCCCTTCGCCGATCGGTCTTTGGGTCTTGATTCTCTTTCTCTTTCGCTTTAGGTCGTTAATCGAGTAGGGTGAATTTTGTAGTGAGACAGGGATGGATTGAGTGAAGGAAAGGGAGAGAGCGAGAGGCTGGAAATCGAAGGGAACGTCACACGATCATTAGGAAAAGACGGGGATGGAAAGCTACAGCGATCTGGCGAGGATAAGGGTTGGGTTGAAGAGACTATCGAAGTATTGCTGAATCCAGAAAGAGGGAGAGAGAAACTACAATCGATATTGCCAGATAGAAGAATAAATTGGAAAAGAATGATGATAAGAATAATGGATTCGAGTCTTCGAGGATGGGCTGAGTTCGAGTCGAGGAGCAGGGCTGGAATACACAACTCAAAAAAAAAACAGAAAAAAAAACCCAAAAAGGCAAACAAAATTTCATTCGGAGACGATTGGAACGAATTCATTAACGTTAAAACCCCATTAACTTTGTTCGGATAAATCGAAGGTTGGCTGTCCGATTAAGGAAAGATTTTTCCCACTGTTTCGTGGGAATATAAAAACAGGTGAAATTGCAAAACGTTTTAATCAGTTTAAAAATCATCTAATTATGAAACAGAGGTCAAATATTGTCAGAGAAATAAGTCAAGACGAAAAGACTTTTTTTTGCCTTTTCCAAAGCTCCAGTGAGTTGCGAGAGCACAAAAAATGTCGAGGGAAAACTCTGACAGTATCCTCACGTTTTTTTTTTTACTCCTGTCGATCCTTCTGTCGATGAAGAAGCGCCAGAGCAAGTGTCCTACGAGTTTTGCTAACCTCTTTCCCCATGGCCAATGTTCAACACAGTTTTCCTCCCTCCCCACCCTCTAATCTCGATACCAAAGTCCACATTTTCGATTTTGCTTCGATTTCGCCAACGTATGTCCACTTCCTATTCTTTGCCATGACCGTCATCCAGCCACAGTTAAACCCAAAATGGATGAGAAAGAAGGGAGATGGAGAAAAAAGAGGAAAAAAAAACCCCCAGAAATGTAGAGATAAAAATCGTTAGACGAGCCAAAAGAAAAGGCGAAAACGAGAAGAGCCCAAAGCAAACCTTATCGAGATCGAATCCTGGGTGATGGATGACCCTAATCCGAACTCCTATTTGCTTCCTATCCCTGAAGAAACTAAACAATCCCTCACTGCAAGTCGATGTGAGCATTGGATAAATCGATGAAGCTTTACCGAAAGGAGAACTTGACCAATTGGTAATAAACATTGAAACAAGCGTTTATTAACAATTTCATACAAATGCCAAAGCAATTAAGTCTTTATGACTTAATGGACGAAGCAATTCATTGGAGACGTTTGAAAAAACGACAAATTGTTATTTTAAGGATAAAAATTCACCATTAAAAAACTAAAGAGTGTCCTGACAATCTTTGCAGCTGGAAAATCCGCGCGAATTTCAGGAACTAAGTGATTTAGTCTACGAAATAATAAACGAGCAAATTATCTCACGAATTTTTCATTTCGAAACGTTTCTTCCTGAGAATTGTGCGTCGTCTATTATTCAATTGCACTGAAAAATCCGTTCGATAAACGTTCGAATACGAGTGAGGACGAGCACTTTCGAGATTTAAAAAAGTAGGGAAAAAAAAACGAAGTGGTGAAAAGGAAGAAAAAAAGAGCGACGAAGAAAAATATCCATTGGGTTTTTGAAGGGGTTTGGCGAGGGTGGGTCTAGTGGCACACGACACGGGACGAGAGCTTGGAACGATAAATGGTAGAGATTCGTGGAAACGTTCGCCTGTGGAATTGGATAAGTCCCGAAGTTTCTTTTCCTCAGAATCTTGCGTGTTTTGGTAAACGAGCGAAAGGAAAAAAAATCGGGACGCACGAAATGAGACAAACGTTTGACTTTTTCAGCTTTTCAATTTAGCTCCGTTGACGTCATCCACGGAATTCGAAATGATCGATCACTTTGAAAATTTATAGTAAATAAATCGCCACTCGATTTACTTTTACCCATAAAAACTAACGGCTCGTCAGCTCTATTTATTTCTTCCGAATTTTTATTGAAATATTTTTTCTTTCCTCCTACCACGTGTAAGATTATCAATTGTACAATGTCTTAAATAAAGCGTTACATTAAATAGGAAAATATCGTATGAATTTGGCAACTATTTACTTAAATAAACCACTTTCTACATTTCTAGCGTTAAATAATTACTTAAAAAATGAATAATAAAAGAAAAATAAATGATAAATCCTAAATCTACATATTTCTCTATGAAACTTTATACATATTTTCAGATATTGTATTCCCCGCACCCACAAAAATGGCCATCAACGAGTAAAGATTCAAAAAAATATTGCGGTCGTGATGATCGAAAAAAACGACTATATCTATATATACAACTTCATCCCCCAGGAATAATATCACCGTTCACGTCCAGCAGATTGGTCTGGTCCGTGGCACACGAAACTACTCAATGTGCACACCCAGCGTGAGGGCAAAAAGCTTCGCAAAACGTGCGAGAGAGAGAGAGAGAGAGAGTGAGAGAGAGAAGGATTGAAAATCGAATGGAAACGAGAGAAATACTCAAGTGCCCTGGTTGATGGAGCCAGGTTGGATATATAAATGTGGTTGAGTTACGAAAGTAAAGCCTGCTGATAGAGAAAGAGAGAGAGAGAGAGAGGAGAAAAAAGCTTTAATACAACAGGCACGCACACTGTTTGTCGAACAGACGAGATCAATACAGCCAGTACTGGTTTTTTTTGCTCCCCTATCACTCCTCGTTCTTTGGCAATGTCCAATCCCTTTTTATTTCTCGCTTCTCTCTGCTCTCTTTCGCAAAAATTACGTACCGAACAAGCCTTCTCTCACGAATCGAAATGGACGAGTGTGCAGGATCGAAAAAATAAAAGTTACTACCAATATCAGCCTTCGGTTAAATCGAAAGGAACAAGTTCTTATTCCCTTCGATTATTGCCAACCCTGCATTACAAGACAATCGTTAAAAGCTCCAGCTTTGTTCGCGTTACAAACGAGCTGGTGCAGCTTCGAATGTTCAAGCCAAACCCTTCGTAATGACTTGTCGAGTTGTCCCCTCCTCCCTCGTCTAATTAAATCTCCTACTGTCCAATGAAACTTTTCTACTAAATGGCGTTTCATGTAATTTTGTAGTCTCCCCTTCATGACCGCAATAACGATCGAGAAGCTAACGCGGCGTTCAAGTTCTACTAAAAGTTTCTTCGGCTTTTACACTCGATTCAAAACTTTCTAAATATATGATAGTAAAAAAAGGCTTTCTATACAAAAAAAAAAAAAAAAAAACGAAGATTTAGAGCCAGCGGTTGATGAGTTTGTTCGAATCACAGTCATTTTTTGGATCCATTCATCGGTTAGATCAGTTTTTTCATTCTTTCATAAGTGCAGCTCTACTTATCGTTCGCCTGCATCGTTTAATCCCTGCAAAATGGTCACCACATAAATTATACTCGTTTCAAAAAAACCACTGAGTTCCAGCATCATTCGTTAAAATTGCACTGTTCGGATTATCAACTAATGTTTCATTCCTGCCAACGAATTACAACGAGAATTCGTGTTTGCACCAAAATTTTCCAAAGACCAGCCGATATTTTTCCAAAACTTAGATCCATAAGGATCCAAAGTTCTCAGATGCATTTGAAACGTATTTTCGCCATGTTTTCTCGCTGTTTTATCGCTCGGTTCAGTCTTCACTGACTTCGTCACACGGTTATCCAAGTCAGAGAGGGCGATTGAACGAGAGGAAATAAAAAAGACATGACGATAGTCCTGTCGAAAGCGTTGCTCTTCAATCGTAGCCCATCGTTTCGTTGGCTCATGACTTGTATCAATTTTTCTCATCGCCCCAACTGTCAGACGGTGCGTACTGTGGATTCATGTGACTCGAATTAGCAGCTTGTTGTAATTGTTGTGCTAGAGTTTGGGCCGATTGATAAACCGGATAACTCTTTCTCTTTCTGATACCGTGCATCGATAACAAATGTATCTGAAGATATTGTTTAGTTTTGAATTGTTTGTTACAAACGTGGCAGGATATATATTCCGTTTGTATGGTATGCACGTTGACAATGTGCTGCTTGAGGTTCGAATTATTAGAATATATTTTACCGCACTCGGGACACTTTGGTTTGCCATTTAAGTCCATACCGACGATGCCCATCTGTTGCTGTTGATGGTGATTGTAAGGGTCTCTTATCTGATTTAATAATTGGCTTATACCAGACTCGAGCTGATGTTGCTTCACGTGCTTTTGTTGTTTCGCACAAGACTGCAACATCATGTTCAACTGTTCGGTCGTACTTTTAACCAAACTCGTCGAACCAGTCGCGGTCACCTGTTGTTGCAAACTTTGCAAATTGTTTTGAAGTTTCTGATGCATCGCAGTTAGCTGCTCACTGTTCAGACTGTTGAGAGAGTTCAGCCCGCCTACCCCTTGCTGCTGATTCTCCAGATGAAGTTGCTGTTGCTGCTGCTGCTGCTGCTGCTGCTGATGCTGATGCTGATGCTGCTGATGATGATGAAGACGCGTCAGTGTCGTCGAGCCCGATGACAGAGATAGCGAAGTCGAAAAATCCTGCTTGTTACCGGCAAGGCTCGGATGGGTTCCGGGCTGATCATTCCTCGTTGTGCTGGATGTGCCACCACCGGTGTTTGCCAACCAACCAGAACTCGAGCAAGAACCTTCTCCAGCGGAGGGCGGCGGCTGCCAGCGCCCTGGAACCCACCAGCCAATTTCAGTCCTCGGCGCAATTCTCGAACGATCCCTTAAACACTAATGTTTTCTCCTCCGCTTTTCCACTTTTTTTAATATGTTTTTTTTTTTTTTTTTTTTTTTTTTTTTCATTATTTTTTATTATTTTTTTTTGTAATCGTTTTCTCTTAATCAATTCTCCTTCCATCATGTTTTTATTTTTATTTTTGTAAGTCTTTTTTTTTTGCCTCTCCATTCTGCCTCTCTCTTTTTTCCACATTCACTTCTTCGCGCTTTCCCTTCCACATTCGGTTTTATTGTGTTCTTATCTATTCTCGCCCTCACTTTTGACCCATCTTTAAATTTGTTTCAATTTCAATGATAATTCACTTATTCAAACCCAACCCAATTCCCGTTTTTCCCTGCATCAGAGATCATGGAATTTGTTTTTTTTTTTTTTTCTGTTTGTTTGTTTGTTTTGCTTTCACGTGTTGGTTCTTCGATGTTGAAGGTTCCTGCTTGTTTAGTTTAAATTTTTAATATCTGTATTGCCAATTTGTTCCAAATGTTTGTGTGTGTACGCGCGCTACAGTCTATGCAATTGGGCTCCTCACTCTCCATCGAAATAATCGACGATTTTTGCCCTTTTTCTCTCTTTTTTAACTCAGTTTCTTTATCTCCCTAATGCACGGAGATTTTTTTCTCTCTTTCATCGCTTATAAACTACCAAATTAACGGTTCTTAACGTTCTCCTCTTTTATTTTCGAATATTAATGATTATTCCTGTTTTTTTTTTCTTTTACTCTTCTCACTCTACGAGAATCGATATTCGAACGAGTATGAAATCGTTCAATGCGATTATTATTGTACGCGCTACTCACCGTTCTTCGGGATCTTGGGGCGAAGGATGTGAAAAGGGGATGAGGCGAAACATTGAAAAGTTACGAACGAGGAAACAGGCTGTGGGATTTTTTTTTTTTTTTTTTTAATATTCTGTGAGAGGTACGAGAGTTCCATGCATTCAACGCAACAACGAGAGACCAGAGTCGTAGGAACGACGGGAGGATACTAGTCAGGGTGGGCTTATGACCGTTAATGGCTGGATATTATTTCGTTTGCAATAAATCTCCATTTTTGTCGTTTTTTTGTTCGTTTTAACTCGACTTATAATTTAAAAATAAACTTTTTTCATCGACACTCACCATAGTTTGGATCCTGATTTGCCGCATGGATTCCCGAGGGACCTGGCATCAGTCCTGCGAATAAATATACATTTTTGTTTGTTTCTTTTTGTTCGCTTTTTCGTCAAATACGAATTTTTACATTTTTTTTTCATTGAACTATAATTTAATTATGATCGAACTGGCTTTACCTTGGAGACCCAAAAGCGCCGCTGGAAACGTGCTGCGATGGTGTTCCATGGAATCGTTGAGAAGATCGCTTGGCTCAGTTTTCACAGAATTTAGCATACCGTCGTTGTTCGATGTGTCTTCCTCGTTGTCCGACATTGAATTTGAGTCCTCACCCGTCGACTGTGCCTGCGCAAAGAATTTCTATGTGCTTTTTTTTCTTTCTTTTTTTCTCTTAATTCAATTTACGCGCATTCTGTTACTTTTTAAACATTAAAAACTTCTCATTCATGCAGAAGTGACTATTTTTTTCAATGAATCCTCGGAACTTTGTCAGACTCTGTTTTTTTCGGGGTCGTACTATTTTTCAGTGAGAAAATGGTCCCGTAGAGAAAAACAAGGTAATAAATTCTGGAACGACTGAACGGGGTCAGGATATGATCCAGATTTTAAGTTAATGGATTACGCTGCTTCGTATCACAAGTACAAAAAAAAGCATCGCACGTTGGTAGAATTATGGAATAAATTTTCCAATGAAATTCATAGTGAAAGTTATTGCGAAACATTCGACGACGTTCAACCGAGTGTAAACATCGTATTTATAAGTAATTATGGTTTTCAGAGTTTACGGCATGTGAAATTTTTCATGGGAAGAAAAAGAAAACAAAAATTTCATCGAAAATTACATTTCTTCTCAATTTTTTCATCATTTTTCACAAAATTCGTGATTAAATTCCAATTGTAGCCCATGATTAATCGATTACGTTCGAGATATTTTCGGGAAATCTAAAATTTGCGATTGTGGACGAAAAGTAGTTTCAGGCAGACGAGAATTTTAATTTTAATTGGATGAAAATTTCGATACGGAGAAATAATGATTTTGAAATTTTTTAAAGAGATTCGTGTGTGTGTTTTTTTTTTAAATAGTTCTTTATTCTTTTTCAATAATGTAAAGTTTTTGGAATTACCTGCACGTTGTTGTTGGGTGTCGTGTGTATCGTCGGACCTCCCTCGAGAGCCTGGCCCAAAAGAGATTCCTGAAGATCGGACTTTTGTTCAACGTGATTACCCAAAGGTGGAGAATAACTTCTTGGTCTTTTTTGTGGCGGTGGGCTTAAGCCACTTTCGTTAAGGTCTCCTCTCACGGAATCCTGCCATGGATTTCTCGGTGTAACCTTCACGATCGAATGCAAATAAAATAATAATAGCGAAAATAATAATAAAAACAACGCGAAAACGAATAGTTAAATTAAAAAAATTAAATTAAATTCAATATAAACTCATGTTTTGAAGTGTTTGGTAAAAAAAAGTGAAAGCCATCAAGAAGTAAAAACAAAACAACAAAAAAATGAAGCAAAATTTCAAGAAAACGTTTGTTTTTTTTTTTTAAATAAAGAATTAACTAAAATGATAAAGAAAACTTTGGAAAATTTATTAAATCGAACTTACCGGTGAACTGACATTGTTCCCACTGGACGCGGAAAGTGGTGGAATTTTGGAGGCTGCCGAGCTGCCATTTACGTCTGCCAAACCTCGTACTTGAAGCATCTGAGCAGTTTTGAGAAAGGTTGTGAGTTTTTCTTCGCCAACGTGAACCTCGCCATGATACATGAATCGTAAGAGTGACTCCATGTCGGAAGAGGCTACGTCCCGGAGTATAACAATTGGATGCTGGCATGGATTAGCCTGAAGAAAAAAAAAAAAAATGTTCATTAAAAATCCATAAAACATCAAATTTCTCGATGAATATTAATATTCGAGAGATTTGTATGAATAATCGTGCTGCAGATGATAAATAATTTTTTATAATTCGTCTTTCGGGCTATGAATTGGATAATAATAATAAATAATGGAAAAAAAAGCAGCGAATGTTAAACTGACGGACAAAAATACTCTGTCGGTTGATTTACGAACCAATGAAGTAAAATGAGCGACGTTTAATCCGGTTTTATCGTACGTTCGACATTACAAGCATCTATATATCAGGTTGTAAATTTACTCTCTCGTCTGTAGAAGCCAATCGTTGAATTTATCGTAGGCGGTGATGAAAGTTTCGAAAAAAAAAAAAAAAATGTAAAGTAATCGAAAAAAAAAGTCATACCGAGCTTTACTCGAAGCCTCGCGAGTTCAAATTTCTCGCTTGGTTACAGGGCACTTATTCCAGTTGAACTATTATTCAAAACTTGAGTACAGAGGTCGAGTTAACGAGAAATTAACATGGCCCCGGAAATGGGACACGTATGCAATCGAGATTGAAGTTTTCGTCGGAATATAAGTCGAGAAATTTCGCATTGAGTCACTTCAGTTTAGTTTTACCAACGAGCCAACGTTTTCAATAATTATCGGTCACGGTATTAATTATAATTAATGACGTAATGATCCGGTGGCGCAGCTACTCGATGGCACACATAACAGGAATTCTTGAGCACTTGTGTGTAGGTGTAAAATTTAATTAAATTACATTAACATTTTTTAAATCTTATATTTCACTTAAAAATAAAATTTCTCATCATTTCTCATCGAATTGCAACATTTTTTTGGTTTGATAATGAGACATTTATTGTGAGAAATTGTGAATGGCCATTGCCTAAAAAAAAGCGTTGTTTGCAACAAAAAGTCATTGAGATTCGAAACGAGGATATATTATTTAGAAATTCGATCGATTAATTATTTTGATTTTTCATTTTACAGCCTCAAAGTCGTAGAATAAATTTGGAATAAATAAAATGCAACATACAATAAAACATCGCAATGACATATTTTTAACGTTTCATAAATTTATAATAAGATTTTTATAAATACAGTTATTCTTATAAAATGATTCATTTCTACGATTTTCCTACGAACAATCATTGAAAGAGGGATTTTTTAAGTGCCTCATTTCGAATAGTTCAGATATTCGTGAAAACGTCGTCGTACGAGCCTCGATGTTTACTCATAGAGCATAATATTGACCATAAAAAAAAGGAGAAAAGAGAGTGAAACTCAATGATACAGAGAGGTAAAAAAATACACGAAAGATTTCTGTGACCTCAATAAAACGATTTATAATAGTCGAATATAGTGAATCGGAAATAAAGAGAACAACGATAAACATACGAATGTGTAATGTACAAACTGAAAGTCTCGACAAGTCAAGTTTAAAACTGATGTGAGCTCTCAATCCCCGCGAATTAATCGTAATAACGTCGAATTATTGATTCTTCGAAGAATCCTCTTTGGTCCAATGACAAAAATACGAAGTGATTTGATTCAGTAATAAGTACACTATAAGAAGAGCAAATTGTTGCTTATCGATTGAACAATTGACGCTGAGACCCGCAGTGAGAATAAAATCTAAGCGAAGAAGAGATCGTATGAAAAAATGAGACAACAGACACGAGACAGAGAATTGGAAATAAACTATTAAGAGAAGGAGAGACAGAGAGAAAGAGAATCGAACAAATGATGGAACCGAGTCAGGGACACATTAACCAATTCAATTAACGAGATACTTGCGGACAGCCGAATGACATTCTGTCAATTAGAAAGTAACGCGATTAAAGGATCCAATCAATAATCGATTGCCACGAGATATTTGCACATTCGGCAATATAAATCTGTATATATTTTCATAAATGAATTAATGTATAAACTTGATGGAAAGTGAGAGATGAAAACTAAATGAGCTGCGATAAACAGGAAATTAAAAAAATAATAATAAATAAAAAATTTTAAAAAATAAAAGCTGTTTTGTTTTTTTAAATGATCGTTCCTACAGAAACAAGTTTCCTTCATTATTATTCGTAACATCGTTTTAATTTCCTTCAATTGACGCTCGTCACTAATTCAATTGAAAAATATTAATTTTCTTGATGCAAGGATCTCAGAGAAACGAACAACTGTCAAATTTTTTTTTTTTTAATTTCGATTGTTTTATTTATATAATTCTTCCATGAATAATAAGACGTTTATCAAATCTTATGTATGCTCTCTCATGATACACGTTACTTCGCACTAATGGCCGTGGATTAATTTTCTACTTTGTATGAGTGTACGCATACGGCACGTAATACATGATACGAGAATGAATTAACGAACTGGCTACTCGATCAACCGGTCCTGCGACCAAACGTGGGCTTTCCTTATTACAATCCGAGTATTTTAGAAAGCGTTTTCTCGCGATATAACAAGATTCCAGTGGGGCGTGTACAAATCTACGAAATTCGTGGCACATATTCTCTCGATTTATATAATTGTCGTATGTTTTATAAATCAGGCATTTAGTCAAGCAATCGAAAGATGAAAGCAGCTGAATCCCAAGTTATAATAAAAATTATAGGCTCTATAGATTTAAAATAATAATAAAATAATAATAAATAATAATAAATACATATATCGATATAATAAAAACAGTAAATTGCATGCACTGAATTCAATTACATCGAGTGTGCTCGTGGCTGTGTGAAACAAAGGCGATAGTTCGCTCCTAATAATTAAGGACTGCTGTATATACACAGTCACATTTATTTTGCCCATAACATACGAGCTTTTCCACTCGAATCAAACGATCTTTCGTCAAAGACATTTTTTGGTGTGGAAATAAGAATAAACATTGAAAAAATTCAGTCAAATAGCTTAAAAAACTGAATATTCTCTAATTATTTTTATTTTATCAGGAATCCTCTTATCAAGGTCCTTTGAAAATCTTTCTCAAGACTTAATCGTCCCGTTGATTCAGAATGACCCATAGAAACGTGTATAGAAGGTGAGATCGTGAGAGGAGGCTCGCATGTACGCGAAGCACCCTAACTAAAGCGTAAGTAGAAAAGTAGATACGACTGCATGGTTTCTGATCCGGTTATGCAGTCGAGAGAGCGCGGGTGTTCGCCAGTCATGGCTTCACAAACATAGCAAGACTCTGAAAACGTATATAGAAATAATGAGAATTCTCATATAAATATAATGAGTACACACGTGTTTATATTAAGGATTGACAACGTTAAGGGCGCAGCTGACAACTTTTAGAGAAATTCGAGCTTTCGATACCGACCGAGGAACGTCACTTTAGCTACGAGATGACGTTGGTACCGGAATTTCTTAAATCAAAGTACTTCTACGATTTCCCAATCTGCAGTAATTTAAAAAAATGAAACTTGTAAACACTGGACATTGCGTAAAAAATCATCATCTGGGCGATTGACAAAAATTGGTTCTTCGTTCACTCAAAAGTATCACCGTTCGCACGAATCATCAAACGGTGATTGTCTTCGATTAAAAATAAAATTAATCACAAGAAATGTAGTGCTTTGGACATTTGAAGAAACAAACGAGTGCACCTGTTGATAGTCCATTCGAAAAATCATGATGTTCATTTAATTTTCATTGGTATGTCTTCAGATAAATGCGTTTAATGCGATGGATCAGTCACGGAGCTTCATCTCGAATTTTAGTAAACAATATTTTTATTGTCATTGAAAAAGTAATTTGATATTATTTATCGTAATATTAAAGGCGAAAAAATTTGATGGAGACAAAAGAATGACAATAAAGTTAATTGACGAATATTAATAAATGAAAGAGAGATGCAGTGTGTTTTTCGATCGAAAGGATCGAAATGACAAGCTGTATGGTGGTGTATACTAGACTGAATGTTATAAGGAATGCGAGACGGGTGACTACGCACTTCCGTCGATAAAAATACACGCAAGCAGCAGCCACCTTAATGCTCGGTTCTCTCTTTCGCCCTTTCGTTTCTCTCGGTACACGCGCCGCGTGAATTACGCGCTCGAAATAAATTTTAGTGAGAAGCAAAAGACGTAGACGAGATGAAGAAGAGACAAAAAACAAAACAAAAAAAACGAAATAACGAAAGAAGACCAACGAAAAGATTCAAGGAACGATGTGGGAGCGTTCATGAATATAAAAATGTGAAAAATATTCTCTGCCATTTCGTGCATTCGGGCTGTAGCGGATGAGAGTTTCTTGGTAATCCCCCCCCCTCCCCACCCTCCTGATGATGATTATAGTCAATGACAGAAATAACATCCGATTTATCTCTTTACTTTCGAACAACCCAACAATTCGTCTGTGTCTTTTCACGACCAATAAAATAATTGTAAACAATATTGGCAGCTTTTTTATTCACGATACATTCAAAATTATGACAACTATTTTATCCAAACAATTATTAACGATTCAAGTTCATGAGAACCAATAATTATCGATCGACAACTAATTGTGAATAAAAACTAATTGAAGAGAATAAAAATCCATGAAACAGATGTGAGCAAAATAAATAAGTAAAGAGATTATGGCAATTATCGTGACCCAATAAAAAGCTGAATAAAATGATTCTTATAAACTTTTATTCTATTAATGAAGTACAATTTAATTCGATCAAATATATGTAACAAAATTTCAAATAAAAAGTCTTCGTAATTATCCACTAATAATTCGCTGAGCGTAAACGATATGCAGGACTGCATTACGTCTTTTGCTAATTCTCGTTTTAAAAGCAAAACAGTGTCAGCAGTTGGTCCACTGTCGCAGAGAGTACAATTATAATCGCGTTAGGCGGTTGCGGCTGTTAACGCTGTTCGCATAAGGGTTCAAGAAGAAAACACGAGGATATAGAGAAGCAGCGAGAAATCAGAGCCCAAATGCTAGTTTTACACAGTCCGGGAGCTTGTACAGGGAATAGCCGAACAGGCAAAGAGTGAGAAGTTGTATGACGAAGAAGGAAGAGAGAGAGAAAGAGAGAGAGAGAGAGAAAAAGAGTGAGAGTGAGTTGAGAAGAGAACACGAGACTCTCTGGTTGTCGGTGCATCGGAGCACGCACACGTGCACTCGATATAGAAACGGGCAACGAGCTCTAAACTCGAGGAGACACACCCGCGGGTGTGCATTTGCTCATCTCGCCAGGAGCAACGAGGTGGCCTTAATTAGTCTCGCCGAGACGAGAGTCGAAGAAAACGACGAAAAGAGATCAAAAATTAAAGCCACAACGAAACATATGTTATTTCGAGGGATAATATTTCGTCAACGATGGCTTACAGCAGGGAAAAAAGAAGAAAAAAAAAACATATTTTAATGAAATATCATTAAGCAATAATAATTTAATGGAAAAGTTTCGGAACGCTGATTTTTTTTCTTTCCAAAAAGTTTACATCCATTCAACGACAAAATAAATTTCGTTTTATTGAGTTTTTCATCGATTCTGATTCGAGTCACGCAAACGAAGCGTCAAGTGTGGGACGATTTTTTTTTCTCCGTTTCCTTTTCTCCATTCAACCGGAAATCGACGCATTTGCCAACGGTTGTTCGTGAGTTCTTGGAACGTACGGAATAACCCGCGTTCGAAAGCTGAAAACCGTGTAATCTTTGTTTGCCAGTATCTCGAATACGAGAGGAGGTAAATCCTGTTGAAATGTTGTACATAGTTTCATGATGGTGGCTTGAATGGCTCGACGAATGAAAACAAACGTCGTAAAAAAGATCGAGACTACTGCCTCAACGGAACATTAGAAAAATCATCAAATTCCAAAATCACGCATATTCCCATCTCTTGCAATAAGAGCCTCAAGCAATATAAGTAAAAGAGTCACTAATAGTACGAGAAGTAGTAGTAAAATCCCCACTCCGGTCAGACAGACGTAGAAAATACGATATAGAAGAATTCATGTCTGAAGCGACGCGATCCCCACTCGCGAGAGTATCATCAGAGGGAGGACCTCCTTTGAGTATATTTTGCCTCGTGTCTCGTTGATTGGATAGTTGAATTCTTGAATTACATCCTAAGCATATATAGCCAAAGCCTTAAGTCTCTGTATCTAAATCACAAATATATACACACACAAATATATTTATATGTGTACGCGCAACATTAAAGTTGGGCACGCGATGTATATTCGGCGTTTTTATAAACACGTACACACGTTAGTGTTGGAGTGGGAGAAGAAAATATCCATATATATTTTTTTATTTATTTGAAATCTCCTTCTACTCAGGAGTTGGGTCGCGTAACTACTTGGCTCTCTTTCCCTAATATAAAACCAGCGGGATCCGTCGAAATCGTTGTGACATGGAAAAAGCGTCAGCGAGCAACGCACAATTTATTATCCACGAATGTACAATATATATATATATAAATATATACATAATACAATGTCTATATATACGACATTTAGTGAGTATCAAACCTAGAGAGTTTCTCGTTCTAGCTGTGCGTTGGCCGAGCACGAGCGTCGAGAGGTCTCTTTTGCTCTTATTTTTAGGTGGCAGATCACTCGATGTACAACACGCGCCCTCGCTCGTTCACCAGAGCAAGGGTGTGTATAAGCGCTTACGGCGACTCGTGTATGAGAAAAAAACAGCGGGTGCAGGCTCAACACATGGACAATAATAATAAAAATAATATTAAAAAAAAAGATGAAAAAAAAAGTATACATAGAACAAGACTGTTTCTCGGTCTCTCTGTTTCTCTCTCTATTCGTTAACGAATAAAACGACTTTGCGTTGAATTCATTCTGACTTGTGAGTCGCCTCGAAAATTTTGCCCAACGATCGAATGAACCTGATTCTTTAGAATTTACTCCAAATCAATTTATCGCCTTGATATTGGGATTCGTGAAAGAAGTTTCATTGAAGCCGTTCGAAAGATGAAAATAGTGCTTTATTTAACATCGTTCCATCGTACATTTCGTAAACTTCGAGACTAAAATTGAGAAAAATAGAATTGAAAAATCCACTTAAATCCACCTTAACCCACTCAACCGTAAATCGTTCGGATGAACCGGAATTTCTGTCGCTTCGAATAATAAACAATTGACACTTTTAACTTTCCGGTAAAAAGTTTCGTCACTTGACGTCTATGCTAGAAAAATTCGAGTGAAGTTAATTCCAGTCGATCTAAATCTGTCTCGAAGAATTGTGATGTATTTTTTTCTTGTTTGTTTTTTATTTCGGTTCAGTGATTAGTCTTATACGAAAAAGTGTATTTCACAATTATTTTCGGAACATAGCGATGTAATGAATGTTTTTTGAATAGTGTTTAAGCAAACGATGAAATAAACTTTAGCAATAAAAATATAATACGATTTTTGTTATGATAAACGTTTAATATCTTTTCAGTTTTGTATTAAAAATGCTTTACTTTATTCTCTCCTTTTATTAAGTCATAAATACTTTGGGTTACTGGTGCGTCATTCAACACAAAATTAGCTATGGGTATAAATGTGTAATCTTCGTGCAGTATGGCTCAATTTTGTGTACAGGATGCTCAGAGTTATATATATACTGGGATCGTTCGGTATAACGATGTACACGCGTTAAACCTCGTCGACGATAATGTTTTTTCGAGAATTAGAGAAAGAGAGAAAGATATGGAGTGAACGTCGTGTATAACGGAGCTCGTCGCGGTGGGCGATGATATAAATAAGTTTTGGGGCCCCCGAAGGATAATCCACAAACTCCCAGAGCACAGAGAAATTATTGTGTCGGAGTATATTATACGCGGGAGAATTGAAGGCACACGAAGAATCGAGGCGGGAGAGAGTCATTATCCGGCATTTCGATGTTTTGAACGACGACGTTGTTGAAAATTGATTTTCCCGAAATTCCTAAAACCCTATTAAAAGTTATATCTGATAGTTTCTTTCTGTGTGAAACGTTGAAATTCGATCGATTTAATTTCATAGGGTCGTTGATTATCAAAACATATGACGAACCGATGCAATTGATTCTGTAATAATTATAATGATATTGCAATTATCGTAATTAACTTTCGCAAACTAATGAATTACCGAATGGAATTACTTTTGGCTAGGAATTATATTTCAACCATTCCAATTGGATAGTAATTTCGGGGTCAATTGATTTGTGATATTATTTCTTGTTATTAATTACTTCGAATGAACATTTTTGGTGTTCGAATAATTGTGACCAATTCTCGATCGTATATTCGATATTGTATGATATTAAAAATGAAATTTTAATCAATTAAAATATTAAATTTATCGATCATATACAATAAACGTTAATATCAAATTCCATAAAGTAGGGATTCATTTAGTCTGGAAAGGAGGCCAAATTCAAACGGGTTAGTTTTCAATCTGTAAATTGAATGGATAAATGTTCTGTATCTACAATTTTTATAATTCAAGATATAGCAAAAAATGAATAAAACGCGTGAAATTAGTGCTACAAACTATGAAAAAAATTTGAAAGAGCAAAAGGTCGTGGTGGATTGAAAAAAATATTGTTATTGCTAAGTACTAAGCTTCGTGACATTGTCAAATCCTCATGCAGTATTTTTATGATACGATTCCACACCCTATCGATTTATTTCACAAGGGAAGCCTATAAGTGTCTCACGGATATTCGTTCTCCCTGATATTTTTCGTCCGGATGTTAACGCGTGGGAGTGACTAAAATAGTAGTGGAAACAAGACATAGATAGGCAGTGAAAGACAGATAGAGAGAGAGAGAAAGAGCTGTAGAACGTGAGACTCTCAACACGAATTAATCAAAGAGACGTTTTTCGGTCGATGAAGTACTTTTTTTTTCTCTCCCTCTTTCGATTTGAACACGCACGCTCGTCCATTAATGCAAAAGCTCCTTAATTACCAATAACACGAATTCTGATTTTCCTTCTCCTTTCCTACGAGCGTGAGTTCGCTTTTTTCCGTGATTTCGTGCACGAAGACTTAATGCACCGAGAAGTTATACAAATGTGTCATAAAAAATCTCTACGTGCATATACATATTTTGTCATTTTTATCATTTCAAGATATTCGATTAATAAAACAGCAGCCATTAATCAAAAACTGTCTCATTTTATTAAGAAAGAAATTTGAAAAAACAGGAAAAGAACAGAAGAAATTTAAATGATAAGAAAGAAAACTTCCTGAAAACCTGAATCGTGTTCAAAAAATTAGTCACTATTTCTTAAAATACTTTTCGAAATAATGAATCAATTCTTTGATTCCACGGATTTCAAAACTGGTCCAGCGAACGCTTAACATTAGAGTACTATTAATTATAACGAATAAAAAACATTATCGTTATCACTATGTCGAGTATTGTACTTTCGACAACATTTACCGAATCAAAATTCCGTAACTCAATACTCAGTACTTCAAACGTTTCCTCGCTATGAATAAGTATTCATATTACAACGTACAAAAAGGCAAGCGAAATAACTTTAATTGCTTACTCAGCGAAAAAGCGTCCAAGAGAACTTGTCAAATGTTGTTTTTAGCGATTTAATCAATATTTTTCTTATTTTTTACATAGAATAAATGAGCAGAGATTTCAACTCCAATAAATAAATAAAAACTGGTACCGCATTGAATTCCAATGGCTCAACGCGAGTGTAAATTTAGTGTATTACTTTTATTCTCAATTAATTTCGAGTATTTTTATATATAGATACGTATCACACTGGATTTGATAAAGCTGCGATACAGTACAATATCTACAATGGAAATTACAGTGTACAAGCGAATTAACGAGGGCCTTGCGAGCTCGTGCCTAAACGTCTGCGTCATCGCGTTAGTTACTCATCGCGACTGTGCTGCTGTTATTGCTGTTGCGAGCTAACCGTAAAGCAATAACATTATATACACATTTAAAAGTCGTGTGTGCGTGAGTCTCTGTATATAAATATGTATATATATGTGTGTATATGTATATATATATACATATTAATGAAGCAAAAGGCTCACGTACGGATCGTTGATCCCGCGGGTGTTCTTTACGGGTTGACACGCGATCGAGAAATCAACGCTGCGAGAGAACCAACGAAGCACGCGTTCACCATTGCTAGCGATTAATAAATACCGAAAAAAAGAAAATACTTGGGATAGAAGACTGCGAGAAAAACATTTGTCGAAAAAGAAACAAAAAAATGTATTCTACTGATTTTTTTTTGTATATATAACCAAAAGAATTTCGAGTTTTTCCAGCTAAAAAATCGAGACACAACAACACGCGATTAAAGATTATTTATAAGTATCTCCAATATTTAAGATAATACACGTCGACCAAATTTTCACATCATCACTTACGAAATATGTTTTTTTTTAAACATGAACCTCTTCTGGGGACATTTTACAAGTAGTTTTATTATGGTGTCTTGAATGTCTTCGAGAAATTAAACAAAAACAAGGTATGTAGAAAAACGTATTGTCGAATCTGTCACCTATTAAATAAAAAAAATTACGCAGCAGCAATAACTCGAAGTGACGATCGATTAAAAAAAAATAAACTGTCACACCTCTCTGAACGAGATTTGATGATTCGAGAAAAGAAAAGCTTGCGCTTTATTGCCCCGTGGATTCGACGCAGTGCTCGCACGTGCTAAGAGACCTCAGTCAACCCCCGTTTGCTCGCTCTCACACACGCTCAAAAGTGCCCACCTTTAAATATAGAATATGGAGCAGTGGTACGCGACGTGCGTACGTATAAATCGTTTGTACATTTAAAAACATATAGAGATATCAAGATAACTCATTTAACGTGGAAAATATTTGTTCGAATTGTTAGTGTGCTGCTCCGAGGTAATTATTGCAAAGTTGGATAAAAAAATGCTGATTAACAAAGACGTATTATTGGCGGAGTTATTTTTGAAAAGTCATCGTTTAATTACTGGAGATAAAGAGAAGAAAAAACACAGAAATTAAATGAAATGCCATTGACTTCCATTCGAAATTCGAATGCTCTCGTAACAATCCAGACTCGTACACACACCTGTGTTTATTTATCATTCTAATTTCTTGCTCAAATGCAACTGCGTAGAAAAAAACGAAATATCGTTCGAATCGGCAGCCATCATTAACATTGTTTACGACGGATCGAACGGCATTAAAAAATGCGCGACGATAGGAAGAGACAGATAAATTCAAAAACATTAATATAGATCCTTTTTTTTTTAATGCTAGAGACTAAAAGCATTGACTTTTGTGCTTGACATGAAAATGGATCAAAAGTCCGATCGTTTGCCTTCGTTTAATTCTGGGATAGCCGGAGATTGGAAAGGGACGGAAGAGACAACGATGTTCTCGCGCGAGAACTGACGGAAATTTAAGTTCCAAGTTTTAAATAGAATTGTAATACACGCTAAAATTGGATGGACGAAGAAGACGATCGAGAGACTTAAGCTCGATTTATTCACGAACTTCGAACTTTTGACGCGATCCACGAATTAGCGAGGAACCTTGTCGCAATATCCATATTTTCTTGAAAATTATCATCGCAATTAACGATTTTTAGTGTTCGAACGACAGTATTAGGACGAAAAACGAGAAAAATTTATTGCCTGATAGAAAAATAAATACACGACAGATACAAAGTCTTGGCGATAAAACTTTTTTTATACACGTACGTAAGGAAGGAACGAAAAATACTGAGACCAAAAAATATTGATGCAAAGGTTTATAAAACTATTTCAAATGTTTGCTGCATAATCATATCCTTTGTGACTTTGTATTTATTTGTACAGACGTCTGTGTGTGTTTGTTTTAACACACGTGTATTTATACACACGAGAACATCGCAACAACGATCTTATCTCGGAGCTAAGTAACGTCGAACACTTAAAATCAATTAGCGACCGAACGCCTCGATTAGAAAGTCGAGGATTCCCGGTCACGTACAATGTCTCTTCGCTCTGTGTCATGCATCCAAGTTTTTTTCGTTCGTTCAATCTCTTTCCACTACTTCAATGTCATATTTAGGTTCACATCCTCGATAAAGTTAATAAAAATATGATTTTTCATCGTGGTTTCGAAAGGATGGATTGCCATCGGGAATTGTTATGCTAATAAATACAAGCTTTACGATGTTGAATTTTAAATCGATGTCGAATAAAATTCTCGGTATTAAAAACTTGAATTTAACTTTTTGGTCTTTTTGTCTGGCTGAAAACGCAGATCCTGCGATTTACGAGGAAGGAATACCGAGTGCTATTTCTTTTTTCATTTATTTGTACTAAAATTAAATTGGAGTTTGAAATTTTGATGAATTTTTATTGGATTCAATGAGTATCGATGTAATTAATTGAAATGACTTATAATTTTATTGCCAATTTATTCATTCGCTTAATCTTTGCATTTTTTAATTAACGAAATACAAAAGAACAAATTTGCTTTCGAAACATTTATCTATAAATAAATAACAGGTAATGTGAGCTCGTTAACAATTCGTACTACGATCCAAGATTTCAAACGTCCTCCTACACACTGAAAATCCGATACCCTAACGATTGATATGCCTCGAGAATCTTCGCGGTAGCCAAGCACGGTAGTGGCTTGTCGACAGGTCAGAATGATCGATCGTTTATTGGCTTTTCATCATCGACAACTTCGATGCCTCGTTCACAACGATGAGAGGACTTTAGCCCTTCACTGGACCGCTTTTTGTTAGATGTATCAAATCCCAGGTCGTTTCAATCCTAATCGAATACGTTTGTAACCCACTGTCAATTTTTTTTTCATTATTTTTCATTGGAAACCCATCCAGTGAGTTTTTTTCCGCATTTACCAAAAACGATTTTCATTTTCGAACTCATTTTTCAACTCGTCTTCCTAATCATTTTGATTATTACCAGGAATTTTCATAGATCTATTTAATTTTCGATAAAACAATACTTTTCGAAAGGAAATTATCAAGACTTGCGATTTATTATGAGAAAAAAGACGCACTTTAGACATCAAATTACTTTTTTTTACATTGCAGTGTAATGAATAATTGATCATCAAAATCTAAAATGTTGCTCTACTGAGAAATTTGGTTGGCGAGAAACAAAACGGCGCAGATGAAACGAATGGATACGTGAAACATGGAGAACGAAATTCTCTTTGTATTTTCGAAGGTCGTTCGATTTTCGTTCTCTTCGAATCGGCTTTGTGATGCAAATCAAACCGGAAGTTCTTCCCAGACGCTGTCCGTCTCGACGTCTCCTGCGTGTTTCTACCTCCTACCAAATTTCATCCCTGTCTCGTTCTCCCAAACGTTTATATACGTCAATATATATATACATATTTTCTACACGGATTCCAACCTCGTAATCAGACACGTAATTGCCAGTTATCCAGTCCCGACCTCGCGCACGCACCTTAACGTGATTGTCGTGCGGAATTCCCGGTTGCAAATTTTCGCCTCAAAGCTGAATAAGATTTTTGTTGTTTCGTTCAATTCCTTCCAAACCCTTGTATTAACGATAATAATTTTAAAAGTTTTTTCAATTTCCACCTTTTATAGATTTTTAAAAAACGTATCCATGAAATTTTACAAAAATAATCGAATTTTTTTCGATAATTTCAGGCCCTTTGGTTATCGATATGAATTTTTAATCAGTTCGATTTCTGAGGAAATTTATTTTTGTAAAATGATGACACGTGCGTAATTTTGGTTTTTCTGTCCCAACGAATTTGTCAGGAAAGAATATTGTTCGTGTACTAATTGGATTCGGAGACCAAGAACGTCATAGTCGAGAAGAAAATTTATTGAGGCTAAATATGCAGCTCGAGGCACATTTTCTTTAGGTTCATCGTGACCGACTCTTTTCTTTGACGCGGCGGCAGATATTAGTTACATCTAATGAACACGTGGCATTTTTCTACTTTCTCGCTATTTAACTCTCAGCTTATAAATTATTGACCAGGAGACGGGAGAAGATGTTGTTTTTCTCTATTTTTAAAATATTTTGTAAGTGATAGTGTCAAAATTTGGTTTTACGAGTTTATTTTTCAAACGCATGGCGACCGATCTCGAAATTCCACTAGTGAGAATATTTGAATTTGAATAAACTCAATAAATTTCAAATGACGATAGTGTAATTCACTTTCACCGCGGGTAAAAAATGCTGGTGTAATGAAATTTAAGTTGAAAAGTATGAAATTGTTCGTTAAACATTTACGTACTTTTTGGGACCTAATGATTATCGTAAGTAAACGACGCTCAAAACATTTCGGAGTAACACGTAAGCCTCGCTGTTAAGAAACTACAATAATCCCTTACAGTCCTCCCGTTCAAGCACCGAGAATATTAAAATATGCAAAAACATGATTCAACTTCCGGAATATTTAAATTACTCCCTCTCTCTTTTTCTCCTTAATTCAATTCTGTAAAACTTTCACCTCGTACTACTTTGCGTTGAACGTGATAATTTGAGAATTCTCTTTGATTTGAGATCATGAAAATGTCCAAATTATTATGATCATCAGTTTTTTTTTCATAATCTCTGTTTTTTTTACGTATTTTTAAATTCTAAATATCTCAAAGTGTAGAAATGACGGAAATTTGATTCCGTTGTTGACGGAAACAGAATTTCTCCCAAGGAAATGATGAATGAAGAAGAAAAAAAAGTAATGAAAGTAGTGACAAACCTTGAGTAATCTCCGGAAGTAGGGACTGCAGGCGGAAAGTACGACCTTGTGCGCTGTGAAGCTACTGCTGTCGCATGCGAGTGTGACATCGACGAAGTCTTCTTCGTCGAGTAAATGCCTGAACGAGCTGAGTATGCTGGACTGAAAGTCGTTCCATTTAAGGGCGTATTGTTGCTCGCCACTCGACGAGGACGACGAGGCCGCCATGGCGTCCGTCCCCCCGGGACCCGCGGCGGAGGGCACCAAAGGTGCTATTGTGCCCGCACACTCTTCGACTCTTCAGTCTCCCAATCTCTCTCCCCTTTCTTTACGCCTCCTTTTTTCGGTTCCGCACTCACTTTTATCGACCCTTTGAAATTTTTCACCCTTTTTCTTTTTTTCGTTCAACCGGTAAAACAAACACTGACTTTTTATGCAATTTCTTTTTTCTACTCTCGCTTTTCTCCGCTTAACTCTCTTGACGAAATAAACTTTGTGAGAGAATGGAAAAGCACGAAGAGAGCTTGATAAATAAATGCGTTTTATAAAACTCGTTAACCGTTTGCTATTTTCCGGCTTAATACACACTGACACTTTATCTTCGTTTGTACTGAGGGACAGCTGATGATTTAATGAGTGACGATGACCAGTCTTGTTCCTAAAACAACCGGAAAACATTGCAATTTGTGTTTATTATTATTTCTTATCGCAACTTTCTTTTTTTATGCGATAAATAAATGGATCGTTTCCATTTTTATTTTTTAAATCAGAGCAGCTCTTAGGGATGCAGATTAAAATAAATTCTGTGTTCTTTTCGAGTCTATTTTCTGCTGAGAACGTTTTTAAAAAAATGGGGAAAGTTTATTTTTATTTAGACCGATCGATTAGTCGATTTGTTCTTTCTCAATCGTTTCAATTTATTTTGAAAATATGTTTGGCAATGTTTTTTAGTAGGAAATTTTCGTACCTTGTGACGTTGGTGAATGAATTATTTTCTCCCAGGTTCCTGTTGTCGAAAGCTTTGATTTTTGTTGATGCGTGTCGAAAGGCTCGTTATCACTTGATTTTACGGACGTTAAGAGGACGCGAAGTATCCCTCGTCGGTTGTCTTCTACCAGAGTCGATAGGACGCGTCATATTTTTGTCATACGGTCGTAAAAATAACCACCTTTTGCTCCTCGAACCGTTAATCTCCTTAATAATTTTGCTTAAATTTTGACCACTCTGATCCTCCTCGATAATTACTTCGTTTACCATTCCCCCCTGTTCGTCCACTTTTCTCTGATTCTAATTTTCAACTCCCTCGATCAATTTCGATCTTGCTACCTTTTTTATTCCTTCTCCCAACGTCCCAGGTCCACTTCGAGTCTGTCTTCTCACTCTCTCACTTCTCCTCTCACGAGCCGCCGCCGGAGTTTCTTCTCGTTTCTGGATAAACAACAAATGAAAGAAAAAGATTAAACAAACGTTCGATTGTTCGAAAAAAGTGCCTATAATACGATCTAATACAACGTGTTTTTTTAAATTGTAAACGTTTCATAGTTTACTGATGTTTAAATCGAGAGAGCAGAGCATTATTAACATTTATTGATTTGTTTTAATTTTTTGTTTTGTTTTATTATATCTTTTTTTAAAATTATTCCCGTTTTTCGTATTATTTACACGTTTAATGTTTATTTTCTTTTATTATTATTCATGTTCACGTCGCCGATGATCACATTTATTTCCGCGGAATGGTTCGTAGTTCATTTCATTGATTATTTCGTCGATTATTCTGCAGATTATTGTTCTTTTACTCTTGTTCCATATTTTCTTCATTCGTTGTTTTTTCCCGATTGATTTTTTCAAAATCGTTCCATTGGTTCCTTTCCATTGTCGTGCTTTGGAGGTTATTCTTCCAAATAAGCAGTGCAGGTTGATCGAAGGACAAGTTGCATAATGTTTCACGAAGTCAAGTGACAATTGTCAACTGGTTTTCTAATTTTCTTTGTATTTCGAATGTTTTTGATATTAATTAAAGCAGAAAAAAGTAGAAATACGAAGGTAACGGTGCACCATAATCAGCAGGTTTCAATAATTATGTTGCACGTTCTTTCATTTTTCGAATTTCTTTTTCTCTTAATTATCATTCGATAAAAATCGTTTTTTCTTTCGATCATATTAATTCATTTGGCATTAGAAATTCTTTCCCCTTTCATTTTGTGGTCATGAAATAACATTCAAGAAACATATATTATGCATCATCTGCGTCTCTCGTAAAAGACCCGCGTGTATACGTATTTTGTTGAACTGGCAGATAGACACTGAACGAAATATACAAACAGCCAGAGAATAGGAAAAACGACCATTGATTTTATTGTCTCTCATGAATGAATTGGAATTCGAGCGAATTCTCTATCGAGGCACCGTATCCTATCGACCTTCACAAATATACATTTCACGTATTTGGTTCGTTCACAATCTTTTACTCAATCGATTCATGGTCGTTTCAACATTATTTCCATAGCGGCCTTCTTCCGTAAAGAATTTTTATTAGAAGATCGAGAACGAAAAATGAATGAAAAAACATGAGAATCGATCATTCAAAACATTCCGAAAATGAGGATAAGGAATCCTAATAAGGATTATTTTCTTTTGTTCTTTACAACAATCAGTTATAACTCGAAAAACCAAGATCGAGAATTCTTTTAGTTATTTCGATCTTTTTATTTGAACGTATTCGTGAGAAAGCTCGTTTAAGTAATTTTCTCAAATATTCTTGTACTTAATATATCAAATTTTATAAAAATAATACGATTAATTGAAAACATTTTTACAAAAATCAAATTTGCAGTAAAAATTGTATTGTAACTTAAAATTCGTGGGTAACGAAATAGTGTCCATGCTTCTTGCGAATGATCATATTTTCGTTGTGGCATTTCGAAGTTGAATGTAACCCAGTGCGTGTCTCATTGACGTAAAGCATTAACCGATTAATGTACAATTTGTACGGCGCGCATGAGTGAATTTCCAGGTGTAACATTCAAGTGAGAGCTTTAACTCGAGTTCCCTTCGTAATAAAATCCAAAATTTCGGTCAGTAATAACGAAAATATATACGTGTACATGATTTTGAGTGAACGAGAGCTGTCGCAATAATTGAATGACGATAATCGCGATACGCACACAAACGCGAACAGGAATAATGAGCCCCGTTCGCCACGAGCCTTTCACCTCTTCGCTATTAACATGATATACATACAACGTGTTACAGACCCGAGAATATTATTTCATTATCGAGCAAACGAGAAGTTACGAAATTTTTATCCTTTTGTTGCCACCGCCCTGCGCCGGAGGTGAAAATATTTCAATTCTTCGGGTGAAGCAAAGTTGTCGTGGCGATGTACGTAAATTTGACCACGAAATTATACTCGTCATTTACTCGATCGACAAAGTTTCAAAAGATAAAATAATCGACTAGAGAGATTTGCAAAGAGCGAGTGAAAAGGATCCTTATTCGTGAAACGTAATAACGTTTTTGTTATTAATAGTACCAGCACTTTTTTTTGAATGTACATTATTTTAAATTAATGGCGTAAAATAAAATAATGATAGTTTTTGGCTGTTTGAGCAAAAGAAGATTAATCAATAATATTCCACGTGCATTTTATTCCGACTGTATATACGTTTGTCACGACTGCTACCGGTTGATGACCTTTTAATAATCTCTCTTCCTCTCTTACTTCTTTATTTCTCTTACTCTTGCTATGGGGAATTTATGGCCGCACTTGGACTTCGAACCATTGTGGAATTTGGCCACATATCGTGCGTATTATAATAACGTAATTAGCGACGATCTTTGTACCAAAGAGACTGGAAATATACCGAAGAATCCTCGTCTTAAGAATGTCCTGTTAACGATTTTTCCATATATTTTCGTCAATTGTTTAAGTTCGAATGGTCGAGTTTATTTGTTTACAAAATTTTCGTTAATTAACCTCGCCGAGGAATTCCCACGTTTTTAATGAAAATCAATAATAAAACAATTCGATAGAACTTCCGTAATAAAATTCTTCTTTTTTCCATTATCTCCCAAAAGCAAATACGATAATTGCACTAAATAAATGTCTGATACTGGAAACATAAAGTTCTACATTTTCAGACAAAAGCGTGTACTGAAAAGTTCAATGCAGCTGAGGCTGAGGAATCTCGTGAATTCGAGGTGTGGCACTTCCATGCTCGTCTCTTCTCCACCTGCGAAAAATCTAACCATTCTCTGTCATTCTATCCTTCTCCTGTCTCTGTTCCTCGCGCTCATCTAATCCCTTGAACGTTCCCCTCCCCTGTATCTAAACACGATTCTCATTTCGGCCTACGGACCAAGTTCTCTCTCCCTCTCTGAGTTTCTTCCTTTTTTTGCCCCCCTCTCTCGTTATTCCTGTTCTTGGCTCAAAGATCTGTCTCTTTTTCGCTCCCCTCCGATATCCTCACCACGCATTGGAACCCACACGTACACAGATATAAATATATACACATAAAAGTGTCTCTATGAAATGTTCTGTCCTGCTGCTGCATAGCAATTAAGCCTCACCGAGATTAATCGATGCCATCCGCGCACGTCTCAACCCTCTTATCGACCCTTCTCCCACCCCTAAAACGCTCCTCCTCAACACTACTGTCATCCGACGATCTTTCCTTTTTGCTTTTGCTCGTACGTAGACCCTCGTGGGTTTTCATCTTTACTGACATTATTAATGCTCGTCGTCTCTCTGCCACAGTACAAACCAATTCTGCGAGTATTTATGTTTAAATCTACTTTTTTTCCTCGATCTCTCTCTCTCTCTCTCTCTCTCTCTCTTTCGTTCATTCTCCGTTTCTACACATTCGGACCATCAGTAAGCTAACTTTTTGGACTTCTAATGAATTTTAAAGGAGAGTCGATCGCTCGTACTGATACCAAATGAAAAATGCCTCTACTAAGTTTCTTCATATTTTCTATATACGTATGTGTGTTAAGATATATTATAAACATGGGTACATAGATTTATAGATATGTATGGTAAATACAGGTAATCTAAAAGGTACGCGTGGGATTGAGAGTCGCCTGAGTGCGTATTATAGCGGAGAAAGGCGACACGCCGAACATTCCATACGCATCCGTCGATGCCCCTGTGCTGTATACTGTGTAAAGCAAAAACTATGGAGAGAGTGAGAGAGAGACGGAGAAGAGCGAGAAAAGAAGGAAGAGACGACACTTTTTACTCTGTATCTATTTCTATGTTACTTTAATCATAAAGAACGAGAATTGGCTGCCAGTAGAGCCGCGACCATAAAGTGCTTCTTCAAATAAAATTATTGTCGTAGATGCTGGCCAAGGAATTGACGTATTGACACTGATGTCAGTTTCGTTGAAAACAAAACTAAATAAACATCATACAAATTTATCAAAACTTCACAGAGCAGCTTTGAAGGTCACGGTTTTTTGCCGATATAATCGAACCATTATCAAAACGTCAAACATGAGATGATGATTTATTTTGAAATTTTGCAATGTGATATTTCTGCGTTGATAGTTTGAGCGACTGGAATATAAAATGGATTTTATAATGAAACGAAATGTAGTTGAGAGAAAAATCTCTGCGATTAAAATCAACTGAGCAATTAAACTTTTAATAATTATTTCTTACTGTTGACTTTCATCCATTCGTTAGATCAAAAGACATATTAAAACATAGTTTTCTCAAGATTTCTAAAAGAATTAACTGAAACGTCTTTCTTCCTCGTCCGAGTGAACGAGCAATAAATCCTTAATAATGATCGTCCGGTATTCCCACGTGAGTTTCAATCAGGTACACGATATAAATATGGCGAATGAGAGGGATTGGAATAATATAAAGAATGAGAGAAGCCTGTATTACCGGAATTAGGACACGATTGCGTACACGAACCGCCACCAATTGAAACTAAGAGATAAACTTTTGTTTTTTTTTCTCTCTCTCTTTCTCTTACTCTCTCGTCCTGGGAATATAAATGGAAGAGCAAAGGGTCGTTTGTGAGTGGATCGGTGCATGAAATTCTTACGAATGATAGGGGATGACTCGAACAACACATATTGCTATTACGTGGCCCTCACTTATGTGGATCCACGTATACAAGAGTACGAAGAACGTATATAGTGAATGATAATATTCATATATATGAACCGGAGGGTGCTCCAGGTCCCTTTTCTTGGAGATCTTTTGGACCTTTTGACTGCAACATGCAGCGGGACCCTCTAGTCCCTTGTGTACTCAGTGTGACAGAGAAAAGAGAAGATTCTTCGGTACTGAAATAGCCACGCCCTGAACTACGTACGCAACTTTTTCTTTTTATGTCCATACCCACGCACAACCATCCAGACCGTACATTTTCGTCTAATAAAATTGTACGTCGAACCTTTCAACCTTCAAATTTCGGAGACGAGATAAAAATACTCGTGATAGAAAAATATTTACTCAATTCGCAGTGGGGAATACTTTGACAGCCGTTCTTTCAGTACATTATGCGAGAATGATTGTGAAGAAAAAAAAACCGTCTAAATAATGCGGCATGCAGAGAAAAACAAAATTGCACGCCGAGTGTTTTCTCGATCACGATTTTATTGTTCTTTTTTTTTCATTTATTCATCATTCATTCGTAAATAATTGAGATTTTGTATCGCAGAGATATTAAATGGTCAAGGTTATGGATGAATGAACTGTGATTAATGTTTCCGAAAAATTTGAAGACACTACGAGATTTATTTCTCAGTATTTTCGCCAGACAAACGTCATTTTACTTTTTTTTTTTTTTTTTTTTCATTTCGTACGTTCCTTTTTCGGTAAGACTCCTTTTCTCCCCACATGGCTCAACGAGAGTCATCCTTGCTTGTCCCTTCTTTCTCACCCTCGAAAATTTCCATTCGTCGCGGCTCTTTTTTTTCATCTCCGTCTTTCTTTCCCCTCGTTCTCTCTTTTTCTAATTTGTTCCTTTTTCGCAAACAGAAAGAGAGAAAGAGAGAGAGAGAGAGAGTATCGTCGAAGATGTGCATGTGCGAGAATATCAAGACGACTTTTATTCCTGCACACTCACGCGATTTTGCCTTCGAGTTGGCTCGTTTGTCAGCGTCAGAATAACATAAGAAAGTGGGAGAGAAAGAGACGTAGAAGGAAAAAGAAAAATTGAAGAACGAAAAATAATCTCGAAACGTTACAACCCTCCATTTCGTATCTCCATTAGGATATAAAACGAAACGAGTGAGCATGAAAAATAAAAATCTACTTAATATAAATAGCACAAGATCGTAACAATGTAGTTAACGAAGGAGAGTAATTGACAATGTTTCCTGACAATTTCAATGTGTTCCTGAACATTTTGCCCAGATTCACTAAATCCAAGTGGCACAAACGATTGTTACGAACCAACAACGAACCTGCTCTAACTCCAAAAGATAAAAATGTTGATAAACACCGCAAAGAAGAGACGAATGATAAATATAATTTGAGGAGTACGTAAGCTTGAAATATTTATTTGCGTCTAAGTGTACTAAGATTTCCGGTTCTTTACGAGTCTCTAAATTTTCTTGGTCCCAGCGTTTTCCATAAATCTTGACACTTCGTCCCATTCTATCTGTTTCTCTTTTCTCGTCGCTATGTGCTGCGGTACATGGACCATAAAAACATGTGCTTGTACGGTCACCATGGTTACTTTTTTGAAAGTATATACACAGAAATATATAAATGTGTATATGATGCACGTGTGCAAGAACGAAAGCTGATCATTGCTGTTGAAGCAAATGCCAACAAAAATAGGGACAGGACCCAGGTAGATATTTTTCACCCACGCGAGCGTTTGGACTGAGAAACCCTAACAGACGAGTAACTCGCCAACCGAAAAGCGAAGAAGGAACAGGTATTATATACCTGGAGAAAAGATATCGAAGTATCGTGTGCAAGGAGGATGGATAAAAGCGTAAAATATATAAAAAAAGACAGAGATATACTCAGTGAGCGTTAGACATGTGCGACTATCGATGTGTGTACACACATTTGTGAAGCTTTTGCCAGTCATTTTTTAGTTCGCGTGTGTGTAATGTCTGTTGGTGTGCATGCATTGGGAGAGGTACGAATCTCCTGGAACCATTAATATCTCCGCACTAGCGTAATTATCAGATCGACCAGCTGCCCCTCTTCCATGCTTTCATCTTTCTTTCTCTTCCAATCTCATAGCTCAACTTGACACAAGTCTCTTTTTTTTCTTCTTACCCCCCTTATATCTCATTTAATACGTAATCTTACAACACGGGGGTACGGACTTTAACAGACGAAAGACATTACGAACCCATGGCTAGTCTTAATCCTCTGGTGCAATAGTCCGGAGAGAAGTGAGACCCGACCTACACATCGACTCAGCTTCCCATGTGCTCAGATTTTGAACTAGGGATGAAAATATTTTTAAAGCTTGGAGAATTTGACTCGGAGCATCGTTGGAAATTGCAACGAAATTGATTCCTTCGTTATTTGCTAAAATTTTGACAGATTTCATATGGAAAAATCTTTTTTTTTGCTCGCCACTGAAACTCTTGCAGTGGGTGAAATAAAGAATAATTCATGCAATTTATGGATTGAAAGACATTATCTTTGCTTCGAGCGATTTTCGCCAACGAATTTTTCAAATACTTCGCGATAACCGTCTTAACCATTATCATTGGTAAGCTAACAAAAGTGTCATCGTACATGCGCAATACGAGTACCTAGCTCCAAGTACGTTTTCGAAAATCCGGGCTCTCACGTTATCGCTTTACGTTAACGCCGCACTTCCTTTGTTTACGCCGCATTTGCGTTGGTCTATGTAAACGTACGTGTGTCTGTGTATGATTTGTAAGCAAAAATGTACGTGCAATCGCGTTTTCTTTTATTTTCATAGTCGAGTGAAGCATTGTCAACTCAGATTGATAAGAGAACTCGCGTGGCTTTATATTATTCGCGAGTTTTTAAATCGAGCTGAGAATCTCTTTAAGGCAGACACAAAATTCATCCTCCCCCCTCCCATATCCTTTTATTTACCATCGATGATTATTAAACTTTTGTGTGTGTGTTTTTTTTGTTTCACGAGCAATCGAAGTATATATCTGCGTCAACAAATATCAGAATATTAAAGTTACGATAAGAAAGAAAATAATAATAAATAAACAGAATTATATCCAGGTTTTGACACTTTTTTGACATTCTTCGATTTAGTTGCATTATTTTTCAACATTTTTTCTTTTTTGAGATATCGATTTTAGTGATTGTTAAGGAAAACGAGATAATAACAAAGAGTCCTAAGAATACCGTAAGCGGTTGAGCACACGTGAAATCTATTCACGTTCATGTTTTCATTGCGAGTTACATCTTTCTATTTGCCATACGCTCATACCCCCCTCCCAAACGCCCACATTGATAAGACTGGCGGGAATCTACCGATTGCTGTGACACACAACTCAACATTGGACAAATATATAGACATTTGGCGATAAAGTGTTTCGATAATAAAAGAAGAAATACCTTCGGACATTCGTGTGTTTACACATATATCGTGTGTTTGATGACAAATCAGGAATAATTTTTTTTCAAGACCACCTTTTGTTTGTCTTGTTTTTAGAAATCTTATTGTACTCGGTGAAAGCAGGTGTCACAATTACTTCGAAACGCGCTTATCTCTCGTAAAATTCGATTGAAGAATAGTAAAGAAAAAAAAATCACTAAAAAATATTTCGATCGTTTTAACATGAATGAATATGAAATTTTGTAAATAAAAGAATTTGATGGCTGTTGATTTTGGATTTTTGGAGGAAAAATTACAAGATTCTCACCGCCGTTTTTAACAATCGGAACCGAGAGTTTTTTGGAAGTTAGATTTAATTATTTTTACGAAAAAATCTTCGATACCCTGAAACCTCGAAAGTAAATCGAACAAAAATAATGTTCTGCTGAAAAAGTTGACGCTTTTGGGACCGAATCCTCCGCAGATACGTAAAAATATCAACCATTCATTGGAACTCTCATCGATAATATATGCGTACGTGGTTTCTTTTTTTATGAAAGATAAGAAAATATCGAAAAAATACAATAAAGTCGATTAATATCGTTGTAGATTTATTTATCGATGAAATCAAATTCCATGCGCGAGAAATATTGAAACATACAATAATAATCCATCGTACTACGCGCCTCTTTATTTAGCTCGGAATCTTAAACTGATTGTATAAATCGTTCGATTACTTTTTTTCTACTCGATTGATCCAAATAATTGATATTTTCGATCGCGATACGTATGTGTTCGTTCAACGGTAAGACATTTCTAAAGTTACTTCCTATTTTTTGAAAGAGTGTTCAACAGTAAAGGAAGAAAACATTTAAATAAATTTCAAACGCTCATTTACAAAATATTATCCACCAAATAATAATTTGTTGTTTCATTATCTTTGCAATGAGCTCCAATGATAATTAATTCATTTTTCTTAACGCCTGTTTTTCAACGAGGCACGAATACTTTCTTAATACGTTCAAAAAAAAAAACATACTCTTGTTTCACAGTTAATCAATAAACAATTATTTAGTGAAATTCACAAACAGTCATTAACGCTCTATTTCATATCAAAAGTAATTATATTCAACCTGAATTTCTTGAGCAAAATTATAATAAAAAAACCCACGAAAAACATGAAATGAGCATTAATTCCTCACACTCGTTTCTCGTTAAATTTATTATTCATAATTACATTCATAAAATATCCTCGAATAATAATTATATTGATAACAGGCCATGGTTAATAGTCTCAGGTTAAAAAAACCGTGTAAATGTTTCACATAAAGAACAAGGAATGAGTTTATTTCAATTCTATTGAATTGACGAAAAAAAGTTGAAAAATAGGAGACCCATTATTGTTTATTGTTGAAAAATCTTCATCGATTACAATCGAAACATAAATCTGTTTTCTCAATAGTCAAAATAGTCCATGATAAATAACTGAGGAACAAATAATCGTCTGTGTGTGTGTTTTAAGAAACGAAATATAAACTTGTGTGTATGTGTCTTTTTCTGATTACGCCCAGGTTTAACAATACATCATTGTCGGTTTTGTATTAATGGATGACGAATGAAAAGCGTGTGAGTCAGTCATTAAGGGGGATGAATGATACCCTCTCGTTCTATATATAACATTTACGTATCGCATTTTAGTTCCAGTACGTGCACATATAGATAGTTCAAGTGCGAACAACACTATGTCTATGTATAGCAAACGTGAGAATGCGCGCGCGGGCGCACGGACGAACAAACATACACGAAGGGTGAAGGAAGGGTCGAGGTTTCGGTATCGATCAAATAACTAGTCGTCTTCCCATTGGATAAGACTTGATACGCAGAATTTCCTACACAGGATCTGATATTATTTACCACTATTTACGACAAAATATAAAGCAATACATTTCGTTACGTTAAGGGACTTTCCTCGCAGTGTATCGAGTATAAAAATGGTCGATTTTCAAGGTTTTTTTTGCTCAATGAAAGAAATCCGATGAGGGAGTCCGATTTTTTGTCGTTTATTCAAACGAATCATGTTTGAACGAACCGAATAAAATGTTAACGCAGGTTGTAAAAGTGAGGGAATTTCGTACGATTTTTAATGTCTCATGTGTGCTGACATTTTGGCAAAAACTCAAATGTCATTCTGAATTTTGATAAACAAGCTTTTTTTGAATACTCTCTGGCACTTTTGTTTCATATTTTAATGGAGTTTCACGATATTTAGAATCAAGTGAATGGGAGAATGTGAGAGAATGAAAGAAACTTTCGAAAGGCGCGAATTACGGAGGAGATACGCACTCACGTGGTTTTCACCCTCCCGAGGAGGGGTTTGCTTACGTTTGCACAAATTTGTAACGGAGAGCAGAAACAGAGCTACGTGCTTTCTCCCTTTTTCTCCCTCTCTCTCTCTCTCGGACTCGGAGCATTCATGCACACACTTTTACCACGGAGGCCAGGAAGCTCGTATCAAATTTATCAAAACACGACGGGAAGCTAAAGAGCAGATATACCCAAAGAGCGTGTATATAACAAGCGCATAACCAAAGAACAAAAAAAATGAATGAAAGACATTTGCTTCTCACTCTTTCATTCTACTGACGTCTTTTATTTCTAACTGATGTACAAAAATAAGTAACGAGCTCGGATGACGTTAGTGAATCGACACTTTTTCGGTTTCATCAAAAATCATCAAATGAACAGTCGCAAACACGTTCGTCACTTTGTCTCTCGTAGAATAAACGAAAAAATCAATCACTCGACAGTTTTTCTGAAAACATTTTCCATGCATTCTGCACTGCTAATTATTGTAAAGGAAAATATCCATCTCTAATTAATCTCGCAAGTCATATTTTTATAGCCTGATTTTTTTTGAACCTTGATTTCTTCACGAGCCTTTTTAATTTATTACTCGAAATGTCATTGGCGTGTATGTAATGAAATCGAGACGAGGTAATTTTGTATTGCATCGACGCTGTGCTCTACAATGTAAATGATAATTTTTTTCGAATTAACATACAACTTTACTTCTTCGAGTAAAATACATTGAAAGTTTTTTAAACTGAAATGAATGGTATATATAAATAATTACAATGAATTATTCATGGAAATAGAAACTTCCGCGCGTGGATTTTTTTCTAAAATAACAAAACGACTTCATCACTTTTGTTAATTCGTTTTCAGTGTTTTTTGGCCTTTTAAAGAATTTTTTATAAATACGAGGAGATAATTAAAACGGGAAAATTACAGTCACAAATTCGAATTTGAATTTTTATGGTAATTAATATTCTACGCAATAATAATTGTTCACCAATCAATTAATGAACTGTATCGGTACTTTTTGAGTTTTAATTGTCTTCTCGTATTCATAGACGGTTTCTACTTCTTTTTGTCTCTTCCTTTCCTCACTCCTTTCTTATTTTATCGCCTACTCGCGGATTCGCGACGGGAAACACGCGCTTCGAGGGATCGCGAGGTGCGCGAGCTTATCTGCCCCTCGGATAGCATATGCCGAATGAATTGTTGTCTTTTTTTCTCTCTCGCTCTCCCTCTCCGACGCTCTGTTTCTCAAGCTCTATTTCAAGCGCATATAGGATCGTAGTTGTGTCGCGACGGCGCACGTGCGCTTGCCTTTGCGTGGCATGAATCGCCCCCGCCTTCTGTTTTTCCCGTTGCACGGTCGGATTTATTGATCACACACGTTTGACTCGACACATGACGAATACCGTTGCCGGCAACGAAGCCATTCCCCAAAATGTGTTTTTTATTTTTGGCGGTTCCTACCGAAGCCGTGTATAATGTTTATATACAAAAATCATTTAAATTATTTATTTGATTCTCGTAAAATCATCTCAACGCAATTAACCCAATTGAAAATTGTTTCGTCGTTATGAAATTATACACTCCAATTAGCCCAATCAGCATATAATTTAATTACGTAATTTTTTATTTCTTTCTTTAATTAACTGACGTTTTGTTCCGAAAAGAAGAATAAAATAGAGTGGTACACTGTGAAAGTTAATTAATTTTTCTTCTTCTCATTATATTTAAAAAAAAGACAGAATTATAATTACATTTTATTTTCCATTTTTAATTGAATTTTATTTTTCATTTTAATTACGTTTCATTGTTGTTGTTGTTGTTATTTTTCGCTTAGTTGAATGGGATTTCAATTACGAGGACTGTTAATTAAGAAGACTTGGGGAAAAGAGCTTTTCCTTATTTATCTTCTCGCGAATTCGTATTAACTAACTAAATTACGTTGATCCACAATGACATTCTAACTAACCTAATTATTCGGTTATACCTGATTAAAATTAATTTTTCATTATTGATTCGGTTAAAAGAAACTATTTTTCTGTCTTACTCTATAGGTCACAGACACGAAAATTTATAATGAATGAGATAATTTCGAAAAAAATGTATGTAGACAAGAAAAAACGACAAGGCATCAATGTTTATCTTCAACGACGAGTCACTTGATGGACGTACCTCTGTTCAGAAAAATATAGAATTCAGTTTGAAATGTTTTGTTGTTTCGTAAATCCGAACTATCGACTTATAAGGTTGAACGTTAATTCATTCACGAACGATAATTACGGCAGTGGTTACTTTTTATCGGAGGCATTATGCTGATAAGCTATTCAATCTTCTGTGAGTTTCGATTAAACGTTGAAACGAAGCGATTAAGCGAAGAAAAAATAATGAAAAAAAGAAGTAGTAACGTTGACGTTGATATATGCAACTGTTACACACGCGATAGATCCACATTTCCCCATTACTGATGGGACTAAACAGAAGAAAATTAAAATAAAAATCCGCTTGTCATGAAAAAATTACTCGCGTGTGTGAATATATTTGATACTTTGTACCCTCTTCTTAGCGACAACTTGCCACGATTCTAAGCAGGCGTTAACTCAAAGAGGAAACAAAAAAAAACAAAAACAAAAAAAAAACAAGCAAAAAGTTCATGAAACGAACTACGAAGATTATTGCCACAATTGTACCGAGCTGCGAACGTTACAATGTTGGAAATTGCGCATGTAAATCAGACAACAGTACGAGATAGAGCGACCAATGAGGAATGTCTATGTATTATTCAACGTCACGTGTGGTTAAAACTCTTTGCAGCTTATTACGAGTTTAACGAGCTGCATTTATTTATCTCAATGACTATTCTGTACTTTACTGATATTATCGATATATACATTCTTTATAATTCCCCTGTACTCGATTTTTTGTTCTCATTTTTTTCTTTGTAACCTGTAAATTGCCCGTAGCGATCTTACTTTGTTGCAAAAATGTATGCAATTCTTCTATCTCATGATAAATTATTTATACATTTTTTAATAGACTGTCACGCATTTTTTTTTTTTTTACAAGTTCGACCTTTTTTCGAAAAAGTGTCCAATCAATGTTTGGAAAATTCGATTTTTCGGTGTCCTACGTAGCAATTTTCTACTTTACCTGAATTCTAACGTAACCATAAAAACACGTGAACACTTCTGCGTAACCACAATCTTTCGTTATTAAGTGGACGCGTTTACGTCATCAAATTTCAATGTGTACATTATTTATGATGCTTAAAGAAAAATAGATGTGTACACTCACATAAAGAATTTAAGAGCAATAAGATTTACACACATTTACTTTAATTTCAGTTGCGATATGTTTACTCAATTGTTTTTCTGAGATTCTTTTTCATTTTATTTCCGCTAGGTTTTGTGTTTATATTGTTGAACAAATTACGACGAGAATAATTCGTTCGTTTTATTTACATGTTGAAACACTGATCGAATTTGCATTGGATTCGTTCGTTATTTAAAATGAAAGATTTGTTGTCCACCGACGAAGGTTTAAAACGTGAAAAAAAGGGATTCTGTCGAAAGAAGATAATCGTTTCGAACAAATATAACGAAGTTTCAAAACTAGACATTTATATTGTTTTCAAAATTAATTTGAAATTTATGATGTTTTTTTTTAATCGTTAAAATTACGACAAATCCGATACATTGTCAGAGTGTCTTCTTTTACCCACAAATATCGCAGCAGGGGAGACTCGACTGACTTTTTTGATGTTGTTGTTTTCTTTTTTTGTTCAGTCCCGCCGCGAGCCAATGACGAAGTCACATTCAAGGCCAAAACACGAAAAATGTCTGAGCGAAAAAAATAAAAAATTACCGATCGTAAGTGTGTGTTCGTTAGTTGGGAGTAAATTCGAGAGAGCACGAGTGAGAAAGAGGAGAAAGAGGCCAAGTTTGAAAGAGTAACGAAAAAGTCGACTGAACCCGAGAGGCCATTCGCGTCATAACAGTCTGTGCAGCTGCAAACAGCGTGCAAACTAGACTGAGCGATTTGATGTGACGAAAAACCTTCAAAACGTCAAAATTCAAAAACTTCGTTAACTAGAAAAAATTAAAAACAAAATATCTCACGATCGTCGAATAAAAAGATTTCTAGATTCTTACATTGTACAACTGATGAAATCTTTGAATCCCGTCCTTTCAAAAGTGCAGCTAACGTGAAAATTTTCAAGAATCAAACAGATTAATTATTATGTGACAATAAAAAAAGAAAACAAACGAGAGGAAATGCTAAACACTCGATAAAATCGTCGAAAGCGTTTGTTTCAACCGCTCAATAACCTTCACGATTGTTCGAAATTTTTCCACAAACCATTGTTTAACCACGTAGCCCAAAGACATAAAATCTTTAGCTGCAAGATTTAAGAATAGAGAGCGAGCAAATAATTGTCAAAGTAAACGGTACAAGGATCATCGAGCAATAACGTTTTAATAATACTTCAACAAATTTTTATTGTATTATGAGACTCACTGAGGGATTACGAGGTAAAAAGTACTTGAATAAATATTGGTCTGTAATATGATAGTAGATTAACTTCACAGAAGCTAGATTAATGACGAGATATATTTATTCGACATGAGAAACGAAAGATTCGAATATATTTGTTGATATAACTTGGAAGTCTAGTGAGTATGAAAGAAAAAAAAATGGTTAAATTAATCGAATAGCACATACGCGGATCAAGAAATGATAAAAATGACGAATCAATCTAAAAAAAAAAACGAATAAAAAAATGGGCAAATTTAATCAAAATTCTTAAACGAACTGGGGGAACCCTTTCGATTCGATTAATATTTTGATGTTCATTTAGGTTTGTTTTTTCTTTAAGTTTCGCACCACGAGGTGATTCGAACGAAAGAATCGAGTATGATGATGGAGGACCGAGCTCGCGAGAAGGACGTAGCAATTAACGTGGCGAGAGAGCAAAAACACACACTTATACTCGCAACTTTTACACATACATCGACACAGATACACAGACGTTTGCACGTCGTGACCAAAGCAGTAATATTATAGAACCCACGTTGGGCCACGCTCATCGAGCCGTTGCAATTAACTTTAACGAACGGCCGGCCTTGCGATTAAACTTAATTAGCATCACGGTAATAACTCGTTAATAATCAGTAATATATATACACATATGTATATGAAATATAAACATATTCATACACACGAGTGTACACACATGTAACTTCGATGGAGAAAATCGCACAAGGCAATGGCAAGCAATGGTGTACCCACAAGTTTCGTTCAGCCTTTTCAAATCTCATTGCACGTGAGGCACTATCGAGCACCTTCAGTGCGTTTATTATAACAACACGATATTAATGTACACATACGTACGTCATAAACACATACATTCTGTAATATCGATACAATATATATATATTTATTTATTATAAGAATGTAATTCTATATTTATATGATAAAAATATTATCAAGCTAATTATTATGACGTTGAAGTTTGAATGGTTGCAATGCAAACGATTTCTTTTTTAAATCTCCAGAGATGTCACAATTTATATCCAGTATTTGGCTACGATAATACGTCGATGATTTTTTGTCACGTAAAAACTGGATTCGCGAGAAAAATTATGACAATTTGAAAAATTAATATGAAATTGTGAATAAACGAAAATAGTTTTCGTTGAGTTCCAACGATGCAATCTGCAATACATTATTTTCCTCGCTATAATTGCCCGGATATCGATAAATAAAGTTGTTTTTTTTAATGGCCAGCATGGAAGTTGAATTATTCGGTATTCCCTAACCCATTGTTTTTATTATTAACATGTTTTAACCGAGCGACCAGGATCTCCAAGTAATACATTACTTTTTGTAATGCATTTGCATTTTTATTACTCATTACATTACGTTTTGTAATGTAAAGAAATTTCATTAGCCATTAAAATGTTGTGGATAATGTAAACATTTTTTCATTACCCATTTTGAAAAAAGTAATGAATGATGCATTTACTTTACATTACAAATTTCGCGATTCTGCCAACGACGAATACAAAGGTTGGTTTTTCATGGTCTGGTCACGGTGGACTGGAGGGCGGGGGGGGGGGGGGATATTTCTAAAGCAAATTATCAACTGAGTGATGCAATAAGATGAATGTTTCTATTTCGAGTTTTTGATTATTTTAAAAATCAAAGAGAACTAACCTGATTTTGAATAATAACTTTTTTTGTGTTGATTCACTGAATAAAATCGATTCATATTGCTAAAAATGTTAATCGAGAAAACGAAAAAAAATAATTCAAACGACACAGAAAAAGATTTCGAAAGATGAATGATATAAGTTTTACGAGTCAATATTCGTCATGTGGGGATGATATTTTGACGAAAAAATGAAAACTGTTTTGAGGTTAGGCGGGACGAGATTACTGAATATCTCAGTTGGTTATAAAAGAGAAAAAAGTGGAAATATTAAAAAAGAATCGAATTGAAGTATTTTAACGTATCTTTGCAGTTGACGTAAATCCGATAACCATTTTTACGTGTAATTAGATTTTATGGCATTCAGCCAAGATGTAAACATAGAAATTGTAATAAAAAGAATGAGAAAAAAAATGGCTTATCTAAGAGTTTAGTTATTCGAGGAAAAAAATTTACGTATACATTTGATTATAATAATGATGATCAACGAAATAAATGGTAATAACCATAATTTCTCTAACCCTCTTACATAACCACCATGTTGTACCACAAAAAATATTAGATAAGCATTTTTTTTCTATTTTTTCCTTAATTCGTTTATTCATTTGTACTATTTCGTTATCGATAAGAATCTGCGTTTGTGCCTGTGTTTATATAATTCGTAATATATTTACGTGACAGGAACGTGAAGATCGTAGACCGAAGACGTCGCGTTTAATTTTCAGAGTATTTTGCATTTGTTTTTTTCTTCATTTTTTCGTTTCTTTGCCTCCGACAGAGCACAGTTTTCAGAGTAAGTTATTTTGGAATAACGTTGAGAGAGTCAAACCGGCACGTCGGTATGTCCGGTTGGACGAGATGTACGAACACCGGTTCTTTCGATTTCTCTAATTTTGTTCCCCTCTCTTATTCGTTTCGAAAATTCGTGTTTAATCAATCCCGAGCACAACTACCTTTGGTCTCGTCTTTACCGCCAATTCCACGTTCTGTATTTGCCTCGCAGACAATATACGAAACGTCAACAATCACTCCTCGTCCGATTCATCATCTTTATCGTTCTCGATCATCCGCGATTGATCTCTTTCGAGGTTTGTCAACACTATCGAGACGAAGAAAATAATAAAAAACGAACTTCGACTCGATAAGAGAAGCCAGAACGGTAATTACGCTTTTTATTCGCACTGCAAAACGTCGCTGATGATCCACCGAACGCCCTTCCGGTCTCTGTAAAAAAAATCTCCTTTTTTCCTTCTCCTCTATTTCTCTTTCTCTCTCACGCTCGTTTGAGGTGATTCGTACCGGCGCGATTTCAAGCCTTGTCTGTGTCTTTCGAATTAAACAAAATTTCTTTTCCTCAAATTCTCGTCATCATCTTTTATTCTTCTGAACATTTGATTCATTTTTTTCGTTTTTGTCGTTCAACCATCATCTTCATTTAATTTATTTCGTTTCAATAACAATCATCTTATTGTTATTCTCTTTTATTTTCAAATTTTTGACTTTTTTGTCAATTTAATTGTTCATCGGAACGATTGAGAAAAAACGTGATGGATTAATGAATGAATGGGACGACGGTTTACGAGTGCGAGCCAACAAACGAAACACACTCGCGATGCGAAGTAACCGCGAATGCGCGCGTAATGGCTACCGGCGTGAACTCACGGACGGATTGCCGCGTGCATGTGTTGAGTATGTGTCGTGCGTGTGGCCGTATGTGCCGCGATCTTTCACTGCGCGTGTTCCTCGCAATAATTTTGCCTCAGTATCACTTCTCTGTTTTTCCTTCCTCTCTCTCGCTTCTTTTTATTTTCTTAGTATTGTTTTTCATCTCTTTAGCTCATTCACTTTCGTCGGTGTACTATGCGTTTTTCACACACTCAGAGGGCAGCAGACGTGCAACGAGAGTTTCTGGCGAGACTTTTATCTCAACGTGTATCCCTTAGCACGTTCTCTCGCTCTCGTTCCGTTCTTCAGATCAAGATTCCGTCTGATTTAGCTCCTCAATCTCTCGTTCGGTTTATCCTTCGTGTGTGGTTTCTCCTCAAAATGCACTCGTACTCGTAACGTGAAAACGGATTTTTATACACACTCTTAAAAATTCCGTCTCGTAGTGTTGAATATCGCAGTCTCTCAAAAAACAAATGGAAAAAAAAAGTAACAACGACTCAGCGATCTCTTGTGCTCTGCCGAAGATCCAGCAACAAAAATAAATTGAAAAAACAAAACAAAAAATCTTCCAAACTTGCATTCACCGCTGTAAAGCACTCCCGATCTTTTTATTCGTACGTTTTTAGATGGCGTATCGCGAATTAAAACAACAACAGAAAAAAAGTCAATTTGTTTAACGAAGCGAATACAATCCCCGAGTCATTTAATCTCCGCAGACTCCATCTGCGCTCTCTCTCTCTCTCTCTCGCGATCTTCTTGCCTCTTGAATTATTTTCGCGGTTTATCTTTCCTCGCGATTAACATCATAATTCGCGATAGACGATTATTTTCTTTTGTCACACTTTTTATTATCCTTGATTTCGCGATTGGCGTAAACGTTTTAAAAATTTTTTTATTCCTTTTAATTATAACGATTCGATGTTTATTATTACACGCATATTAATCAACGTACCAAATGTAACTTATTTGTTTTAATGCTTGAAAATATACGAAGAAACGACAAAACAAAACTACGACTAGTACTTTTGAGCCGACGGTTGGACGGCATTGAACACGAACCTGATTGCGGGGCGGCGCACCGAATTATGGGCCGCTATGCGCTTTCCGTAGCAGCGCGCCGTTCTCGCACCGCTGCTCAGATCTCTCCCCTCCTCTTTCGGTACTCGCTCATTTACTATCTTGCTCCCGCGCTCCCTCGGCATTATTTCCCCCCCTACATTCTACCAACACCGCGACGTACTTGCCCTCCCCTTATTTCGCTCTCTACGCCCTCTCTCTCTCTCTCTCTCTCACTCTCTCTTACTCTCCCTCAAGCTTTTAGCCCATTCCCTCTCTTCTTTCCTCACACTGTCCTTTTCCCTCTCTCTATTTTGCTTCTTCCTTCTTTACCCTCTCCCCCTACTCTGTACTCGTAGTACACACGCGCATGCGCTTAGGCTTTTAGAGTGCGCTATCCTAAGCACACACTCTCTCTTACGCGCTTGCCTCTCGTTGCTCCTCGCAACTCTCGCTCTGCGCTATTGCTCTCGCAGTTCTCTCACGAATTGTCTGCCCCTCCTCTCTCTCTCTCTCTCTCTCTTTCTCTCTTTCTTGCCCTACTCCATGCGGCGCTACTGGCGGTAATGCTTACACTACCATACAAAAATATTTGCCTATTGCTCAAAAAAGGCTTGTTAAGGTCGTAGTCTCGTCGAAGGGGTTTTTTTTATCGAATTTGTTATTTATTTTGAACACACATTCAGGGAACTGTTATGAAAGTACGTGTTAGATTTAAAAAGGATACGTTTTCCTGCAAATGAGATATTGGCAATCGAAGATTTCATGGTTTTACGCGCGTTCTTATGGGGAGAAGTAGAAAAATTCACCCTTCACGGAAAACCGATGAAATTTTTGTACAGATTTTTCTCTTTTTTTTTTTACTTACAGATGAACATGTGACGTAGGTTGTCTTAAAAAAATCGAAAACTTTGGGCCTTCAGTTTGTGATTGAAGTGATTGAAAATAATAAAAATTAACTGGGAAGTTAACTTTTGGAGGCGACTGTGGAGCGACTACCACATTAACCTATCGTGGATACAGAGTCGGGTCTCCCAGACCCATTGATATTTTTTGAAAATAGTTCAAGAGTTCAATTTTCAGGTTATAATTGTAATACGGGTCGAAAATATAAAAAAAAACAATGTATCAATTCTTATAATAGACATCAGCTGTCAAAATAGTGTTGCTGTTCAATTGCATTGACGTCATAGTACTTTTTCTACGAATTATACAACGCGAAAAGCAGAATAACTTCTGTTCTTCAAATGAATAAAAAATTTGATCAACTGGTTTAATAGATATTTGTTTCACGATCGTTCAATTTTCATAATTATATGAATACAAAGTAGCATCAAGAGTCGAGAGAGAGAGAGAGAGGAAAAAAAAACGAGCTTTCTATACTCTTTGCGTAAAGTGTTTTTCTATGTTAATTATCATTAAAAATTCTATAGCCATATTAAGTGACGGCCAAATAATTTTGAACGGTATTGTACGTTCCTCTCTATCTCGCTCTCTCGGTATTACCTCTACTGCTTCGACTACAGTGCCTTCTATTCTACCGTACTACACGCTCTATCTACACACCGTGTCCTAAACATTGGTAGACAGAACTCGTAGCCGCGGTAGCATCTCGTTCTCTCCGTTTCTCTCTTTCTCCTTCTCACATCCATTTGCACTCTTTATCTCTCTCTTTTTCTCTCTGTCTCTTGCGTACCCAATCCATCTCTTTCTCTAATCCTTCGTCCGTATCTCTCTCGCTCTTCTAACCAAACCATTCTCTTGGTCTCTTCATTCTGCATCTCTTCTCTTTCTCAGCTCCCCTCATTCGCCAGTCGAATGCTCACAAATACCCTCCATCGTTCCATACCAACATCAACGCAAAAATGCTCTCGTGTTACCTCCTCTCCTCTCTTAACTCACTCGCTCTCGTTTCACTATTTATCTCGCTTCTATATCCCTCCTTCATTCTATCTTTATCTGTGTATGCCCGTTGCTTATACTGCGCTTAACTGTCCCTATTCTACACTAAAATAGTTGCCGCCGCGAGCATGCTTTATTTTGTCTCACCCCGCGTGGCTCCGCATGTCGCCGGGGGTTACTTTTACGGCGGCTTTTCGCATTGCGAACCAGAGATAACGATAATTCGGGTCGTCTATGTTTAGGCACAAAAACAGACATATTTTTGTCGATGTAAATATGTCCCGGGAATCTTTATTCACTTGCCTTCTCTTTCATTAATGTCCAACCACCTTAAGGTTTTCCGAGACTCAGGCCACCACGTCGAAACTCAATTTACTCTGTTTTATTTTACCTATCGACTCGCGACACTCCCTTTCCTCATTCTCGACGATACTTATTCCATTGTCTTTCGCTTATTCAACGATTCACGCTTCCGAGACAGTACGAATGTTCGTATTTGATTTGTACCAAACTCAAAAGGGCGTATTTCCTCTACTTCCTCACGACTCATTATAAAATCCACGACTTTTCAGTTGCCACCGTTAATGGATACGTTCTATAAACCTTCCTCGTATTCTCTTGCATTTCTTGGTCTTGTTTTTTTTTTCTCTCTTTCGTACCATCCCTTCCACTAGTTCACACCCCTATTTTGATAGAAAATCTCTCTCTCTCTCTCTCTCTCTCGCTCCCTTTGCTCTTACTTTACGCGCCGAATCCATACCACTTCCAGCTGACAGCGAACATTGCCTTCCACCCTCTAACTACCCCTTCTCTTTACTCCCTAAAATACGTACTACCGAAGTCATAGTTGTGGCGATAATGGTAGTCTAGGAATTTAGCAAATACGATACGTTGCCCGAAATCCTTGGAATGGCCGAATGCATAGGGTGCTTTTAGTTTTTCGTTTTTTTCCTCCTTATGACCACTTTACCATGTATGTCAGTCTTTCACGACGAAAGGAGATCGCGTCGGTTCACTTTTTTTCACCCTTTTACGCTTTGTGTATTCTTTCGCCACTCGATATGCGTTCACTCTTAGCAAATATAACACTCGTGCAACCCCTTTTCATCCCCTTCGACTCTTGTGTTTGTACTACACTCGATGTTTTTTTTTTTTTGCCTACGTACCGTTTTGTCCTGCGCCCTTCATCGCCGGGTACTCTTATTCTGTCTACTTTAAACCTATCATTTTATATGTCCAAGTTTTTTTACACGTGGATGCAGTTTGGAACGTCATTGGATTTGAAAATCAATTGGAAAGTAGGTTAAGTCATGAAATCGTATTTTAACGATCGAAATTTTCACATTTCATCGACTGCTTTGAATACTCTTCGTTGTTGCCACGTTTCTGGGTTCGATAAGACGAAATTATTTACGATTATCCCGGCATAGCCACGAGAACATTGTTTAACGTTGTGTTTCTGTTTAAGTTCTATTTTCTCACTCGGCCCCTGACAGTAAGCAACGGCAAGTAAATCCGTTTTGTATCATTTGACCCAGATTATGATGTTTCTTTGTAAATATCGTTAAATACTCGTAGGTGAATGATTAAAAAAAATGTAGGATAGTGAGTGTGGTAATCAAACGTCGATTTTTATTAATTTAGTGTTTGAGATTTTTAACAGATGTCACGAGGCAATTAATGACCTCATTTAAATTTGTTTCGTAACGCCTAAAAGAAGACGAAAAACAATAAGTATGTTCGTCATCGCGAGGAAGTTAGGAAAGGAATGAGGAAGCAATGTTAGAGGAAATGAACAGCGGAAGAGAGAAGGAGAAAGAGGAGAAATAAGAACGTCTCAATTCCGTGAATAATGGAAGCGTTGGAACGTGAATTGATGGTGGAATTGTCTGAATTTCTGAATACCTGTCGAAGGATAACGAGATCGAAAGCTATAAGGAATCGTTGAAAGCTCTCGATAAGGAGAGACAGAGAGAGAGAGAGAGAGAGAGAGATTAATATAGTCTAAACATGTCGCACAAAGCACGAGAACGAAGATAATGAAGTCCTATGGGAATGAGCACAAAAGGTTTACCATAAAGTTATTTATACAATTAATCATGAATTTTTATTCATCTCACACATTATCACAAGTTTATAATTTTTAATTGGACAAAGTCCAATTTATTTAGTTAGTTATTGTATTAAATTTCGCATACAACTATATTGAGAACTCGTCACTTTTTGCCAAGTGCGTGAAGCAGCTATTCAACTTTAAGCTGTAAAAAGTGATTTTTTTTCATTTTTATATAAAAATGTTATTTATGAATGTGTACATAATGTTTATATACACGTCAATATATATATAACCATCTATGCATATTATTCGCACGCGATATTTCGCGTGTTCTCGTGCATCGCACTATTTTACTTATCCGTGAACATTTCGCTGACTTACGCATACTCTTGATTCCGAGGAAAAAGAATAAAAGAAGAGCCGGCTCTTTCGCACACCCGGCTATGAGTTGATGCCAATTTGGCTCGTGCTCCATCCACACACATAGATTTGGACGTACATACAAACACGAGTGATACGCTACCACCTGCCCAAACGAGGATCCTCTCGGAATTGTTTTTTTTTTTTTTTTTTTTTTTTTTAATCGAATAAATGCTGCTCATCACACGCACACGAGGTAACAACATACACGAGAATATTTCGAGTATCCTTTTTCGTCCTTAACTAATTCAATATGCACACGTATATATACGAAGGAATAAAGGATACTGCAAAATTTCGTGATAAATTAACTTTTATTCTTATTTTCATTTTTATCCCACGTCTCTTGCGATAGCGTGTAAAAATCATTAATAAATAATTTATAGAATATGTTGAGAGGACGTTGGGCTCGCAAACTTTCGCCTCGGTCTCGATTCATTAAGGATCTTTCGTCCTTTATTTTTTATTTTTGTTTTTTTTTCCCTTTTTCACCTTCTCTCATTTTCTTATTATTCCTCTTCTTTATTCTCCTTCCTCGCGTCGTCAATTCCGCTCTCGATCTCAGGCATAGATATCGCGAGGAATGATCAAATTGTACTTTATTCGCACGCGATATCTCCTAGCCAACCATTTTGTTGCATTTTTTTTCTTCTCCCTTTTCTCCGCTTTCGTTTCTTTTTCCTGAATCTATCATTTTGCCCTTTTTTCTTTACTATCTCATTCTTTACGAAAGTGCTCTATGAAATACTATACAGTCTAGTCTCTTCTCTCATGTACTACATGGGGAACAAAAACAATCAACCTCGACTTAGAACCTCGCTCGTTCTTGCCACCTGCTCGCTCCCTAATCTCCAGAATATATTTCGTTTCCTTTTCTTTCTCTCCTCTTTTTATCCTTATACTCTTTTGCAAATGCTCGCGTGGCTACGAATTTTCGAGATTCGTGATCGTCTAATAACTTTTTCAAACGGATATACATAATTGTCATATTAGACGCGTAACTTATACTTAACGATTTCTTTTTCTTTTTTTAAGGGATCCTTTGACGCTCGGGAAAACAACCAGATGCGTCATTAAATTCAGTGTCACTAATTATTACGTTGTCTTGAGGGGAAGATCCATGTGGAAGGGTGAAAAAGTGCATGTGTTTGAGTAATTTTTGTAGGAAAGAGTTTGTGAATTTTTCTTTCAAAATTTGGCCATCGATAACGTTTATTTTGAACTATTTAAACGTTTCATTTTTCGTTTCAAAGATCTTTGAAAATGGCTGCTGTATCGCAAGGACTGTGCATTTAAATATGCTTTTCAAAAAATTAAAAAATTACTACTCCACAGTCACTTTTTTCAAATAAACCCGTGAAGGTGGTTTGAAAAACAAGGATTGTGCTAAAACCGGCGTATTTGAGTATCGGGCTGGCTTTTCCGTTTTTTTTTTTCAACACGATAGGCGTTGAGCTTCCTTGTCTTTTGATTAACCATTTATCGATTGATCATTTCCTCAAATTTGTCTCCTATCTTTATGGCTCATGGAACTACGACTCAATTGACTAATCCTCGATTAAACGACGAGAAAAAGTCTCAGGTATGAGTCATGCAAGAAACAAATGTCAATGTTCACGAATTTGGGGCTGAAAATCGTGGTAGAATTCTTTCGATAGCCACCAGCATGCAGCACTGTCTGGCTCTTTATTTCGCGCTGAAGTTGCAAACGATCAATGAACTCAGGTTTCATTACGACAAACGCAATTGGTAAGTACATTCGACCAGAATGACAAACCGTCGATACGGCGGCCCACCGCTTGATAAGGGTGCAATTTTACTCGAGAATACCGTGATCTCGTCGCTTTTCCAACCCCTAGTGAGATGGCGCTGGTTGTGTTTTACCAGCAAAAACATTGCACGCGCGGTTGATATGGTTTTATAGTTTTTATCGAATGAGAACAATTGGAGAATGTTTGCTTTTCAGAACGAAAAACGAAAAATCAATTAAATTTCAAAATCAACAAAAATTTGCTTCTGTAGCGAAAAAGAAAAAATCAGTTATAAGGTAAAAATCGGTGTGGTTTCGATATTGTTAAAAAATTGTATACTTTCTTAGAATATAATGCCTTTTATTCGACACAGTTAATGAGATATTTTTTATTACAGAGTCCATTTAAAAAAAAACAGGCCAAATGTTTCAGTAATGACAAAATTATGACATCGAGTGGAAGAGTCCGGAGTCATTGAACTCGAATCGATTTGTGTGTCAATACGATCATTATATACGATACAATTTTTCGGTTATCCGTGGAAAAATCGGGCATTGTATTTCTGTGTACTCGCTATCGCGTAGACTTTAACGATGTCAAGTAATTAGTACGTATTATCGTGGATTGATGCACGTGAACTCGAATTCGATATTCGGCTTATTAAAATGGACCGAAGAACGTATTTCTTGGCTAAGATTTGATAAACAAGTTTCTATCGTTCTTATTGAACATTTTTTAATGCTTCAAACCGTGTTCAAAAGCGTAACCGTCGTAAATAAATTATTAATGATTAGAATTTGAAGATGAAATCCATATGAGGAGTTTCGGTACAAGTGACGAAATGTAATAATTTTGTTCAAATTTCTCTTCATAGTTTATTGATTATTCATTTTGTTATCAATGAAAACGACCAATTTTTCAGTAATCATATAATTTTTATAAGAAATTTCGTTGCGTGAAGTTATCGCTTCGTTTAAGAACAACAGAGTTTGCTCCTGATTCTCCCTGAAGATAAGTTGAACCATTACATTGTATGACTTGTACCGAAACTCCTTAAGAACTAGAAACATCGAGATAAAAAAACCCGGGAAAAAGCACGTGTGCAAGATTTCTGGAGCATTGGCAAAACAGAAAACGCGTGAAAGCCACGTGTCTTCTGTACGAAGGACCTCTGGTGGAAATGTTGAGGAAGTTTGAGCGAATATCTGGCATAGCTTGAGGGTTGAGCGAAGCTCAGAGCGTATAGGGGAATAGAAGGTGCAAATTGTTCATTGATTGGCAGAATTGGAATAAAGACTTTGGGGGCGAGTGGTGAACGGTATTCGAAAAAGTATATTGTTTATTGGTGATGTCTTTTTTTTCCAGTGTCCAATGACCGTATCGTTTGATCTGTTCTGCTGTTCGTCCCGCGTGTTTGGCTCGACATTTTCCGAACTATATACATGTATTTATAGAGCAAGAGGAAAAGAGAGAGAAGGAGAGAGAGAAAGAGAGTTGTTCGCGATTTCTGTGGCTCGGTTTTTATCAGTCCCTCGCATGCGCCCCCGCCCCGATCGATAAACGAACAGCCGGGTTCTCGTGTTTCCCCTCGTGACGTCACGTTGAGCGTATCGGTCGACGAGTGATAGCGGAAAGCTCCGAATTTTCCCGAGTTGCGCCGACGTCGAGCGAAGTATTGCGGACGTTGGTCGAACGCCACCCTGGCGTTTTCATCGTTGAGGACGACACGAAAACGGGGTGGCTGGTTGGAAACTCGAGACTTCGAACGAAACGACAGTAGCGCCGCTAGCGAGCTTTTTCTCTATTCTTTCATTCCCTGTCCCTGTTAGGCGCCTTCTCCGTTACCACTCTTTCAATGAATGTGTCTTTGTTCAACAGCCGTGATAAGGTACACGAGAAAGACCACAGGGGGGAAAAGAGCCGAGAGCAATCCAGCAAACGTTCGACCGTCGTCTCTCTCGACGTACGTAAACTCCGGCTCGGGTTTTGTACACGTACACACACACGCACACGCACACATACACTTGCATATATACATAAACACACACACACACACACTAAAACAAGAAAACAGACAAATACACGTAAACACCGAACGCAAGGTGTACGTTAAATCGCGCGCGACGTCGTTCACGTCCAGAATTCTGACGCTACTAGTAAAGAGCAAAAAAACGCTCCAATAAAACGCGTAGTGTGTGTTTTATTTTTATTTCTTTTGTTTATCTTATACTCCTTCTCTTTCTCTCGGTGCTCTCTCACTTTTTTGTCATATTAATCACGATCATTCGCCACAATGATCCTCGATTTACTGGCTATCCGCGTGCATTTATAATCGGGAGAGGCAACGTGTGTGCGCGAATAAATTATTACAGCGAGAGCTTATAATCTGGCTACAAAAATACAATAAAGACAGCGAGAAAGAGACCGAGAAAGTATTTATTTGCGAGTGTGTACGTGAGGATTTAAACAGTGAATTTATTAGCAAGAAAATCTTGGAAAATAGAGAGCTAAGGGAAGGTTATAGGGCGAAGGAATAAGTGAGAAGATAAGAAAACACGATTACGTAGGTGAATTTGTGACAAAACGGAAATGGTTTTATCCCCACGTTGAAATATCGCGTTTCACGTATTTTCGGATCCATTTCTTTTACTCGAAATTCATGTATCGTCGACGACCGGAGATTTGTCGATAAAAAGTACAAGAAAAATATCGTCTCGTCTGACAATCGGGGAGAGAGAAGGAAAAGTGAAAATATTGGCAAGGAAAATATAGACCCGCGTCAGAATCGTTGAGCACGTACGATTAAAGATTTTTTTCATTCGAATCCAAAGTCTCTACAGTTTGAAAATCAATATTTTTTTTGTCACTACGATTTTTCTATCAATGTCATAGCATCGTCTCCGTCGGAGTGTGTGTCTTTTCCTATCGGTGCGTTTTCTTCATAGACGACGACCTCAAAATTGGAGCCGTTGTCCATTTTTTCACACAAAATCACAGAATATATTTTCTTCTGTTCGAATTTAATGTCGAATCTTTACTTTTGTCTGTTCGCGTCGGAGTGAGAGCAGGAATAACATGAGCGTGACATCGAGTTTAAGGCCCGTCAGCCGGTAGGCTTTGTAGACTCGAATCACAACGTCGGTATAACGTCGAAGGAAGTCGAGTAGATACGAAACGTGCCGATCAGACGAACTTATGACTACGCATCTAAGCACTGCGTGTATTTTATCAACATATATTCATACCTGGATATAAAAACACATTATAAAAACATATTTGTGTGTTTCGATCGCATTGACAGCTCAAACTTTAGTAGTTGAGCCTTTTCACGCTCGCCTTTTCAAATCAGCAGCCCGCGTCTGACCAAGTACGAGATATTTCTACTGACGAGCTCGATATTCCATTTTTTTCTGTATTTCAGCGCTATTGTCAGCGTGATTTTTCTTGTAGGAAACTGTCAGGTTTATTTTATGTAGACAATGGTGCAAAGGCATTAACGGTCAATAAAATTGACGATAATAATTCAAATGGGAGTGAAAAGTGAATTTGGGAATGAAATTTAGATAGAAACGTGAAAAATTGGATGTTTCGGCTATTATTTCATGTGGATTTCCGGGTGTAGTGGCAATAAGATGACAGGCGAGGGTGCAACGCTGCACACAACCCCCTCGAGGGCACACGGGGCGCAGCTGAGCTCGACCGGGCGCGACCCACAGCCCTACATTCGCGGTCTGCGGCGCGACCTAACCTCAACACACCCACTTTTGCCTCACTCCCCCACTATTCAACCCTCGTCGCTTCTCCGCTGCTCTAGCGACGAGAAGTCAGCCATACGCCCTTCGGTGCGAGTGCGACGGCTAATATAATGTTCATACGGAAATTAAAACGATCTCGTAAATGTTTACACGTCGTTGGCAAGCCGTGATTATTTTATTTCGAAGACGTTGCTCCTTTTTTGTTATTTAAACGAGTGTCTCTCGAGTGGTCCTTCAAATAATCAGTTGTGCAAATATTCGTGCGATGTGAAGACAGGGCTTTGTGGTGGTAATTGCAGAATTTAACGTAATCGCGTACGAATATCGGAGTAGCAAAAAAAATCTGGAGTTTCAAACGCCCTGCCAGTGCCGAGAGGATTCTTTTTATTTGTTAATGTCCTGGAATCGGACGCGTCGATAATCGCTGGGATCGAGCAAGTGATTGGAATCATAGGAGGTCAAAGATCTTTTTATCAGTTTCTCCGGTTTGAGATGTCGCACGCGTTTCTTCACATCACATTATTGTTACAATTCATCTTCGAAATCATTTGCAATTTCTCGATTAATCTCCGATCACTAGTTTTGCGGAATAACTCATTTTAATTACTCACGAATTTTCGTTCGGAATATATCATCATTATTATTATTATGATCCGGTGCTGAGCTTGTGACCTCAAGAACATTACGTTGAGGTGAAACCCATTAATGGAAGAGATAACTGCCATTTTCGTAACGACGGGCTCATAACAATTTATGGTTTAATTAACCAAATCCTATCAATAATAAACCAATTAATTCGGGCGTGAAATCACATTTTCTTCAATTTGTAATTATTTGCAATTGCGTCGTAACTCGTGGCTTTTTTCAGGTTTTGAAACAAATTGTACGGTTCGATGTTTCTTGAATTAAAATCTTTGGAATTATGAATTTTATTGGCATCCTCGTAACTTGAACAATTTATTGACGGAACATCGGTCGAAGCAACATTTTTTAATGACCCAAATCGAATTTATTTCAAATTTAACATTAAACGAAATTTCTAAACCGTGTTCGGTGTTGAGTTTGATTTTCATTGCGCATGCAGTAAAAGTAATAACGATAAAACCTGAACTTAATCAAGTTACGCAGAATGAACGAAAATGTAAGAATACTTGAAATCCAGAATAATTGAGAAATTCTTTTGTGTGTGTTTCAAGGAATTGCGATAGAATTTGAAATTTATTGATACAAGATTATGGTTATTAAGCGTACATTCACTCGAAAATTACGAGGACGGGTAGGCTGAGATCGATCAATGGTTGTAGTAAGTGGTTTAATCCGAAATAGATAGCATGTAAACATGAGGAGAGAAGCAGGAGGATGAGTAGGTGAAGAATGAGGAAGGAATATGAAAAGCCCGCGAAGAGTCTCTTGTACACGCGAGCATGTATCTATAGCTAGTCGAGCACGTGTCGTTCATCAAGCTAAAGAGAGTGAGTGAGTGAGAGAGAGAGAGAGAAAGAAAGAGGAGTACACGAGGTCCTCGCAAAATCGCTTGACACAGCGATTTAATTGAATTACGTAGGGAGGGGTTGGGAGGGCGGTGAAGAGTCGCGATATACTCTGGCGAACGTACAGGCGGAAAATTGAATTTGCATCGTGCGACTTTGTGTGCAGAGCTTGGTGACATCTTCACAGAGATATATATCGTTGTACTACAAATGACTATATAAATCTATGGAGCTGTCAATCTAGAGGCAACTCGCAAGGTCGCATGAGTCGTAATGAAATATTAGTAAATGTCTGCAGTAGACGAATAATCAGCACAAAACACTTTTCTTTCTCTTTCCACTGGGGTTGAAGACTGTGAAAATGTTGAGTTGATCGTCGTATTTGAAAATTGCAGGATTCGTCGATTCGTATAGTTGGGGAAAGAAAAAAGTATCGTCAGAGTGCACGAGAGCGAAGTATAATCGTGAGGATAATAATCAGTGCGAGAAGAAAAAAGAAAAGGGCTAAGGACAATATCGTTGGAGGGTTGGCCGGGATAATCGTTCATAATCGAGGGGAGCGTTTTCGAAGTGGTGTCGAGGAGGGGTAGCCTGAGGCATAACCGAAAGGATTATTCGCGCAGCCACGAGCGCAACAGTGCCGAGGAAGAGGAAGCGGAGGAGGAGGAGGAGGACTACCAGGTTTATGGGGATGAAGCACGTGGGAGTTTAAGAAGAAGACGAGGAGAGGATTCACGGGTTAGATTATCGAGATCGGTGGTGCCGGGTTATCGGGAAGGTGTCGTCGTGAGGGTTCCGCCGACGGGAGTCGTCGGTGGTTACTGTGATGTGGTGGAGTCCCCCGGGGGGCCGCGGTTGCATCATCAAGATCACCGCTATCAGGAGCACCGAGACCATCACTTGCACCGCGAGCAGCATCATCTACAAGGAGGAGGAAGCGGTGGTGGAGGCGGAGGAGGAGGAGGGGGAGGAGGAGGAGGCGGCGGCGGTGGTGTATCGTCGTCGTCGTCTTCCCGTCGTCGTGTCGTCGTGAGAACTCCCTCATCGGGTCGTGATATCGGCATAACGGCCCGCGGCGGCCTGGCCGGTGGTCCCGAGGAGGAGGACAACGGCGTAGGATGGTGTGACCTCCGGCGTCATCCCGCTCGACGTGGAGCCGGTGGGGGTGGAGGTGGCGGCGGCCCCGGTTCCATCGGTGGTGGATACGGTACCGAGCGTCTTCTCCTCGATTCCGAGGACGAGGAAGAACTCCCACCACCACCGGGTATGTCGTGGCAACAGCAACAGTCGAGATCTGTTGGAGGTGTCACGGACAATCGCGGTGCTGGGCTTGCCACTTCATCGTCCGCCGTTCATCCTCCATCCTCGTACTCCCGCGACGAGCGGGATCGCGATTTGAGGCTTGTCGACACGGCCAATACCGGACGCGAGCCAATATCCTCCCGCGAATTGCGGGAGTCACGTGATCTCCGAGACTTACGGGATCATCGTGACATCCGCGACTCGAGGGAGAACTACGCTAGCGCCTCGAGACGAACCGATTATCGTGGCAGTGACCGACCTGATCGTGAACAGGACTATGACGATTATGATCCACCAACCACAACACGCTCAAATCCTTCGGCCAACGCGACAACCGCAGTCACCAATAATCCGGTAAGAATTCTACTTTTTTTTCTCTTTTATATTCTCGTCTCTAATGAAAACTCTTAACTTCTTAAGAAGTGATATAGAAATAACTGCAAGAACATTAGAGAATATCCCAGCAGAAGAATCAACAAGAAATTTTATTGTCTCTTCTGTACTCTTATTTCAAACCAGGAGGACTCTGCAATTGTAAACCTTCGTAATATCATTGAAAGAAGTATATTGCCAGCTTTGCCATCCCTTTTATCTTACAATCCATTGCAACCATAAACGTTAAACTACCTCTAAAATTACTTATAGATTGCCCAACGAATAATAAACTTAACAATCACCGAAGATCGCAGCATCTCATCGGATCGAATAGCTCACTAAAAAAACCAGTGAAAAATTATATTCGGTCTGATGGAATCTCTGCTATACTTAGGATTTCGCTATGAGAAAGTCCACTGCTGAATCCACTAGGTTTGTAAGCAAAAAAAGCCGTATCATTCGATGATCAATGGTCAAGAGATATTCTGTGAGGAAGAATGATATCCTGCAATCAACGATCCTTGAATCAACTTGATTCATTTTGCACGATCTAAGATGCAATAAAGATTATAAAGTGCATGCGGAGTTTCTTTGTGTGAGGTTGGCGAGTGGGAAATAGGCCATAATTTCCTCAATGACATTGACTCAATCAAGCGGATTTATTTTCAATCCACTATAGCCACGGAAAGTATCGACAAATGAGTTAGTACAGACGCTCGATCCATATTTATAGAAAAGATAAAGAATATATAAGAGCGAGTGGATGAATTTCAATTGAGATGGTGGCGTATTGAGGGTATTATTATTGTCACATGTAAAAATCCGGATATAGATGATGACGAAAGAGGCGCCAGGCTGCGAGGAGTTAGGATCGATTGTGGAGGTAGGTCCTGCTGTGGTAATTCCGTTGGTGGCCTTCTACCTCAGTGGGCCACGTTTTTCCCTCAATCTCTAAATCTCCACTTCATTATTTCTCTCTTATATCCACTCTTTTTCTCTTCTCTTCTCTTCTCTTTCTCTTTCCTGTACCACATTTTACGTGCTTGACGACTGGCCAAAAGCGGAACGCTCGATTTCCACGAGAGAAGGAAAAAAAAGTTATTTCGAGACATACCACCCCTTTGCAAGTTGCTTCCATCCCTACAGAAATGGTTGATGAGTGAAAGGGAGATAGAGAGAGTTTGAAAGTTGCATCAACTAAGGGTGGAAGAGGGACGAGAATAAAAGCAATTCGAGATTGAACAAAAACGGAGATACCCTCATCCCCTTTTTATCATCTCTTCTTGCTTTTACCTTTTCTCTCTCCCTCTCTCCCTCTCTTTCTCTTCCTTTCTCTTTGTCTATCTCTCTCGGCTATAATTTTAGAAAGGAACGAGAATTGTACCACTTTTAGGTGACAGAGATCGAAACACACAGTTGTACAAAAGATGTGGTCGTGAGGGCACGAGACAGACAGAGATAGAAGGCATCAGGGTAGACTTCACTCGGTGCTTGCAGAGGAAGCCGGTGTGATCAAAGAATCCTTGGCTTGCACTCTACATCTCTCGACAAAATGGAAATGTATTGCTGTACTTGTTACATTGGCCATACCACTTTTATATGTACACGTACACACACCTGAGAATCTGGGAAAAACTGGGTACAAGCGGTGAGGCAGAAAGTGGAAGAGAGAGAAGGAGAGGGAGAGAAAGGGGAGGAGATTTGTAGCGTTCTTCATTTAGAGTCTCTACATCTTTCATAGGGACCGCAAAACGAGGAGAGCATTGAGCAAACACTGTTATGGAGGTCTCATTTGTAGCTGCATTCAAGAAGCACAGTTTCCATTTCTCTCCTATCTCGTTTTTTTTTTTTTTTTTTATTTTTCCTTTGCCACGATACTATCTCACTCTTCCATTTCCAAGCCTCCTGCAACCTCAAGCATCTTTTTCATTCTTCATTCCTACCAACTACTTTCGCAACGCTTGTACCTATCACGCAATTCCTCTGGCAAACTTTTGCCTCCCGACCTCCGCGAGGCTTGGTAAACCACTAATGAAAGGGTGAGAAACCGGAAAATGGAACGACGTAACTCAGCTTTTTCTCGTTATCGATTGCCACGGTATATTTATAAATGAATTTTCATGCCGCAATGTGACACTTCTTCTGACGTTACTACGGATATTTTTAAATGTCTGCAAACTACTCGCGAAGTTATAAATCACAAAGTAGCGGGGAAAATAGCTGCAAAAATAATGTCGTTACGTCATAAATGCAAATTTAATTTCACATAGTTTTACACGAGCCAAGAGAACTTTGCACATTTTTATCGATACCCAAGATAATTTTTATCCCCTTTTATCTCATCTTCGACTCGACAATTCAACCGAGTCGTACTTGTGATAAAATAGTAGTGAAATTTGTAACAGAACAAGAGGATTGCAATAAAATTGATACACGCGAGAACGAACCTAAAAATTCCTCTCGTTTCTTTCTCGTTTCACCTCCTCCAAGTTCTCGCTTCTCTTCTCGTTTATCCTTTCGGGCTTCTCCCATATTATACACCTGCATATATATGTATGCGAATATATGGAAGATTCTCGCAGGCTCTCTTGGGCACGAGATATTCGCCGAGAGACCCGGTTCTTCACGAGAGGAAGAATATAGGTCAGTGTACAAGCTTGCAGGAGCAAAAGAGCATCGGTGTGTGCGAGGAGTGAAGGATATACGCGAGAGAAGGCGTCCAGAACAGCTCCACCGAGCTCTTGCTAAAAGAATATATAGGAGAAGAACCTCCCGCTTAGCAATGAAAACGATGAGAGTGAAAGAGAGAGAAATGGGAAGAAGAGACGAAGAGCTAACGGCCAAACGGGTTTTCTCTCCGACGTGCTCGCGATCTTTTATTCTTTTCTTTTGTTTTGTTTTTTTAATTATTTTCCATTCTCTCTCTATCTCCCTCTCCATCTATCTTTCTCTTTCTCTCATTCTCTCTTTATTCGCCTTCACATGGGAATACGATTTTTTATTATGCTTCTCATACGTGCTTTTTTATCTTCTTGAATATAAATATTGCGTCCGTATGTCGTAGACGCGATACAATGAAATATCTTTGAATTCAACGCTAATGTAGTTTCAGTGTGTTCTCTTCGAATTGAATTTATTGCATTTTTCTATACTCTCGTATTTTTCATAACGATTCAAAATATTTGTGCATTTTTACTCTTTATCAAAAGATATTCAATTTTTTCGCCAATTGTTTCACCTCTGCACTTCAAACGCAACGTTGTAATAATTGTTTCGAGGAATACTCATAAATTCTATGCCCTTAATTGGAGAAAGCCCTCAATTAGAGGAAAAATAAAATAAAATTCTGCAAATTCATTTATCTATGTTCAAAAACTTTAATGAATGCATCCACGAAATTGTTTGATGGGCAGAAAAGCTCAAGGAATTCTATATCTTTTTAACGATCAACCGCGGATTTCAACGTCTGCTTAGAACTTTCGATAATGGAGGAAAAGAAAGGTTGATAGGACTAGAAAAATGGGGAAGGAGGAAGAAGTATCACTTCTCTGACTCTTTCTGCGAGTTCTCGCCGCCAAAGTCCCGCTGTGTGTATACGCACCTGCAGAATTAGAGGGCCGTCAAAAGAAGAAAAGAGAACAAAAGAGTGAGAAACGGAGCAGAGATATAGCAGAGGAAACAGAGTTGCACAAGGTCCTCCAGAGAGACAGAGAGAAAGAGAGGAGGATCGAGAGGGTGAAGAAAACAAGTAAAACAAGGAAAGAAGTTGTGGTCGAGTACCAGGCCCGAAATTGCAGAATTATTCTTCTCGGAAGGACCCACAAAATTCGGTCGGCATTGCAGTCGCAAACGCGCATGGGACTTCTTGACGAATGTCGCCAGGAAGAAACGACCACGATTAGAAGATAGACGCGATCTCTTTTTCTTTCTTGCGAGTTCTCGTGTGTGCTTAACATTTTTTTTTTTCCAACTTGTTTTCTTTGTATGGCGTATTCCAACTCAAACCGACGGAACATGATAAACTTTTGAGAAACACTACTGATTTCTTTTAATACAAATTTCACTGCTGGATAAAAAATAATGATTTTATTTTAATGAAAAAAAACGTTGTCCATCCCTCAAGATTTTGTATTCGGCCAATTCAAAATTATTTCCGGTCACATTGCAAAGTTCTTAATGTTGATTAGAAAAATAAAAAAATTAAAATCGAAATCGACCTGGCCTCGGAAGTTGGGGGGAAATGCACGAACAATTACGAAACGAAACCTTGGAATAGAATGGCATGGACTCACCGATATCACATGGAATAGTCCATGTGCACCCTTTCTCAATATCAGTCCGCACTTCCTCAGTCCTTAAGAGGCCCTCGATTTCTATATGCACTACTCTCGCGTGCTAAATAAACGAGAATTTATTCTGCACTCGGGTTTCCGAAGCAGCAACAAGCGGACACAAGGGTGCAAGGTGTTGCTTGACCATCGCGCTCTTCCAAATTATTATTAAATTGCAACCGACTCAACCGAGATATCCGTATGATCGATCTTTGGGCTGGACACGAAAAAGGCGAATGTTGTATTAAGGGCTCGTGTGCTTTTCGCGGAATTGCACGTTGACAGCTGCCGAACAGCGTTCATTGCTGGTGTTAGAAAAAAAAATGATAAAGGAATTCGGAAAAAAAGAAACAATCGATGATGCTTTTAAGTGGAAGGTTTAGTTATTGAAAATTTGGAATTGCTCAAAAACCATTTTTTAGGCTGAAAATTTGATAATAATTCCTTTGGTTCTCTTCGAGAATAAATTTGAATAATAAAATTAATAGTATTTTTCTGGGTATCGAGCTCCGGAGCTATTGTTAAATTTGCTTAAAACTTCGACTGCTCATTTGCACATTCAGCAAAAAGTCAGAACAATGACAGAGCGATGACAAAATCCTCCCATCAATTAAATCATTTATCTCTTAATCTCCGTAGATCAAAAGTTCATTTTAATCGAAACGTTCATGCACTTTTGACCAATCATAATATCTGCAAAAAATGTGCATCTCCCAGTGAATGGGCTAGCGAACAAAGGGATGTTGGGTTACGGAGATTCGAGTCAATACATTAATCAAGGTTGGTTTTGAGCGATGGAGACCAAGACAGGTAGACAGAGACGATAATGATCCTTCGAAAAAGAGTCAGTGATATGGAAAGTGGGATATAGATAATGAAATAAAAACTGTGGGAATGGAAGAGAGCGATTAAAAATGACGCTCGTTACGATCAGAAATTCTCCGAGGTATAATTCAGAGCGAATAAAATAGAGAGAGAAAGAGAGAAAGAGAGAGAGAGAGATTTGGACGAATATTTCGTCCCATGAGGATCCTAATGAGCAACCGCCGGGGACTATTTAACGAAGGTTTCGTATGTATATATACGGCGTTACATACACACAGGAATAAACGCACGTATACAGCACACATATCGGCAAGTACATGAAGAGCGAAGTATTGTGGTGCACAAGCGACGCAGTTACGGGTCCAGGTATAAAACGTGAAAGGATAGAGAAGGAGAGATGAAGGTGAAGGAGAAATAGAGAGAGAGAGAGAAAGAGGCTTCGAATCGCATCTCTTCGTCTAGACCATGTAGATTTTCTCTCGTTTCACTCGTGGTCCTTCAAAATCTTGCTCTCTCGTTTGGGCTTCAGGTAAATCGAACTGCAGGTATACACCAACATTATACATAATATATAACCAGTCTGGTATATAGCGTATATAAATACGAACATATATAGAGCCAACATAGCTCCGGATACAAGCGAGTTATGTTGGGGGGTCCTGATGGTGCGCGAGAGGCGGGCATAGAGGACTCTCCTCGTCTCTGTGGCTCTTCGTCAGGTAAATCAAACAGGTACATACCCAAGAGTGAGAAAGATCGAGAAAAAAAAAACGAAAAAGGTACTAAAAAGAAAAGGAATAGAACAGAGGATTGCTGGACCACAGAGACAGCCTCTTCTTCGTCTCTCCTTTACACTTAACTTTATCTCTCCTTTTTTCTCTCACTCACTTTTGCCAAAATGTCCGCGCCACTCCTCGTTGCTACGCTCAATGGACGAGGGGCGTGTTTTTTACAGTCTTCAACCTAGTGCTTCACTATATCGTACTAATGTGGCCATGTATGCACAAATAACACGATCATGTTTTTTTCACCAAGTTGCTAAGGTGTTTCAACATTTTTCTAGTCGGTTTTAATTTATAGTTAGTAAGAAAATCATCCAACTCGAGCTGAGCGATGATTTAACGATCTGACATGTGAAATGTCAAAAAGTAACAATTTTTAGTTACGTTCATGGAAAAGTTTGTCTTGACTTCGGATTCTCGTGTGTTGATGTCGTTAAATTTGAAAAAAGAATTGATTCATTTGAACAAACATTTGTTTCGTTGAGCAACAAGAAATATTTGGAGACAAGAAGACAAAACTGCATGAAAAAAGTTACGAGCCATTTGTTTTGATGGAAAGAAATCCAGAGATTTTTATTTTCGTGTCAAAAATGATCGAAATACTCAGAAATTGACAGTTTCACAAAGTACATGGAATGTGGATCACAAATTGATATATTTGTACTCGGAAAATCAGAAATTCTGCTCGTTCCTCAATGAGAATGACGAGTGACTGTTCTAATTAGGTGACGAATAACTATTGATTGTAATTTGCAACCTAATTCGAACAGATATTTCCAATTCTCATCACACAACAAGCAGTGACCGTTCTAATTTACGTGAAACGTCATATCGATTACTTTCGACAAATTCTCTGCGTTTATCTCGATTTTCGAATGTTTTGAACGTTTATGAATAGTCTCTGGTCTCTCTGAATTTCGTACATTTTGCGGTACCGTGCCGAAGATATCTTCATAAATATTCGAGATGCCAAAGCGGTTTTACGTATAATTTTGCAAGCACATGGGCAGGACTTCGGACTTGATGAAATATCGTCTGTCAATTTTCATTTTTTATCTCCGTTTATTTTCAGAATAATCATTCATTGTCCATGCGAATTAATTATAATAATTAAAGACGAAAGTGCTATTAATAATTATTTGTAATTCCATATACACGAACGTTTTTTTCCAAACGTCAATATATTAACAAAAATTCGTAATTTTAACGACAACAGAACGTCGCTAGTAGTTTTGCCACTTCGTTTTAAAAAAACGACAGTTTTATGACATGAAAAACTCAGAATTTTAGTTCCAGTTGAGTTTCAATTTTCTAATGGAAATCTGAGTGAAACGTGTGTTTATCCTGAAGACTAAAAAAACAAAAGTAACGTTCCATGACTTGGCAGCACCGAAAGGATCCCACGATACAGTAGAATGGCAGTAAAACATCCAATAACTTTTGCTACGTTTGCTCCATTTGTGTTTCGAACTTTATATCTATAGTCATATATGCACGTATGGGTAATTCCACGACTTGTCGATTAAATCAACAGCTAATAATAGTTTTGAAGAGATTTCATTAATATTTTTGGTTTAAATGTAAAAACTTTCTTTTAAAAAAGTAGCATAACATTTTTCCTGAAATTCATTGTTTTACGTTGAACTTACATTTTAAAAAACCAGTCAATTTACATTTTCTAATCAACCTCGAACGAAATAATGTGTTCGTAGAGCAAAAAAAATAGAATTTTTCATACAAATACATGATTGATTGTTTGAAAAGATGAAGCTTCTTAGGGAATCCTTGGACGGTTAATTTAACATGGAAAGCCGTATATATATATAATGGTTATTGTTACAAGCTAGCCGTCCTGCTGAGTCGGTAGTGACTCTTCAACTATTTCAAGTTTTTGCGTTAATCCCTGAGCGTTCTGCCCTCGTAACGATGGTCTTATTGTCCTTTTAGCTCTCGGAGAATTCACTTGAAACCCAAAAAAATAAAGGTACAGCGATCCTGATGACGCCTGCGATGCACTTGTCGAGACGGTTTGGTCCCTCTCTCGCTCTTTCTCACTTTTTCTCGCTCTTTTAGCATTCTCTTACAAGAAACGTTTTTTTTTTCATCGTTTTCTGCGAGAATGAGACGGCTGATCGGTCGAATTTTACCTCAGTCGACGACTCTTCCTTTGTATATTCTCCGTGAAGCGAGAAAGGTCCTTTTTACTTCGCGGCGAGGAGTGATGATGGCGAGAGAAGGTGCCAGGCAGGAACAGAGGAGATCACTCTTTATCTGTCTCTCTCTTTCTCTCTTATTTGCTACTTTCGTACTGTTCCCTTTGCCGCTGGTTTATACACAGATCCTTCGGACCATGGTTTATCATCGAAATCTCGTTTTAGCCTCTCGTCCTTCTTTCCCCTTCAATGTATCCCTCACCATCTTATATTTCTATCTTTCTCTTCTCCTGCAAAACGAACTAAACATCTTTTCGGACGTACCTGAACTCCCTCACTTTTTCTCTGTCCCTATATATCGCCCTCTATCTCCTTCTCTCTTTTTCCCCTTCATTCTCAGGACACTCTTCTGCCGTATCCTTGAATCCTTCCTACTCGAAGATTCCTCTTCTTCGCTCTCGATGGGAAAGACTAAGGAGGCAAGTTTTATTGCACTTGGTCCGAAAGATTTCTCTCGGAATTCGTCAATTTCACATCGACTTTCGAATCGATTTTTAGATACGCGGCAAAACGATTTTTTTTCAAAAACGATTGCTTCTTTTTCAACTTTAATTTCTAGGATCGAGCAACAAAAAATCTTTTCCATTACAACCACAAAGTTCTTACTGAACAATTCATCCGATAAATAGCATTTCTTTATAATTATTCAGAAATAATTAATTCGAAAAGCTATTCCGTTGATGTATTTAACCAAAAAAAAAAAAACACGTTGGTAGAGAATTTTGTAGGATTTTCAAATAAGCAGGGATTTTTGAGAATTTTCGTGAGAAACAAGGTGAAAAGGCAGATTGTGTAGTGTTGTAGTTTGAAAAAACTGTTCAACAGTGCTTCATCATTATATTTCTTAACGTGCACTTGGCCCTTGACGCTGTGAAGTGCAGCTGCTCATATAGAAGCCAGAGGAGAGTGGTTCGGAGGGACGATAATTATTAATTATTCATTGAGCAAAAGTCGTCTCCATAGCGTTCTTCCTTCTCTCGTTCTTCGCCGGCGGACAAAATTGGCTGGACAAGGGGTTAGTTGGTCTAGCTCGCGTCTTTGCAAGGAGCCCGAAGAGGGAAAGGTTGAGGTAAATATAAAGCTAGAGAAGAAATGGGGTGGAGGGAAGAAGGCGCGTTCGCGAGCAATTTGGCGGTCAGTAACGAAGGGCCTGCGAAAACAAAGGATCGCGACGTCGTTCTCGTGGTCCCAACAATTGTTGCATTATTCATGCGTGTTTCTAGCAAGAAAACAAAAAGTAGTGAAAGAAGTAAAAGAGGAATGAAGGAAGAGAGAGAGAGAGAGAGAGAGAGAGAGAAAGAGAAAAAGAGAGAAAAGGAAAGAAAGCACAACTCGGTCGTTATGCGGTAAGCCTTTTGCCCTCTCTCGTTCGCTCTCACTACCTTCCAAAAATTCATTCCATTTTTTTTTCTTCTTTAACCAACCAGGCTAGACTATACCATTAAATCCCTGTGGCTTTGGCCAGTGGAATAAGGTACCTATACCGAGTTCTTCGCTACTACACTTACGATCAGTGAAACGAAAGGGAGATCGTCACAGTATTCGCCTCCTTCATCAACAACACTCCTGGCTTCTCATCATATATATTTATGTACACACAAACCAACTCGTATACACATATATATATTGATAGGAATACATAAGACTTGACTCAACAGAGGAATCGCTTCCCTTCTCTCGTGGCATACTTCGCGTTATTCTCGGAAAGCCCGCGGTCATCCAGACGCAAAAAGGGATTATTTAACGTCGCGCGGCTTCTTTTCACTTATAATGCTTATATAGTTATATGTATATGTATCTCGAAAGATTCACAAGGCTTCCTAAAGATTGCAAAGACAAAATTATATCGGCCGAAAAAAATGACTCAGCTAATCTTTGCGAAACTGTGTTAATCAACTTCCCACAATGAAAGTTTTCTTTTTTCTATCGCATCTAGGTGTGTATCAAATGGGAATTGATCAATTGTTTTTTTTTTTTTCAATACTTCGTACCTCTGTTCGAATTTTTCGTAATTTCTACCCTGCCAGCTTCGTCAATACGCTGTTTAAACCGGAAGACGGAAAAAAGGGTAGACGCGATCGGGTCGCGGGAAGGAAACGGTCCGCAATGCTGCCGCATTGGTGTAGGTCAAGCCTTAACCCAGCCAGAGCTTCAGAATGGAAGAGAGAGAGAGAGAGAGAGAGAAAAGGAAGAAGGGCCGATTCGAGGGCTGTAGGGAAAGAGAGCTGTACGGTACATTCGTTCGAAATGTTTCTTAACTTTTCTAACGAGACTAATATTTTCACTTACTTGATTAATTTTAATCCACTCTCCAAAATTTCTTGAGAGAAAATTGCGGAGAAATTTCAGATGAAGGAGCTAGAAATAGTTTCGAATTGGACGACGTCAGGAACGATGAACGTAGCGAGCAAATGCGATAAAGTCCAACCAAAAATTTAGCTCGAAATGTTAAATTTTAACTTCTCCAATTATTTCAATTTTCAGTGCCTTACAATAATTAAAAAAAATGTGAATTATAAATTTATTCGTGCTTTTAGAGAACATTTTTTTATTTGATCCAAAAAAAAATCTCTCGAAACCGTGAATAATAGTATTTATTTCTGCCTCGGAGAATGATTAATCCCATCGTTGGGTGGGTATTCGCATACCTGAGATAGGGAATTCAATTACGTAGAATCCAAGTTTCGAAATAAGCTCAAAACGTTGATTCGCATAAAATATAAAATAGGAATATTTAATTCGAAACCTCAATGAAGGATTATCTCACGACTTTCATATCAAAGCTTCTGTTTCTGCGCTTGGTTGAATTTTTCATCTGGCGCGAAAGAAAAATACGAATTCTCAGCAGCAAGAGATACGAGCGATTTTTCTATCAATGTATCCATTCTTGGATCGTACAATAGGCTCCAGTTATCAAAACGAAATCTAACAACGGAGTGAAGAAAAAAAGAACGTAAAGAAGGAGAAAAAAAAGATAGGCAAGTGATTCAATTCGTCGACAAGAGAAAATGGTTCGATTACTTTGAATAGGATTTCAACGAGCAGTACAGAATTTTGCACGCGGATGGAATTCGAGCGGACACAGTGACGAGTGAACAAGATGAAGCCTCGTCTCTCTTTCTCTCTCAAGACGACGACGAAAGCTCCCGAAAGCTTCGGTATAGACCTTTTGCTTTGATCGTATAAGGCATAAACGTGTGTGTAAAAGTACGACCGGGAAACGCGCACGGACTTCGCGTACATTATCGATCCTTTCGGGTCACGGCACATGCACACAAGCGGAGTTTATAGCAAAGCTCTGCTGAGGCTACGGGTGAGCACCTACGTGCCTGAGAGAAAGGATGTTGTATTGGTCGGGTATATCAAGTTTATAGTATATGTACTGCTTCTACATGAGCTTTTCGTTGTCTTTGTCACATGAGCTTCCTCATTAGTAGCATTCTCTAGCTCGTTCCCATATAATTAATTCATTTCTGTGCATACGTATATATTCAGCATGATAAATATTTATAGACCGTACTAGAGACTGGTGAAGTGACTGGAGACGCGTTCGCCACTTGATCTTAACTTCGCGTGTAACTGCAACTTCACCACACGATTTATTAACCGTTCTCTCTCTCTCTCCACCGTCTTCGCGCACGTATTACCAACTCCGCAGCTGCGCTCTTTCGACACAGAGTGAGCTTTCCTGCACGAAAAACTACTGGTTTGTCGTATACCTCGAATTGGTGGAGGAGCGTAGGTGTATATATTTATTCATGCAGAAGTTTCTTACAACGCGAGCAAACTTCAAACCAACACCCGTCCCTTAAACAGCATAAATTGTCGCAACTCGCTGGGAGGCACGAAATCTTCGGCACTGCGGACTATGCACGTGTATTGCTATGAGTACTACGTGTGTTTATATATATTTTTGATGTATATCTCCGCTAGCGTGCAATAAAGAGTAAGGAGAATAGGGAATTTATGGGAATTGGAAGAAAGTTTAGAGACTCTTGGGTAAAGATTACACGGATGGGAACAGGGATGATGAAAGAGAGACAGGAAATTGATTGTGAGGAGCAACTTGTCAAACGAACTTTTGGTAAAGAGACTAGAGCAGCTTCGTCTCATGCTAAAATTCTTTAATAACCATTTTATCGTAAACCTCGACGACATGCAAAAGGCTGCTTTTTTTTTGTTTTTCGCCTGCTTCTCGCTTCAATGGAACAAGGAAGCCGAAGTAGACGAAAAAAAAACACGAGTGACATCCTGTCCCAGACTCAAAGTGCCAACGTTGCTCGCTCCCTTTCTCCAATAAGAATCTACGAAGAACAAAATTTACAAAAAAACGCAAACTGGGCTTGAGGAAAGAGAGAAAGAGGGACAGAGAAAGAGAAAAAACGATGCTTCTCGAAGGAGAGATGATAGCAACCGCGCTCGGCTCATCGCTAATAAAGAATTTATGGTCCTCGTTACACCGGTACGGTTTCTACGAATTAACGTCGATTACCGTGCGCGCCCCATCAGGCCTCGGGACTACGGTAAAAACTTAAAAACCAGATAGGCCTCGCTACGCCCAAAGTCTTATAGCAAGCTGATCACCATCACTGTTTATATATATATATATATATTTATTTATATTTATGTCTGTGTGTGTATATACAGGCTGTTCCTAAAGTATCACATTTCGTTACATCGTCAGATCGAATTCACTATCATTTTCAAGAAGGCACTGATCAATGTTTTTTTTAATTAGGTCGACTTTCGAATCCTCTCTCTCTCTCTCTCTCTCTCTCTCTCTCTCTCTCTCTTTCTTTCTGTCTCTCTTTCGTATCAACAACGCAATATCATAATTCAAAAAGTCATAAATCACCATAGCTTTACCTTAAATTGTTACGGTACATCGAAATTTCCGGCAAACTTATCGTAACTACGTTTATTTATTGACTTCGGTTGTTTTTTTTGTTTTTTCAATATTGTCATTTGTTGAATAATCAGAATTTGCTTATCTCTTGGGTGGGTTTTAAACTCATAGTAGTGAAGTTTATCTGCTTGGAACGTGAGGAAATATCTCTTTCTTTAAACTCAAAATTGTATTTTTATTTTACACACTACCGAACAAATTTATTTCGTTATATTTTGAAAGGGTGAACCACAATCTGATGGCATTCTCCGCAAAAGACGTTTACATAATATTTCTACAAAATTGGATCGTATGCTGATCGATCCAAAATGAATGCATTGATAATAAAAGTTTTTTTTTGTCTCTTACGTCCATCAACAATAGTTTAAATCTTTGAACAAAGAAGTCTGAGTCAATTCGATCGCAATTAGAATATCAATTTTCCTCTGAATGTTAAAGCACGTTGTAACTTTTGATTTTTAGCATCAAGAACTTGAAGAATTGCAGGTTCGAAAACGATATTTGACAGTTCTTGATCGTATGAAAGAATGACGAAAATTGATAATACAACAAAGTACATTTTTAATTGAAGCGGTATTTTTTTTTCTTCCCAAAAAGTTTGATACTTCTTGATCGCCCTATACATCATATAAATGTATAGATACATATATACAGATTGTATCTGTTGTTGGTCGGTAGGTATTATAGGTACGTGCAGAAAGCGATTAAGTGAATTCATGAATAACTTAAAAAACGTGGTTTCGGGCGCGTCGCACACGCGAAACTCGGACGGGCACCTGGCCCCCCGATCCACCCGCCTCTCTTCCCTTTGCCTCATCATTCGTACTCTTTCGCGATGTAGTTCTCGCTCTTTTTCTCTTATTTCCTAGGACAGATCGCGAAGCAAGAGTCTTAAGGACAATTTAATATCCGCAAGCAGGCGCAAAGATCCGTGAATTCTCATGGAGAGGCGCAGCAGTCTCGTAAACAAAATAAAAATAAAAAGTACGAAACGAAAAGGAAATATTGTTAAAAAAAAAAATGAAAAAAAAAAAGTAACTGCATGGGTCGCGAGGTATAGAGGCGTCGAAAGTCGAAAAAGGATCATCGATCCAAGCCGAGCCCGTTTTTTGGTGAGCAATAAATTAAGCAAAGAGATCAAGAAATAAAAGAATATAAAGAAATAATAAATAAAAATAATAATAAAACAGATATATATATAAGTTTAAAAAGATGAAACAAAATGGAAACGATGCACATATATATGTATATACTTGAATTACAGGATTTCAATATGAGACCAGACTCGTAATAAGTTATTATAATAATTCGACGCGGTTTAATTAGCGGTTGCTTTTCGTATATGTTTATTTTTTGTATTTCCCCTTCTCTGAAAATTAGTATCCGTACGAGTTTTATAGCCGAAATTTTTCGAGGTCACTTGGCATATTATACATATTCATTTATACGTAAATACATATACATACGTTGAAAAAAAAAAAAAAAAAACAAAAAATATATACTGTTGTATATACACCAACGGATATATTTTATTCGCGAGAGAGTTGCTCATTTCGTTTACGCTTAGGAATATAATATTACTAATAAGTCTGCGATGGTAGCGAGCTATCGTATGTAATGTCCAATAATATTCGCTTACCGACCGATCCGTGAAAGAAGAGGAAAAATAGTTTTGAAAAAAAATATCGAAAGACCGCAAGAGGAGACAAGATTGAACTGTGCCGTTAATGTGTAGATAAAAATCAATCGCACATATCCAACGACCAGAAACGAGTTAACGTCAGGAATTTTTAAGTCGACGAGGCATGAAAATATTCCGGAACATTAATAAACGTGTGCGACCACTCTTTTTTCTCTCCCTCTTGCTTCCTAGTTTTTTCTCTCTTCCCCATGCTCATTGTAAGACTTTTTTTCTTACACGAATTATATGCGTACCTTCGCCCCCGTCTCTTTTCCCTCATCATCGCAATGACGTTTCGAGCATCGCTCAAAGTTTTCTCAATGATTATTTTTAAATGTTACGAAAAATGACAAAACAATTTAAACCATAAATCCGTAAGTATATGGAGAAGAACGAATAAATCGTAATGAAGTAAGAAAAAAAATTCAAACCAGATTTCAAGTTTCTGGAAGTTCGAACAACATTCATAGCTTCTATATTTTTACCATTTTTTTTTTTTACAATATTGTTATTTCTGTCTACAAATATCGAGTTTTCAATAAACAATTGCAAAAAAATTGGCCTCTTTTTTGCTCATTTGTCTGGACGTTCCGTAAAATAAAAAACAAAAAACACAAAGTTCAACGTTACCTTGTAAAATTGTCCATTTCAGTATTTTAGTGGTAAATCTTTGCAAATCCTGGTTGTATTTTACGGAGCCATTCTTTCCGATCTCGATAGTCTCTTAAAGCCCTACACGAACTGAAAATATCACGAGATACGAGACTGAAAGATAGAGAGAGAGAGGGAGAGAGAAAGAGAGAAATTGCGAGCTGTAAGCACACTGGGTTGGCAATACGATATGGTGACATTTCTTCACATATATTTTCGCACTGTTTACTTCTTGTCCCAATGGGATTCGATTTAAAGAGCTTTGAAGTAAACGACACTACGTCATGGCGGAAATCGGATCGCAACAAGCAAAGAAAGACGAAGAAAAGAATAGGCAGCGAGAGAAAGAAAAAGAGAGAGAGAGAGAGGAAGAGAAAAAAAGAAAGAAAATAAGAAAAGAAATAGAGAAACGAAAAAAAACTCAGCTAGACAATCGTCTTAGCGAAATTAAAGGCGGAAATGCGGCGAACGCGAGAGACAAGGATTATTCCACGTTCCTCGCCGTTAAGTCGCATTACAAGTCGTCCAGGTGTAAAGACCAACTTTTTACCTGATAATTATGAATATATATACGAAAGTACGTGTTCCCTCAAATAAAATTACGCTCGAACGAGTATAATTCCGATCCACAAAATATTCGTCCTCGAATTAAACGTCCTCGTATAATAATTTATTTAAATGAATATCGTCCGAGCAACATCTGACAAAATATCGCACAAACTCCTATTCGAGAGCTTAGTTGAGATATTTTTTAAATGCAGTTCAGCGTTAAAACTGCAAAAGCATTCGGTTAATAAGCTCTTTGACCAAGCGTCAAGAACACTCATTTTCAAAAGCTCGTGTGACCTCGAATGAGAAACCAAAGGGATGGAAAAAGACTGCGCAGCTATGAAACGCGCTTACGATGGAGCGGAGAAGGGACTGAGAGCTTTGGGCACGCGCCACTGACCCGGAACATCAAGTAAACCCATCATCCGTACTCAATTGTCGTACTATTTCCAGCATGCAGTAAAAAAATGATAAACGACTATCATTACATCGCAATTATGACTTTGCTCAGTATATACCAATAGCGTGCAATTTCAGATTCCAATCAGAAGTCTCCGCATCGTTTCATCCAATCGAAATTCAAGTTTCAACGACTGACCCGAATTTCTATTAAACGTTCCAAAACATATTGCATTTAACTCTCGAGACAAGATTTAATTGCTTCCGACTCATTTTATTCGAGATTTAATCGGACTGTCGAAATAGACAAATCAGTTGCAAGGATTGCAAAAATTGAGATTTTAAAAAACTTGGTCGACAAAATCTACATTTGCCGAATATTTGTCAAATTATGGAGCAAGTGTTATTTTCTGGTGTCGTGTCAATTTTTCCTACTCATTCCTGAGGACAGCTCGACAGACGGGAATTTCAAAATTATTCGAAGTTTTAATTCCTTTTAATTTTGAATTGTTCTTTTTTTCTGTGATACCCCCGGAGAGTTTTCTACAGCGACTCTTTTCTAGTGCAGTGTTCGTAACAAGGGCAAAAGAAAAAATGTGGAAAACCCAAGTTTTGTTGAGTTTCAGTTGATCACTACTATTAGAAATTCTGAAAAAGTTACTCACCGATTGATACCCGAGCTGGAGCATGACTAAACGGTCACCGATCCAAGTATTGATTCCACCCGAAGCTCTTTAACTTTGGCACTCACTGTCAAAAATGATAATTTCGTTAATAATCTTGCAGGAATTAATTGGGAGAGTAGAAGAACTTTGCATCGTTAAATTGCATTGAAATTCCTATTTTTGAACACTTTCGAACTTTTTTTAGACTCTGATTACGAAAAACGCTCAAACTCTTACAGTGGCTTCGTTAAAAGCCAACAGACAGAAGCTCTAATAAAAAAAAAGGAACTAAGTTGCGTTCCAAAGATGTAAATTTCATAACCGCATGTTGTTGGTGGAATGTCATACTTTTTGTGAATATACGATTTTCGAAATAAGAATTGAAGGTACCACGAGGTTTATTCTCCAAAAAAATTTCAGTTTGTTTTTTTGAAACCTTCGTATCTCTAATGTCACAGCTGGGTATGAACCTTCCGAATCTTCAATAACTTGTTTTCGATCTCACGGTTGTATTACGCATCGAAGGATAACGTACGTGTGTGTGTGTGTTCGAAGGTATACTCGCGTAATTAATAACCTGATTAACGGATCCACGAAACAAAAAGGCGCGAGCTTATCGACATAAAGAATAGTGACAAATCAATGAATTACGATAATGTTTTGAAAGGAGGAGAAAAAAAAAGAGGCGATTTCGAACTCGGTTTATCTGTCGTACGATCCCAACCCGAGGCTTTCGACCTCTAGTTCAACCTCTCACTTGTTCTCCCTCTTCTAAACTCTCGTACTTTGCTCCTCTCTTAAAGATTATTATTTTTTTCGGGTCCTCCGTTTTTATGTTCTCATGCGCGACGAGAAACCCAAGAATGTAACCGAGTGGGGTACCGAGGTAGGTATAAATACAGGTACGTAAGATTCCGAAGATTCGGAGAGAACGACAGAAAGAGAGAACGGAGGTGAGCGAGGCGGGAGGGAGTGAGAAAGCGAGAGATTAGTCTGGAACCGGTGGCGAAGCCAATCTTCTTTGGCCCATTTTGGTCCCTGAGGGAGAGACTACTCTATGTATAAGTAACATGGCTGCATCGAGCTCGAAGCCTGCCAGTTTAATCCTTGTGCTGGTTACCGCACGATCGCCGCAAAAGTCGTTTTTCACCCGATAGGTACGTAAAGAACGAAAGACAAAAAGTAGAAGAGAAAAAGAGAGAGAGAGAGAAAGGGCAGCCTCTTCTCAGGGAGAAAAATATGGAGAGGTCCCCGTGGGACTGAAGAACAAAGATCCTAGGCTCGAAGTGATCTGTTCTACGTATTCTTTTCGTGGTTATACCGAAATTCACAATTACCTTCGAACTTGAAAAGAACAAAGATTCGTGTTGTCTTGTATTAAGAAAATAGTTCGCCTAGCGCAAAATACCAAATGACTGTTGCCCACAGGCTGTATCACTTCTTCTCGTTCTTCCCATATGATGGAATGTCGACCAATTTCAACATAGTTCCCCTTTTTTTTTCATCAATTTTGAGTGGCGGAACATTTTGACAATATTTTGTTCAACAGCGTAGGATTTTCGTGCAGAAGACAATTTTTTCTATTAAATTGTAATCCAAGAGGTCTTAAGAACTCGTTGAGCTGAATTTCCAATTAATTTAGTTCCTTATTAGAGAAAATAATTCATTAATTTCATGATAAATCATCTGTTAAATTGAGGGCTGGCTGTTCGTCGAAGATGTGAAGATCGACAAATCTAACGCAGAATTTCAAGAAGATTACAAATTAATAAGTAGAGTAAATTGGGCAGAGCTGCGAGTTCCAAGAATACTAAATAAACGATCGAGAGAAATAGAGTGCTCGCATTTGAAGTAGTTTAATGAAATATTCTACACGGTACAAATATCAAATGACAGCTGACCCTTGAAGGAGGATTCAACCGAAGTATTTCCGGATGTAAGAAGATAATCGATACTTTAAGGGCACCCGATATACCGATATATTCGTAAGAGACAAAAAACGAAATGAAAAAAGAAAGTCGTTTGTCCGACTATGCCTGCACCGCACTCAAATTATAATACTTTTGGGTTGTTGGCTACATAAATCTTCAATCCTCTGATACGTTCACATACGGAGATGTTTTTTTTTTTTTTTTTTATTATTTTCTCATCCGAAATAGGTACAGAAATACGACGAGATCGAGGATTATAGGCAAAGGTAAAGTGGAAATATTAGGTAATATAAGCTTTTCGATTCGATCCGCCTGTGGTCAACTTTTGCCTTCCTCTTCTCATATATCAATAGCATGAGGTTACAAGAGCGTTGAATCTTAACGTTTGTGCAATCTTGTTACGCCCTTCTCAATATAGACCATCGAAACCTTTCGATATATACGTGTACATATATTTTTATATACATATATAGGTTTGTGTGTGTGGAGTTGCTTTCGATTTGCGGTCCTTTGGGTCGTCCTTTCACGGGCAAGAGACCCGGGGCTGGATCGAGTCCTTGGGTCCTTCGTCTCGTCCCAAATCCTCGAGGCTCACTCAGCCAAACTTTTCGGTCTCTCGCCCACCTAACTCCACCTCTTTTGTTTAGCTCGACGCGCGCACCAACGTGGCGTGTCGAACGTCAAGAAAACATGTATATAAGTATATATATAAAAGTTTCTCTATACCTGAAAGTAACGGAGAGGAGTCTGAGAGAGCTCCGCGCATCTTTCATGTCCGCGTCATTGCCATGGAATTATCCTCCGATGAAATAAATGGTAACAATATCATTGGATCGTGGCAGCGAGAAATATATTTTATCGAAAACCACGGAACAGGACGATTTCTATTAAAAAATAATAACAAACCGATGCAATGGTTACGAAAGAGGAAGAAGAGAGAAAAGAATACGAGACAAAATGAGCTAGCAATTTGATCATCCGTCAGGTGGTGGCTTCTTCGTGACCACGGCGTATTACCTAGTCTTGAAAAAAATATAAAAAAACCTTTTAGAAATTCAAATTCTAATGCGCCTGTGCGCCTTCTAACTCTTGCCTTCCTGAGATAAGTTTTTTCCTATAACTACCAAACGAAAGGGCTACGTTTTACCATTTTGAGGTATCCCTCTTCCAAAGATTGCGCCCTTTTACTCGATCGTAATGTGCTCATGTGTGTGTTTACTATATTACTTCCCTCCTCATACCGTATAACCCTCCAGGCTACTTTCCTACTCAAACCGTGTGTTCGTTTTTTTTCGATTATACTCATTACCGTAGCAGCAGCGAACTCTACCTCCCTCTCTCCCTCCCTCAACCCCCGAAAAGAAGAACCTTCCAGGAGTGCTTTGTTGCCGCCCTCCAAAACGAAAATCCCTCTTCCTCCCTCTCAACGAGTTTTGCCTCTTTCGCCGATTGTAAACACCCAACTTATATAGTAGCCATCTTCTCTATTCTTGGAAATCGTAATTACCCTTCGAGACATATCTCGCACACACACTCATACACGCTAAAACATCGAACAACAGTTAGGCGGTGTCCATTTCCGAAAAAAGAAGAACAAACAAAAAAACAACAACATTTGATGGTGGAATATAAAACGTCGATGGTGTAATTTTCGCTAATTTATTCTTTCACTTTTATAACATTCATCGTTATGCCGAGCACTCGATATATTTTTCTGAGAATATGTGAAATAAAATCATGTGATTTTTCTACTCTTCTCTTATCGCAAACTTCGAAAGTTGACAGCAACAAATATGACACGAGAACGATTTAGTAAATACTCTTAATTATCTCGTTCTTATTACGATATTTTCAACAACAGCTCTTCAATCAATTGCGAGAAGTTCAAGGAATTTATGTCAAAAATAAGTGCTTTTAATGAACACTAATAAAAATAGTTAATCAAATGGAAAATAGGGTCTGGCGGTATCGCAATTTAGAAGCGAATACCTCGAAAATCCATTTCTATTTGGAGTGAGAATCATTAATTGGTTTCGTAAATAAATTTGAGCCATTAAATGATAGACTATTGAAAGAAATGATACAAAAAAGGCTATTGACACACTTGCATCTATTCCTGGTGATCGGGATGCATTGAAGATACACTATAATGACTTTGAGACATGAGACGAGACTATGAGACTATGAGACACTCTTGATGACAGAGTGCTTGTCAACCTTTTTATCGCTCACCCCGCCTAGTCAAAACTGATTAATGAATCATTTCGTCGAGTTATATGGCGTACAACGTATCGAGGAATCGATCCGGATACGTAGCGGTCATCACTCTTTTACTAAAAACTGGAAGAGAGAAAGAGATGGAGAATAAGATAACTCGACGTGCGTATACTTTTAGGAACTCTATGCGTGAGGTCTCACCCGATAAATCGGCTTCTTTCTTTCACCTCGTCATTCCTTTTGAATTCATTTAATAAACCGCATTGAATACCGTAAGGCGAATCGCGATTACATCGATTAAAAAATGTTTTATAACTTAAAACTCCTGGAAAACTCGTTAAAGTATAATTCGGAGAATAGATAATCAATTGTTAGCAACAAAACCATCGTTTTCATGGAAAAAAAACACATCGATTAAGTTTTGTTGGACCCCAACTGCACGTTTTATAGAATTTTTTTAAATTTTCTATAATTATCAGAGCTCTGGAAGTCAAATGGAAGTCAAATTTCAGTTTGGGGATTGCAAAGTATAAGAAGCGACAAAAAGGCATTTTTCTAAATCCCCCATAAAAGGACCGAGAGAAAGAATCGACACAAGTACATAAATCTGTGAATTCGAAGGAAAAAAGATCTCGAAATAAGAAAGTGAGTGCAATTCCCAACGTTTTCCAGACTCACCCTTATGAAGAGCTCTCAAAAACTAAGCAACGTCCAGTCGCTGCAATTCGAGACAAAACATACGAGAGCCTGGTATGCGTGACGCCTACGGAGTCTTAAGGATCTGCGTATGTACAGTGTACACAGAAGCTGAGCCCACCAAAAGATGTTTTCAATGTATTACCATTTCAATAGATATTTCGAAGCATGTGAAAATATTGAAAATGCAACAAAGTAAATTTAACGTTTATTAAAAATCGGCTGTACGTGATTCGAAAAAGTAAGAAATTCCAGTTTGAAGTATAGGAACCGCGCGTTAAATTGAAAGTTTCTGAAAACCTCCCTCTCGTAACATCTCGTAATAAATATCTTGGGCGTTGAATAAACAGCTTGCCTTTTCATCCAAAAATGCACGTGTGTAAGTGAATGCTGTGACGTAAGAAAGTAATGTGAGATGATTCTGTTGCGGAGGGTGAGAAAAAAATAATCTCTATGCGTTTAGGGAATACATCGGAGTCATGGATTTTAAAGCTTTCGGCGCCCTTGCATCTCGCCCACTGCTAGAATGATTTTTCAATGAAAATAATAAAAAAAATTTTGGTCCTGCTTCCTCCGTTGCACAAATAACATCGGTATAATCTGCTAGATGGAGTGCGTGTCACGTTTAAGTCGCGTAGTCGTGTGCAGGCGGCTAGGTAACGACGACGAACTGAGGTAAAACGACCTGAACCGTGCGGAATCGAACAGTCGGGGGGCGCAATGTGTGCACTTAGGGGTTGCGTGAGACACACACCTTTCTTTCTCTCTCTCTCTCTCTCTCTTTCTCTCTTTCCTTTCTTTCCGCATTAGGTATAAAGAATTTTTATACCGATCATGCACCCCCAAATTTCGTGCACGAGCAGGACCACAGAAAACGAGAGAGCGAGAGAGAGAGAGAGAGAGAGGGTGTGAGAGAGAAATTTAGATGCAAAGAGAGACACGCCATTTTTCATGCTGCATAGAAACTGCGCCTTATGTGTCTGCTTAAAAAAACGTTGCATGCACTCTCCCGGGATTTATTGCACAAAGGGTTTATAAAAAATCGTTAAACGCCAAGTCAAACGCTACCCTTTACTCAATTTTTGTACCAACATATATTTTTTTCTGCTGCATGTTTTTATGCATAATCACACACTCTTTCTCCCTCTGCGACCTCTTACACTCATTTGATTAGAGACCACGCCAATTTAGTCGCACTTTTTTAATTTAAATTGGTAGTTCAAATGACGTCGATTCAAATCGTCATATTTCAAACCGCAATTTCAAAATTTTAGGTGATCATGCATCATATGGTGGTCGTTTTTTAGCGGTTAACTGCGGTGTCAGGAAGTATTACCGTTTTTCAAAGTGTCCGTTTGGCAGATCCTCATTCGAAATTAATTATTAGATCCAATTTTTCAATAGAATTCCATTAATGGCATCCACTTGATGACAAAATGAAATTGTTGTTTAAATTGACGAATTTCAAATCATTACTGTTATTAAAAAAGTGATTTTGTGGGTAAAAAAAATATGTTAATAGACTAAGTCAAGAATTGCGTCGACTTGATTGAAAAGGGGTTCGTGAAATACGTCGATTAAGATATTCAGTGGTGCCAATTATTAATTCACTTCAATCAAATGTATTTTGCGATAATCCGATTAATTCCACAATAAAAGAAATATCATTTGGTTGATTCAAAGATCATTATGAAAAAATTATAACCATTCGTAAAACATTCGATAACTGTTAAGAGAAATCTTGATTATTTCAACTAAACCCTGTAAATATGTCTGATTCCATTAAAAAATAGAAAATAATTGTACGAGTTACTGTGAATCCTACAAATGTAGACTCTACGAACGAGTGTTGAGGAAGCAAAGACGTGTTTTTTTTTTTTTTTTTTTTTTTTTTTTTAACTTGAATATGAAATGAAAGACAAATGGCGGCGCTGTCGAGACACCATAGAGAATAGTGCATGGATATGGTTGCGAGAATAGACGCGGTAACCACATGTTGCAACTGCGGGACTCCTTTGTTGGTAAGGAGAACACATCGATTTCGGGTGCGATATAGGAACATGGTCCTTCCTTTTGGCTCTATCTATCTTTTTCTTTTCTTTAAGACTGGCGTAGCTTCGTTCTTTCGTTCTTTTGAAATACGTGCGTGTTATTAAGAGCAACCCCGCGTGTGGCACACGCGCCTTTTCACGTAGTCTCTGTCTCGCCTTCCTTTTCACTTTTATTCTCTTTTTCATATCTTTATTTACGAATACATACATACGCTTCCGAAACTCGTTATACCATTGCAATTTATATTACACTAACATACACCCTTCCCCTCTTCCAGGAAAAAGTACACCGCGTGACCACCCTTCTCAATTGAATAATCCACGGTGTCCCTCAAAACGACGAAACATACAGATTATTACCATTATTTACCTTCTTCATAATGACGCATCCGATTACGATCGCTTTTATTCTTCACTGAACAGGACGGAGTCCTTATTTAACGTGGAAATAAACTCCAAACGTTTGTTTTGCATCGTAACGCCCTAACGAAGATGGAAAACAAAAATTGGACCAGACATGCAATTTTCGAAATTATTTTATTTCGATTATAATTCGACAATTTTGGGCCAAAACTTTAAACCGGGAATATTCATCGTCCGAAATCTGTTTCGACAAATTTGTCTGATAAAATTCTTTCGTAGTAAGCAAATTCTGAATCAATGTCACTGTATTTTGCACTTAAGTTTTCTTTGGCTCAGGGAATTCTGGGACAACCGGAAACGGCTGTTTTCGAACGAAAAACCGGTAGTTAGAGGAAAAAAACTATGCGAACGTTTATAAAAGATGCAAAATTACGTTTTTCTATCAATTATCACAATATTTTCAATGGTGAATGTTGTTTTATTCAGCAACATTTTGAGATTTTCATATACCGCAGATGGGACTGTGTTTAAATGCTTAAAAGATAATAAAACAATATTTATTTATAACTTAATTCCATACCCAGTGTCTTCATAAAAATGAATATAAATTTTGATGAAAAATAATAGTTTAAACAAATATAGTGAACAATTGCTCTTCGCAATGAAACGAACTTCTGTTTTATGTAAACGAACTACAGGGGATTATTGGGATCTTTATGAGCATGCACACATTCGAGAATACGAGAGACAAATATACTTTCATCCATTAGATAAATTCTTCGATCATGTTATTTGAAGATGGTAAAAAAAATTGAAAAAAAAAGGAGAGCACGTAGAGACGAAAGTGGTGATCGAGGAGAGTCGATCTAGGTTCACTCAGTGGAATGCGGTACAGGGGTTATTTAACGTGTATGCGTGAGTTTCTCGATGTAAACGGTGCCCAGTGACGAGGTACACGTCAGGGATCGTGTAGGGATATGTAAAGGGAATGATTTTGGTAGGTCGATGGGAAGGGGGAGTTAAAAAGGCATCATGTGTATACTGGAGGATTTGACTTTGCAGTTGTGCACCACCAGCCAGGGAGCAGCATCTCTCAACTACGAGTGTCTCACTTTTTATTTTCTCTCCCTCGATCTTTTTTTCTCTCCCTCTCTCTTCAAATTGTATCTCCCTCCTTCATATTGAAATTCTGTTTGAATTTAAAGGGAGCGAGAGAGAGAGGGAGCGAAAAAAATCGAGTCAAAAGAGCAAGTGAGATAAAAATCGAAAGGACCATAAGGGAAGAAGGATAAAAGATGGGGAAGCAGCTAAAATGCGAGAAAGAAGCTTATTCGAAAGAGAGGGAGTTAGAAAGAGAGAGAAAGAGAGAGAGAGAGAGAGAAATAGAGGACCAGTAAAAGTGACGAGGGTATGATGTTCGCTTTAATATCCACCAGCAGGTATATATTTCTCACTTGCTCTCTCTCTTTTCTCTCCTTCTCACTTCATTCGCTTCAACCCTCGCATATACTTTAGCCTCGTGCTTCGAACGTTTTTTCGTCGCCTCTCATTCTCTCTGTCTCGATTCCCTCTTACGATTTTTTTTCCCACTTGCGATCTTTTGGGCTCTGTCCCACTCTCGTCTGACACTGTTCTCGAAGGACACGAATATCAGGGCGAGAGGAAGGAGGGGAGGCAAAGAGAGTCGAGGAGCATGTGAAACGCCCGCACACATTATTCCTCGACTCAAATGAAAACGAGCCGTTAAAATAATCGGGGGAGAAAAAAGAAAATACGAAGCTTCGTTTTCGGAAACATAACTCGACGTACAATTTTGAATCGTCTTGTTGATTAATGCTCATGCGTGAAGCTCGAAAATCATGTCAATCTCGTGCACACACAATTATTACGAAAATAAAGCAATTGTGCAGGGTAAAGAGAAAGAGAAAGAGAGAGAGAGAGAGAGAGAGAAGGAAAGGGAACAAAAGCGCAAGCCGTCTCGTGGTTTATGAAGTTTTTCATTTTTTTATTCTCGTAATTCAAGGTTGGGCGCCTGTTCGAAGGCCTGCAGGCCCGTCATCCCATGCCACAGAACGACTATACAATTATTAATAACTTAGGTGAAGCCAGACGTCCTGTAAAGGGTTTTGAATGATAGAGAGACAGAAAAAGAAAAAGAGAAGGAGAGAGAGAGAGAGAGGCAAGGATAAAAATGAAGAAAAAGAAAGAAAAAAAACAAACAAAATGAGCCCGCATGTTCGCCAAGAGTCTGCGAAAGTGTGCAGGTTTAAGGGAAGTATAGTTAAAAACGCACACACAGTGCTTCGCTCTTGCACCAAGCTCCCAGCTCTCGTTCTCTCTTCATCCAAGATCGCAGGACCTTTCTCGGAATCGTAAAAAATTTAGAGAAGTACTCGAGCGTCTCTGGAGACTGTTGCGCTATGAACAAGCGTGTTCAAGAAAATAAAGAGAGAGGGAGAGAGGGAGAGAGAGAGAAAAAAAGAAAACATTATTTTTCTAGCCCCGCGTGTCTCGAGGCTTTGGCTCAAAGGGATCCTAAGAGTAATGAAGGATGAGCGAGCAGGGAAGTAAGTATTTTTTCTCCTTTTTTGTGAAAAAAAAAAACGAAGAAAAAATTCTTTTTTTCACACCCATGCCCCACGGCCACTTCTCGTTCTTTTTTTTTCCACGAAACCTTAGAACTTAAACCATATAACTACGCGACCCCATATTGCGTGGTCGACGTCTAGTTGCCCAGCCCATGAAGCCTTCACTAGTCCATTGCCTATCTTCGTACATTTACGTACCGTGAATTCTCATAAACAAAAGGACCCAATATCTGACATTTTTAACGACCAACCCACCTCGTTTACGCCCTTTTGTTCATTACTCTTCGAGTATATACGAACCTAACACTCGACCGGATTAGACATACCTATCTCCCAGCACCTTTTCATTCCTCACGTTTATAGTTTTAGTACGCATTAGGATTATAGAAACAATCCCATGTGCGAGCTCGCCAAGAGCTTCCTCCGAAAAGGGAGAACGAAGATATAAAAAGAAGAAGAAAAAAAAATGAAGATTTATAAAATGTAATATAATAAAAGTAAATGAACAAGAAAAAAAAAACGAAACAAAACAACAAAAATGAGGAACCAGATCAAGAGGGTGCTCATTCATTGCTAGAACAACGAAGAAAAAAAGAAAACAAGCGGACCGAAGAGACGATGCAATCCTCTACCAGGATTATCTTTGGCGTTAATGTTTTTATTGTTTTTCGTATATACCTAGACCCACCGTATATACAAAAAAATATACACATTTATGTGCGTCTTTATATCTATATACGTGCACAAATATATACGGACGCATATTCGAATGTTCTTATGGTCCGTAGGCGCGGGTGAGATGAATTTAAAAAGGAAGAAGAGTAAAAAAAAAAAGTGAAGAGGGACCGCGCCGATATCTTCGGAGGATCTACGCGTATTTTCACTTAGCAGTTACACGATACCGGTACAACCGAGCTTGGATCATTAGTACCAAATGCTCGGGTCCGGCCCAAGTACTGGACCCGGGGGGAAACGAATTTCTATTTTTTTATTTCTCATTCTCTCTCTCTCTCTCTCTCTCTCTCTCTCTCTTTCTTCATCTCCGTCTTTGTCTCTTACGTTTTGTTTTTTCTCCCTCAACTCTCCCGTTCCTCTTAACTCACTTTCGTTTCTCTCTCGCCACTTCTCCTTCATACACTTTGTCTTTTTCTCGACTATTCTTCTCCTTGTAACTGAGACATGCAGATTTTTCAATCGAAGAAATAACGTTTTCTTTTTAGACCAGCAGGTTATGATGACATGGAGAAATAATCCAGCGAATGGTTTCAACGATGACGCGAATAAAAAATTAACAAAAATATACTTGAGAGGAAAATGAGGAACCGAGAAAAACAACTTTGCTTACAACACTCTGATTGCGTTAAGTCAAGCGAAGATAGAACAAAAATGGCGTCGAAGTAAGAAAAAAAAGAGGAAACCGTCACGTCAAAAGTACCTTCGTCAGGGTGTCTATCAGATAATTTTCGGGTGACGTCGACGAGAGTTCTGGATAGCGACTGTCATTTTTTCCCCTCCCATTTACTTGCTTCTTTGACCGTGAAAAAACAAAAATCTGTATCTACGACGGAGATCAGCGAGTCGCGATATTGAGACCGGGAGAGAAAGAGAGACAGATTGAAAGAGAGAGAGACAGAGAGACATATTTCTCTCTCGCTGTCGATACATACCTGAAGGGTGTGTTACCCTTACCCTCTCGTACGAGTCTGGCGCTCACAAAATGTTTGCGTCCAGTCGTAGATACTTAAAGAGACTAAATTCAAAGTCGTTCCATTATGCGTTTTCTGAATCTTGAGAACGATCTTTTCGAACGATTGCAACGTGCAGCTCGGCTTTCATTTCTCCCTCTGGATGTCATGCTTTTATGTTTTTCAAAAATAATACGAAAGAGAAATTTCAAAAATATTTCTCAACCGGAAAAATGACATTAAGCTTTTATTTGTGTGTAAAAAAAAAAAAAAATATGTTAAGAGACGAAAATCTTGGAAACATGAACGGGCGATTGTTTTCGTCTTTTTATTCCACGAGGCTAGAATCATCGTTGGGTTTAATGATATTTCAGAAAAGATCAAACGGGAGAGCTTACGTCGGTGTGGTATCAACGTCGGATCCACGCAACAACCTCCAGTTGGTCAATTTGTGCGTGCCCAAGAGAAGAAATATCATTGTAAGTAGTGTCAAAAGAATCGAAAGGAAAACAAATAATCACGCGAGATTTGAACACGCAAAGTATATTTCTTCTTCGCTTAATGGTCACCCTCTCGTTATTATTTCGGTCTTCGTGAACCGTGAAAAATAATACGAGCTCTCACAATCTCACTCTCGCGGCTTTAATGCATTTTATCTTAAGGTTAATTAGATCAGCAGTTTCACCGTCGCACTCACTCGCTTCCTTAAATCGTTTATAAGGACAATTCAAAATATCGAAGTGGATCATGAAAAATATTTCTTCATTAAATCATTACAAAGTCACTACTTTTTATTATTACTTTTTAAATCAAATTCTCGTGGATATGAAAAATGATTGGAACATCATTTTTCATTAGTAGGAAGAAAAAGAAAGTCCATAATAATTAAGAAATCATAAAAGATGGATTACCTCGAAATAAAATTGGAAATTGATACTCTGTCTCTGCATCTGCATACTCGTCATTTTTCTCCACTTATTTTTATCATAATAATAATAATGTGTCGCTTACATTTCCATGCTTGCACTTCACTCTACTTCTCCCCTGACAATTCTCAACGAGTTGCCAGGCATTTTATCCAGCTCTATGGCCGCCTCTCATCCCTCATTCTCTCTCATTGCAATGAAAGTGCACCTCGTGCAATTTCTGTAACAGGGACGACGTCGCCCGTCACTTCTTTCATACAGTTACATACATATTTTTTCTATTTTTTTTTTCCCCCCCGTTTTTCTCATCGTTCAAGCCTTGGCTCGGCGGTCTCAGTCGTTACTGGCTGTCGTTAGGTCTCTTTGCACGTATTTTCTCACTCCACACTCGAGAGACACAGGGAGAAAGAGACGATGCTCTTATTCTGTTGCTCCGGGGAATTAAAATTCACGAGACCGCGGGACACCCAACTTTCTCGTTGCTCGTCTCCGTGGCTCGTAATCATTTCGAGTGGATAATAAACCATTTTAATCGAAAAATACTAAAAAAATAGTCCCATGACACGACAAATTTGGAAAGTCGTTGAGGAAAAGTCAGAAATGTTTTTCTCAACATTCAATTCATTAGGGGTGCGTTTTTTCACTCATTTTTGAAAGCAATTTTGATTCCAAGCCGATCATCGCTTCAACACGTTATCGCTCATCGACGAACCGTCCGTTATGACCAATTGGGCTTCGCAGTATCGGCTTATCATATAATGCAAACTTTGTGCACGTGCAGTTATTGTTAAACGATTAAATGCAAGCTTTGATCACAAATTTTCTTTCGTAATTTATAGTTCTATTTTAAACATGATTTTTTTTTTCGATTCCTGTTTATTGTTGCTCTATTTATTATTGACGTTTGTAGATTTTACAAAATTGATGAACTTTTTATTGTGTGTGTGTGTTTTGCAGTGCAGACGAACAGGTACAGTAAAAAACTTATCGATTTTCAAAACATTTTCACCATGACTCAAAGGGAAAAGGTACGAAACGAAAATTCTTTGCAGGAAATTTTCCAACACAAGAACTATTCGTAGCAGAATTCGTTAAGAATATCTAATGAAATTTCGATCAAGTGTCGGGAAACCTAGTTATGTTCAAAATCCAGCATTTTTATTGGAACAGTCAATTTAATTGATCACGAGAGATCATCACGAAAAGTGCAAACATTCTACGGCCATGGATGACTTTTATTTCGCCAGAGTTGCAGCGATGATCGAAATTTTGATAGAGGTAAAGATCCGAAGGACGATTGGATCCTGCCGAGAGTTGCGGTCAACTCATTCTTTCGTTTCGCTTTTTCAATCCTCACTTTTTTTGTAGTGCTCGGTATTGTTAGCAGGATCAAAGTTGTACTAATTACCGTCAAGTATATTCTTTCGACCGAATCGCGACGGTATGAAGGGAGGAGACTGATGGAAAAATATGTAATTTTAACAATTCGTGTACTCAAAAATCTCGAGTGTAAAAAATGAGGGGCTCAACATTTTTTCTAAGAGCCTCAAGACTCTCGCGTGTATTGTATCTACAAATACAATCTTATCGTTGAAAATGATCTTTTGGTCTCCTTACCACGTCAGGTATTGTAACGAAACGTACGAGACAGATTGATCACGTGAACATAGTGAATATGCCTCGAAGAAAAAGAGTGTGCATGAAGAGTCGAATTTGACCGTGTGGGCGTGTCACGACAATTTTCTCGAGGCTCTTCTGGATTACCTGGGTAAGTTTCTGCATCCTTTTTTTTTCATCCTCTTGAAACACATTGACAGGGCGCCGGTTTTACTTGGATGCGGTGAAAGTTGACAGAAAATCATTTCGGTTCAGGTGAAACGTCAAAGTTTCGTTGACGATGATAAATTCTGATAAAAAATCGATAGAATGACGGTCTGTATCGATTCGAATTGGTAACAGAATGAAATCTGAATAAATAACGATGGGAACACTTTCTGTGAAGAGAGTGTGAGTGCGAAAGGGTCGAAGTTCCATTTGAACGAATATGAATTTTTAAGACTTATTTGTGAAAGTCTTATTTGTTTGTTGTAACAATGTTGACGGAATTCTTCAATAAAATCGATTGGATAATCGAATTAGCAGCAGGCACCAAGATTTTTACGAGATCAACTTCGACTCAATAAAATAGTTTTTTTCGAAAACATGTTTTCTGTAAAAAAAAAAAATGACCGAAATAACGATATTCTTGAGGACGATGGTGCAGAAAATGAAGCATTTGAATCCCTAATGAACGAACGCAAAGAACAGAACAGCGACTTCACTCTGAAATCCAAAACAATTCCTGTCTGAGACTAACGTTGACGTAAATGACCTCGGAGTTGTCTAAAATATAAAAATCTGTTGCAATATGCATCATTGGTGCTATGCACCGAAAAAGGTCTCAAATCTTAGAATCTCGCTGCCTCGAAAGGACGATTTTGGTCCTTTTAGCTTGGTGCCTTTTCGAAAGGAGTGATTTTTCTCCCTCGATGTAAATGGGCTGAGGCATTGTGTTCGTTGAAAAATCTTGTACACGGTAAATCGTTGATCTTTTGGAAAATGCGAAAGTTAAGCCGCCCCAAGTCTTGCCATGAGTCCCTTCAAGACCCTGTGGAGAGTTGTTCCCGGTGCAGCCACCCTGATGTGTTGTCGGTCCACCAAAACGTATATAAACGTCAAAAAGACTTGGAGCATTTATTTTTGTGAAGGAAATTACGAAGGATACGTCCGACTGACTCTCAAAAACAGAACCGAAAATACACATGAGTGCAGAAGCCACCAAAGCAACGCTGGACTTTGGTCGCCATTGTTGTAAATCTCTTAAAATAACGCTCGCTGACCTGCTATCCTCATCCGTCTCTTGTCTCTCACAATTTCCTTTTCTCTTCGTTTCTACATGCATTTTAAACATGCCTTCACAACTTTCTCTCGTCCATGCATCCTTCTCCGTTCGCCTTTCAATTTTTCCTATTTACTCGAGTGCATTCTTCGATGTGCCATCCTCAGGTACATCGAACGCTGCTGTTTTCAGCCCGCTCTCATTTCTACGAAACCTTTGCATATATTTGATTCTCTTTGGAATATGACAAGATGATGAAATGCTTTTCTTTCGTACATGATATTCCCCGAAGGTAAAAAAGAGCGAGAGAGAGATTATTACGATTGGAATAAAATGGTGGTTTACCAAAAAAAAAAAAATTCATGTATTATTCAACATTTTTAAATGATTTTTACGTTCAAATGAAATAAAAGTATCCGAATGGTTAGTTTGGATGCAAGATTTGCATTCTGCTTTCAAAATATACCACAAAAAATGGTCGTTTGAAAAACCCTTTTACGTTGAGATCGTTTGAGCGAAACAAAACAAAGCTGAGGCATTTTTCTATTGCGAGTTACAATGTTTAAATGTCTTCGAAATAAACGAACCAACTTCGAGAATCAATCTTTTAATGAACTTCCCAAAGATTGCTCAAACTATTTTATCCATTAATTGATATAAATTATTTATGACATCATACTCAAAACATAGAGTCAAAGAGAATCAATATGTTGCCCAAGGCTTTATTTTGACATCTTAATGAAATTAATACTCGCTCATCCGTATTTTTCTCTATTTATTATTCCAGTACGTATGACACGAAAACATCATCTGAATTTGTGATTTTTCTAAATACCTTTTGAAAATAAAGGTTTCGAAACGTTTATTTCTTATTTCACAATTCGTAAGGCAAATTCAAATTCGTTGCGATCTTTTCGACAAAATTACTTCTGCCGTATGATAAAAATAATTATTAATATCCAAGAACTCTCTCATTTTGACACTCATTTCACTTTCGATTTTACAAAACACTGTCAAAACATTGAATTTTTGTATCAACGGGAATTCGAACTGAATACGTAGTGAATTTCGTTACAAACGAATACGAGGATAAAAAGGACAAAGAAAGAAAGAAAGAAAAAAATAGAACATTGACAATGCAGACACTAATGTCCACTTACCGCGCAATGGTCTCGGCATCGGGGAACAGCATCACCTCTCGCCGGAAACGAAAGAGGAGGGTGTTTTTAGTGCTGCTTTACAGCAGCCATAAGACCAGTTTGTGGGTATAACGAAGAAGAGCTGCGTTTTAGATGCTGAGACTTTGGACAGTGTGGTCCGAAGTAGCCAAGCACACGATTCTCTCAGGTATATAAAGACCAGCATTTCTCGCAGTGAGAGAGAAAGAGAGAGAGAGAGAGAGAGAGAAAAAGAGAACATACGGCATCTAAAATACATGGAGAACCGTGAAAATTTTTCGGCTCCGAAACAACTCCCTGCGAGGATAACCGGAGAGTACGCCTTCTTACAGCAATACACTATAAATACCTAACTCGTTTTTTCCTTTTTTTTCCATCCTCTCACATTCCACTAGTTTCCCTTTTCGTAGTAATTTCTTTTTTTTTTCGTTTATTATATCGAGTTGTATTATTTCGAAAGCTTGCGACAGGCTTTTGTACTAATGGAATGTTTACGCTGGAATAAAGATGATTCAAGAAATAAGAGATTCGAGATACAAGAAGTGGAAATTAAAATTTCGGCTTCGGGCTCTAAGACTGAGGATTAAAAGTTCAATTTTGAACTATAATTACAGAAAACTCGAATAAACGTTCATCATTTCAAAAAGTTGTCAATGTTTTTTGTCAATATTTCGAAAAATCATCCAAAACTCATTTGAATATCGTCTTAACGTTGTCTTTTTCAGCGTCGATTTAAAGTTCGTTGACAGCTTATTGCGCAGTCAATCTGTCAATTCATATTTCGTTCGCTCGGATAAACTCTATGAAGATTTGAGACCTTCTGTCTCTTTGATTCTGTAGTCTGATTTCGCTTTAATTTCGTTAAGTCACCTAATTCGCGGTACTGACCTTGCTTTCGGTGCAGCTTTGGCTGCTGGGTGGTCCTCTCTCTTTCTCTATTTTAGCGGAAGCAACAAAGTCGATATTCCTTGAGATCCCTCTGCCGAAATAAAATAAAAGACTGAGAAACAAGAGAGAGAGAGAGAGAGAGGAAGAAAGATTGTAGATGGTACACCATATGGTTTTCCATGGTCTCAAGAGAGTGGCCATGACCGTGACGAAGGAAAAAAAAGTGACTGTACCATGACCACGGTGTACAAAAATGCTGCACGAAGAGTATACAGAGAAAAAAGGCGCAACGGAATAATGATGCTGAGAATTTGGGGATAAAAACAAAATGAATAAAAAGAAAAAATGAAGCAAGAGTGGAGAGGAAGGTCATGGAGAAAGAAGAAGGACTTGAAGAAAAAGAATAATAAGGCTAAGAAGCAGAGACAGAAGAGGAAGATAACACTGACGAAGAGAGGAACAAGGTCAAGGAGGACAGAATTACGAGCCATCATTTTTTTCTCTCTCTCTCTCTTTTTCTCTTTCTCATTCGCCCTTCTTCGTGAAATAGAACGAAAAGCACAAACATACGTATATCTAAGTTCGGAAGAATAAAGAGAACAAAGTTTCGTGAAAAGAGAAACACAGCGAAGTCAGCAACCGTCAGTGCTGACTCGTTTAAGACGGTTCTGTGGATTCCTAGCAATTATAATTTTTCTCTCTCTCTCTCTTTCTTTTTCTTCTCTTCGTTTTTCTGCCATCGCATCTTCTCCGCTTTCTGGGTCGTCTGATCTCCCCTCAGCAAGTTGTACACGAAATGTCTGTCTTGGATCTTAAGAATATACTTTTAAGAAGAGATCACGTCGAAGAGTTCCGTTTGTGCACGAAAATATAATTGAGAATGCCCGCGACATTTGGCACGATTCAGCCCAGTAAAGAAAATATTGCTCGGCGGTCCAATGAGGAGCGACTCATTTGTGTTCTCCAGGTTCCTTTCAGCTCCCCGCCTCACCGCCCGCGCACACTTCTCGTTAAACATCTTTGTGTCGTCCCCTCTTTCGCTACTGCCTCTTGCCCCTCTCTCACTTATTTAAAGCCGAGTCCTAAAAAGTCCCCTTCCATGCCTCCCCGCGGGCTTTACTTCGGGCCTTCGGCGCTACATGCCTCTCTTTGCTAGCGAGAGGCCGAGTCGTTGCGCGCTAAAACAAAACGAAATAGTGCAAGAGCCGCTCAAGGATAACAACTACGAAAAACGAGCGGTTGAGAAGGGAGTCAAAAACGAAGGAGGAAGAGAAGGACGATGAAAGAAGAAACTAGAAGAGTCTCGCTCCGTTCGGGCTTGGCCGAGACCCGCCATATTGCGAACAATTGAAACCGTTGCCGCGGCACCTCGGGCTCTCCAAAATCGTCTTTTCCTTTCCACCTACCCATCCACACCGAGAACCATACGTCGAGCCCACACACATATAAATCCACATACTCGTACATCACTATATATTATATTCCTTATTTCTTCGTCTATTCGCCTGCAGCTGCAGAAGTCTCCGGAGTCTCTGACGCCACTTCTTACAATGCAACGTATCACGCACAAGCTCGCGTGCCTTTTCGTGACGCCTTCTTCGCCGGGACAGCAGAATATATTTGCAAAACAGTCTCTATATGTGTATTAATTTTAGATCGAAAAGAGAGAAAAAGACTTGGACCGTATAAGTAGCTAATCATGGTCAGGCTGTTCCACTGCTGGTAATTGTGCAACGGTATTCTCGGAAGTCTTTGTAAACCGTCAGTCGCGTCGTTTCCAGCCTTTTAGAGTAACGAAAAAAAGGAAAATACAATTTTTGAACGAAAAAAAATAAACAACCACATTCCAAGATCATTCAGACTCGTGGATTGCATGCGAGGCAGACGCAAAGATTTCCGTTTGGGGGGAAAAAAAAATACATCGACGTATTATATGTGACTGAGCAATTTCGTTGGGATAAGTTACCCGAGGCCTTGCGTACTCACGTACGTCTCGATATGTTGTGGCCTTTTCTTTGCAGATCCTGCTGCTTACCCATCGCACAATGCTTTCGTTCCGTTTTACATCGATTTTGGTAATACGAGCACAGAAGGTTTTCTGGCTTTTCGGCTTTACATCTTCAGGTCTATTTTTCTTTCTGTACCTTTTCTCGTTTCTCTCTCTCTCTCTTTCTCTCGTGGAAGAGCAAATTCTTTTTTCCCATTACCTCTCCCCAATTTCTCCATTGCATTATCCCTCCCAATCTCTCTTGCCCTGCAACTCACCCACGCGTTTTTAACCCAACACAGAACATTCGACGTACCGAGTCAGCTCTCGAGCAAAGAAATGGCTTTTGCATGTATATGGTTGTGCTTCTCCACACCTTGGTCGAACCGAACAAAGAATGCATTTGGTATTTCGAGGCCCATCCGGAGTTGGGAAACTTTTGACCAATTTTAATTAAATTCCATTTTAAAAGAGTACTGTGTTGACGCTTGGAGTGTGTTTTGATGTGCTGTTTAAATTTTACAACAAATGCAGAGGAAAGTAGAATAAATAAATAAAATAAAAATATGTATGAGATCGATGTGACGGTAAAAATGTCTGATTTTAGTTATTATTGCCTGCTTACGATGACGTTAAAAATAACTGAGTCATTCGAACGCCATTGAGTTTACGATCAGACGAAAATGGTAGAAAAAAAAATGTAGGCTGGAGAATTGGGATACGATCGATAAACTCGGAATTAGCGAATCGGAAGAAAAAAATGATCAAGCTGTCAATAATTGTCCAACGCGCTCGACTGGTTCCGCAGAACGTGGTTCTGAGAGTTGAGGTGGAGGAGCAGTGTCAGTTGAGAGAGAAGAAGAAGAAGAAGAAGAAGGAGAAGTACCAAAGAAGATTAGGGAATGAAGCGGGGTAAACGAAAGAATAAGCAAAGGATAGAAACGAAGTGAGGTGTAAGCGGGAGGAGAGATTTGAGAGGTGGGAGGAAATGAGATGCGGGGTAAGGGTAAGGAAAGGTAATGCGAAAGCAAAGGGTCTTGTAACCCGATGCCGCGAGAGCGCGGGGTGCGCTGGCAATTCTCAGCTCAGCTCGATTTTTGGGGCTTGTATGTTTGCCCCTTTGCCCCGTTCTTCACTGGGCCTGAAGCGTGTGAGGGAGGGGATAGATTCTACGGTATGACGCGATAATGCGGTACGCTTCGGTAGGCTTTGAGTCGCGGGGAAGGAGGAGATGAAAGAGGGGAAAGGACAGGAGAGCAGGAGTGGAACGAGTTACCAAAGGTAGAGAGAAGAAGAGACGACGGTAGGAGAGTAATGCCGCGATCTCCGCCGTACTGACCTTGACTAGGCCCAAAGTTGCGGTGGGTTGGGACTCGGAGACTTCTTTCTCTTTCATTCCGCGTAGGCCGAATGAGAGACGAAGTAAGATGGAGATCGATGAGTGTTCGTGTATACATATATATATATATATATAAATAAGAGAGTAGTGTATACATAGGAACGTTGAAAAAGCAAGGAGAGTGGGGCCCTATGCCCCTTTGCCCTCTCCCATTCAACGTGTGCAACACGGGCCTGTAGTTCTGCATTCGCAGACTCTCCTCCATCAAGGACATCACAAAAAGTACATTAGACGAAAACACGTTGCCATTATGGGGACCAGGTCTGTATCTCTTTCTTGGTCTCTCTCGCGTCTTTCTATACCGTAAAGTATAATATAACACCAAGCCAATGTCATATGCACATACATAAAAGTTGCACGTGTCTGATATTGAACGAATACTCGCACAGATGGTGCGCAAGACGAGAGCTAAACTCTGAGATACGATTGATGCGGCGGTTCCGTGCTGAATTCTGCTCATTCTACAACTCTGGCTTGTATTCTCATCATGATTTTGTATGGAGCTTGATTTTTCTCGATTCTTGATCGATTATTATTCTACAGCGTTATAAATATTTCAAGGTATTCTATCATATCCTGGAATTTAGCCTCCTGATACTTTTAACAATGAAGAATCTTTTTCTTCCTCATCTTTTCATCATCTCCCCACTAAATTGCCGCCTTCTTCCTCCGCACGTTCAATGTTGTTGATCCACGTTTTATCTTCGTATATAAAGAAAAAGACGAAAACGTAAGATGAAAGATTTTTGCTGAAATTTTATCACATGCGTGCATGTCTGCGTGCATTGAATGTGCACCGTTGGGGCCTTGAGAGTTTTGGTCGCGGCTTTATTTCTGGCTGCCGGGCGCGAGAGGAGGGCCGCCCGGTGCCTGCACCTTACCCACTCGTCGTCGTCGCTGCTTCTCAAGATCAAGGCCATATCCTCCTTACCCCGATCTCCTCACCCGCTTGCACACTTTCCCCCCTGCGGGATGACTGGACTCTTTAAGCCCGCGACTCGCTTGCACCTACTCCTTCTCTTCTTTATTTGTTTTCTCCTCTTTTTTTTCCTTTTTCTTTTTCTCGGTTACTCACGATGACGCTCAGCAACAACCATCAATGATGCTGTTGCCTCCAAAGACGGAATACAAAACTTGATGCTTCACACTTTCCAATCACATTCATTTCCTCACAAATGATCTGGAATTTATTTATTTTTCTTCACCGAAAAACAAATTCTCTTCAGTTCGCAGTCATCGACTTCAAACTTCGAAAAATTGGCATCCATTCAACATTTACTCAATCGCAGTACTCGTAAAAGTATCTGAGATCCGGTAGAACGAGCCTCTAGATCGTGTCTCTGTGCGAGTATGAATCATAATGACGAACATTGTCTCATGACTCATTCGATCTGTACTTAGGTTTTTACCAACCCAAGGAATCAGGATGAATTTGTCTTGAATTGTGAAAAATTCGTGAAATCGTTTCACGACCGTTCACCTATAAATTGTGGGATAAAACACCATCGGAATTTTTCGTGTGTCATTCATCGCCGATTTCACTCACTCTCTCCTGCTCAGTCATTTAGCAGCGTCGTTCATTAAGATTATTTTTCTCATTCTAAAGAAATGCTTCGATTCATACAGAAAAAAAATACAAAAATGTCAAATCAACGAGAAGAATCGATCGAAAGTTGAACAGTGAATAAAACGAACGTGTCTCAAATAAATGGCAATGTGAAAAGAATTCTGGATGCTGCCTCCAACGATTAAATGTCCAATCTTTGCATTACGAAATTAATGGACCAGGAATAATCGCCCTATGGAAATTAACTCGTTTCTGCTTCAGCGAAAAATAAATATAAACACAACAACAAAAACAAAATGTCTTGAAATAAAGTTGTGTACGTGCAATAATGAGGAACACGGAACCCTCGAAATTTTTAATTGTAGGCGTGCCACGGTGTAATTTCATCGCCAAGTGCTGCTCTGTCCCATCCGATCGTATTCCTTAAAATTCTTATACACATTCGTACCCCTGCGTCTATGTTAAGGGACCTCTTTCAAAGTACAAACACACACGAATATTCAAACAGGTTTTCGTATTAGATTTATCCATGTGCGAGACATACACCTCCTCCGCATTCTGAGGCACGAACAACTACGTATGTTCAAAAGAGTCTCGTGAAATTACGTATACATAACATACAAGTGAACCTCTATAACGATGTAATATAAGCACAAGAGTACAACCATAACCAGAAAATGCATAAGTACATGATCCACAGGGTGTCGCTATATTGAAGCTCCAATTTTCGCCAAATTCCATTGGCGTGCGGTTGATTATTTCACCCAAAAAGACAAAAGTATTCGAATCACCAATAGACAAATTCGATCAAATTTTGGAACGACTATAAACAGCTCCAATTTTTTTTGACAAAAACATTCTCCACTGCATTTTTTCGAAGTTATTTTCGTTTTACAAAGTTCTCAGCGTTAATTCAATTGAATGTGCACTCAGTGTGACCTTAAGATGCACCATTTATTTCGTTATGAAAAAACGAAGAAAATGGGCCACGATTACAATATTTATAATCTCGTACAAAAAACGTCTTGTGCCAATAAAAAGATTGAGGTCTTTTTCTTGCGTTTTCTTATTGAGTTTAGACTCGAAAAAAATAGGCTGTGGCAATCGACAGTTTCTTATGGTTTTTCAGGTTAAATCCAAGTTTTGAAAAATCAACCAAAGGTTCAACTTTGACGTTTTACTTAACTCGACTGGGCGAGACAATTATCTTAATGATGAAAGAACAGAAAAATTGATGTTTTGCCCATAACGCATGTAACGGGAAACTTTGAATTTCCATATCTTGCAACATTACATTGCAGGTAAATATTAACGAAGATCAGAATCCACTGTTCATAAAATAGTTGCAAGATAGTTTACCACACTCCCACGTCTTAAATATGTTCATGGATAAGCAGGGCTTCCCGTTTCGGACATGACACGTTGAAATAATTTAATATGGAATATTGCACACGAAGCCAAACAAATCTTTGTCGCAGAGACTTTTCGTAAGTGTAATGTGTCAATCGAGATACTGGGATTTTAGAAACGAGAGTATCAATCCTTCTTGTTTTTTCTTCTTTCACGTTTTATATTCACTTTCACCGGATAAAAAGCTTCATCAATCAATGTATATGATAATGAATGAGTTCTCGAGATTGGAACAAACGTGAGGAAACATTGGAGAAATTTTAAAAAAGATGGCACAAAATATCGAAAACCATGGCGAACGTAACGAGAAAAGTTGTTTAAAATCATCATTTTTTCATTTCTCGTGTTTCTCTTAATTGTTGTTCTAATTAATATTCTTACGATCGAAAAATAAGCTCAACTTTTTTCGTATAGTCAAAAACTACGCGATGCAGACTTCAACGTCTTGCCAAATTGGATTTTCGTGCTTCAACGAAGTGTAAAGGAAAAAAAGTGGGAAAAAATGAACTACCGGTCGAGGAAATGAAGAGATTGGGAATAGAAATTTTTCCCACGATGAAAACGAGAGTGACACGTTGCCTTCTGTTTCCTCGCTACTCATTTTGACAAATCGTTTGTACGCACGAATTGAGGGAGACCACTATATATCGATGACGTGTAAATAAAACGCGTAAGAAAAAAGCAGAATATTGTCTAGTCATTTCGATGATTATTATGAACAGAGGATGATGATCGACGAAGCCGAGGAAGAGCCGCGATACATCGATATTTTGATGATAGATGGTCACGATCTGCCATAATTCTTATTTGGTGTTTGGTCATGCGGATGATAATTTTTTTGTTCGTTCCGTTTTTTTTTTGTTCCGTCGTCACACGATACGAGAAGTCAATAAAAACGTGAATTTCTTTCGACCCGTCGTACGAATAATCGGATTATGGTTGGACTTACGACGGAGCGTTGGTGCAAAAACCTTTTTATTTTTTGTTCTTCATATTCCGTCGATCGTGCGAGAATAAAATAACAAGTCATTAATCTCAATGTAATAACGTCGAATAAAATTTTCCATAAATAAATCTTTTTTCCAATGATTTCTCTAAGTCGTACAAAGTTTTGATATTTTCCAGAATTCTTTGCGTCGTTCAAAAATGTATTATTCCTTTTTTAAATGAACAAAAAATTGAGAAATACCTCGTTTTTTTTTCGTTTTCGTATATGGGAATTAACATTCGAGGCGCGCATTATCACGATTATCCTCCGTCTCGGGCAAGACCTTGACATTAAACGTGTTTATTGAGATTCGCGACGAACAACGCGTCTGTTTAATTCGCCACTGCGAATATGATAATAATAATAATAACAACAATAATATATGTGTATGCACAAATCTTAAGAGCCCGAATCTCGCGGTCGGTATAGAAAAGAAAGGATCCGAGATATTTAATTGAGTCTCGGACAAGAAGTCTCGAAAAATACATCGAACGGAGAGAGGGAGATAGACGAATCCTTTCTGCTCGTCTGCCCCGCTGTGCTCAAAAGCCTGAGTATCCTACTCAACTCCGCGCTCTTTGTGTATCGATAATTTTCCACGAATTAATCCGTCCCGACTAATTGATTGAGAAGAATGTGCCGATGCATTTTGTGTTTTTTTGTTTTGGTTTTTTTTTTCTTTCACTTTTTTTCTATCTCTGGCTCGTTGAATTATACTTTTGTTTACGTTTCAACGATTCACCATCCAGGCAATTAACAGATAAATCAGTTTTCGTTAAATGGACGCGAATAAAATGTTTTTTGTCAATTCTTCGTTGTTTATTGGTCGTTCATTTATTTCAAAAAGTTTTTCTTCGATCCAGTCGGTAGAAAAGACTTTTAATAATAATAAACTTAATAAACATTTACGTTTCCATTATTTAGCTCCATGATAATTGATTTTGTTGTAAAAACAATAATTCTTCATTGTCAATGTGTTCGTAAAAGCTTTTTAAATGATATTTCTTTTAATCTCATGATATTCTGGTTACTTGTGCAATAAAAATTCGTTTTACGACTCGAACTTGAAACTGAATGTCTCTAAGCATTCTATCAATGCGTAGTTTGCAGAAAAATCGTTCGAACGAAAGATAAGAAAAGGTCCAATGTGTTGCTGACTTTTTATTCGAATTCCGGTGCCTATAAATTCAATCGGGGATATAAAAATTTGAAAAACAAATTCGAAATTTATAGAAAAAGCCGCACAGACTTTGGTCGTGCGCGTAATTAATTGATCGTTTGGTAGAGAAGAGTTCAAAGCACGTTGTTGGTATCGAATGAACGCAGACTTACGGTCAACGTACTCAACGAAAAGGAAACTAAAGTAAAAATCATTGAAATTGTTGCGAAACAATGTTGACGGGAAAAAATTATAGGTTTTTCGATGGAATTGTCAACAAGTTTTCTACAAATATTTAGAATTATATTTACCAGTCCAGTGTCAAATTTTTTGTATTAATATTTGATTGCGCGCGGTCAAGCAATCGTAAAAAATCAACTTCCATATAATCTTACTACTTGATTTTTTATTTTCTTTAAACATCTGTGAATAAATATGCCATTGAAACTGACACGTGTACCAAAAAGATTCTGTATATTAAAGCCATCATGGATAAAATCGTTACAGACGAAATTCACGTTTACGCAACGATTGCTCCGCGCGACCATCAAGAATTAATGGTAATGGTCGTTCGAACTCGCATCTACTACTCGTATGAATGTACAAATAGGAATATATACACATACGTCTTACTTTATCCATTAAATACATGTAAAGAGCACGCACACGCGTTAAATGCAAAATTAAATGACTCTGCGTGCGATCGAGTTGGTCGGATTTGTTCGTTGGTACATTTATAAACCGAGCATTGAATTTATGTGACAACATATCAACACACACGCAAAACTCGTGTATATTAAATTTCCCATCCCCCTCAAGCCTTATATTCCCGCTAAGTAGCGTCCATTTACGCCGCGATCATCGTGGCTAAAAAAAATAAGTGTGACGTTTCGGTACCAACATTTTAATTCCATATCTCGCGTGGATATTCCAACAACGTGATACAGTTGGAATTTATTATCGAACCGGATTTTATAACGATGGTTAATTATGTGACAGGATTTCATCTCGAATCTTAAAAACTCGAAATATCTCGATCCGTTAATTTCATTCGATATCGTTAAATTTGGGTCGAATTAAAATTAAATTGTCAGTTTTCGAGGTACTTTTTATTCGAATTATACACCACGAATTATCAGTTTCCAGTGATATTTTTTCATTTCGTCTACGAAAGATATCCATGTTTTTGGCAGGTTGCCCTCCTACAAATTTTCATACTCTTCGACTGACTCTCAGAGAGCTAAAGATTTTATCAATCATGTTTTTTTATTCTTGCCAAGTAAAATTATGAAAAATTTACTGAATTAACCCTTTTTGACCCATACTTTTTTCCTGACGCGTAGTTGACTTGAAATTTGGTACTCTGAGATTTTGGAAACTGCTGGTCACGACTCGGACTCAAACTTTCGGAATTGGAAATCAATAATTTCTCCAATTTTTGGAACACAATATAAAGAATTTTTCTGTAAAATCCTTTGTAGCATTTTTCATTGAAAAAGTTCGAAATGTGACTATTTCTTTATAATTTCGTAATCGTCCAATTAACAAATCCTGATTCTTCATTTAATTTGTTACATTTATGACATTTTCGTGGCCGAGCAATGAAAAAACTGAAAATAAGTGAGACACTCGAGTCTATGGCTGAAAAAAAAGTAAAATTGATCGAATTGACGGTGTTATGGTTTGAGGTTGTTTACGAAATGCTAATTCTCCTTATTTTTCGAAATGTATTTTTATCGCGACGCGTATATATATTCGAATATTGTAGGGAGAAGGAATAGAGGGATTTTCTCTTTTGTAACTCGAGTCGACGATTAAATATAACGCGAGTTGTTCTCTGTTCTCTGTAACGAGGCTGCTGCGTGCAGAGAACCTCGAGCACCCACGTGTAACACGCATGACGAGTCTCTTCGCTACTCGATATACGTGCGTACACGCATCTTCTCTCATCCGCGAGATGTTCAAGACTTTTACACGTAAATATATATATATATATGTGAAAAAAGAGGGGAGTTTAGAATGATACACTGCTGGGCAAATGCGGAGGCGGTCCTGACGACGCTCACGACGACTACGTCGTTCGATTCTTAGCGTAGGGCTATAAAAAGAGAAAGCGATGGAGTCTTTACAAATTCTATAATACACTCGCGACAATATACCGCACGTTTGAGACACCAGAAAAATCTTAACCCATGAAATAACTCGATTACAAAATTACGCAAAATTTCCACGTCAACATTGAGAATGGTTCAAAAAATTGGTGAATACAAAACGTACTAATTAGAATAGTATACTTTGTTGTCATGTCGACTTTCTGGATAAATCATAGTGGAAACAAAATTCCTTCTCGAAATACGATTTTTCTTTAAATCGGTATTCTTGTTTTTTCAAACAGAAATACTTCGAAAGTAACCAATATTTTTTGGTCGATTGAACGGTGTCACCTTCGCAATTTTTTTACTTTTCGATTCTGTCAATTTTCAGTTTCGATTACTGAAGTTTTACAAGTTAAAGGTTATTGGAAAAATGTTGACTTGTCACCAACCTATTGAGAGTCAACATCACATTGATTACTCAGACGAAAGCTTTAATTTGACAACCCCCGATCGATGGACATGCAGAATCACTTATTTCGGAGCCCAGGGCCCGGACAGAGTTGCAGAATTAAGATTAAAGAATAAAAACGAGGATTTGATCAATTAAAAATACAAAAAAGAAACTTTAATGAAAATGGATCATGATTTTCTCTATTTTTTGACGAAATTTTTTGAAATTCAAGCCCCAAAATGATTGAATTGTTATCAATGATTGTAAATAGATAATGAGAAGCTAGAAGTTTTAAGAAATTCTATAGTAGGACAGACACAAATGTTGAGTATGAAATTAGAAAGAGAAAAATAAAATAAAAAGATAGAACCTGGGGAAATCGAGCGTAAAGCACACCCTGCTCGAGAGAGATTCTATATTTGATGCGCTATATAGCAAAAAGGGAGGGCGACAAAGCGACCTACATTTCCGGGAGTTGCGCGAGACTTTTCCCCTTCTCCCCGCACCGTCTTTTACTCTATAAACTCGGTCCACACAGCAGCCCGGTCTACGTGATGCAACTATTACACTTATGCGGAGGCTGCGCGTGCTTTGCTCGACTATGCTGCAGTATAGGGAGAGAGAGAAACAGGTGCAATGTGTGCAATGCAGGCCACAGCAACGATCGGATCTACTCAGACTTGTGATTCAATAATGAATATGAAAATTGAGGGAAACTCGAATTAATTCAAAATTCGTTTCGTCAACCAATAATTTTCTTGTACGAATAATTAACAAAAAGAAATCTTTCCAACAATAAAAAAGAGAGAGAGAGAGAGAGGCCGAAACAAAATGATTCTCGATTTTCATTCCGCTCGCCGCATAAAAATCATTTTATTCATTTTCTCATTGTAACGACTGTGACTTGTTCCTAAATCAAGATAAACCTGTCCGAATTATATGCTCTTCGGGTTTCCACGAGCTCATCCCTTCGTCATAAACCAACTTTTCCTCCACTCCACTAAATTCCATCATCCTGTGAGACCCTTCAAGACGTCATCCACATCTACTTCTATTCTAAATAGAAAATGTGGAAAACTAGCATCGATTCAGTGAGTTACCACCATCAAAAACCCAGAAAAACTGTCTGCTGCTTAGCGATCGATGCGCGAGCCACTGCAGAGCTCTGAGCGGTCACCTATCCAAGTACCAGACTCCCCGGACAGAAAAGTAAACCGATTACAGCTTTATTTATATTTGCTGTAAAATAACTTACGAAAAGATATGTAATTCCGAATAAATAGACATTTTGGTTTTGTTTGTTCTTTTTTTCTGGAAGTCTCTAGAAAGAAATATTCTTGCATCGAAGGAACTGTCGTTCCGTTGGAAGAAAATTCTTATCGGAATTCGTGAATGGGGAATATTTGAGAGTAGTAAAAAATGAAAAAGGTGTTAAAAAATATACACGACTGTTGAACTATCCGTTAATACGTAAATGTATGTAAAAGTATAATATTATTGTAGTTTCTGTTGTACCTAAAAAATAACATGTACGATAGAAACGACAACGAAATGCCTGCTGGTAGTATATTTGGGCTACTCGATAATTAAATATGGAAGTAGTAGTTTTCGGGTCTCTGGAAAAGTACACGAACGTTTGGTGGCGGCTCGTAGCACTAGTTTCGTTTCTGCATCTGCCTGGCCATAAACCAGCCACGGTACACACAGCTCTGCTATACTTTTGGCTTAGGAAGAGGGAGCACACACGTTACCAAAATAATTTAGAGCCAGAAAGCACAGGGTAATAGTCGCCCCCCCCCCTCCCTTGCTCCACTTCGTAAGACCCTTCGCCGGAAGTTACGATTTACTCTTTCACGACGAGAGACTTTAGAGGTAGTACACACCCACGTGACACTCTTAAACTCTCGTATTGAATTTGTTACGATGTGTTAAAAAATTACAACATTTTACCAGCAAAGGATTTAGGTCGTAGAAAAAAAAATAAAGAACAATCTCTTCTCACTTTTTTTCTTATTCATTGGACAATCGACACACGAATGACGCGGTGCTGCATTTCTATTGTTTGACATTTTAACGATTGAAGTCGTTAATGTTGTGTTCTCTAAACTATTAATGACGAAATAAAATAACCCACCGGGCGAAAAATTGATACAATTTTTATCAATATCGTTGCGGAGGCTTGGGAATAATGTCGTTATTTATTCCTTCGATTTCTCGCGATATTTATAAAACTGAATTTGGGCAAACGACTCAACGGTAACGAAATTGTATATTTTTACAAAATTTTATTCATGATATTCATTGTGTTGGTTTCGTTTCACAAACATCCGTTGTAGTTTATTTTGAAACTATCCTCAGCGTTTTCAAACACATTGCTTTTTTGTCATTAATGTTTGTTTTCTTTTTCAGTCACTTTTTTCAAGTACGTGCGTTGTTTTATTAATATTGATGTTTATTCTGTTTAAAGTTTGTTTGAGACCGAAAATGAGCCCAATGTTCTTTTTAGACACAAACAAACTTTATATAACGAAAAGAACGTTTGGGAAAAATATAAGAATGAAGTTTTTCACTCGAAAGTTGTCGCGTTTTCGACCTCAGTGCAGAGGTCTAGCCAGAGCAGGGGTGGTTTTTGAAAACTGTTTTTGCCTCCATCTACCATGGCATCGATGACATTTTTGCTTCTCATGGTAAGGTAGAGATTTTATGGAAAAAAATGTGTTCACCCTCGGTAAAGAAATTTCACTCTCTATTCACTGCCGATAAAATAGAAATCTTGGTTTTGCATTAATAAGCAAGAGCTTCGTTTTGTCGAGTTATCGTTGTGAGTTCAAATAATTTTCTTCCTAACCCCATTGGATTAGAAACAACTTGATTGATGATAAGACAACTTTACCCTGAAACTGAATATTTATTCCACGTTTCATGATAAAACTATTCTAGTGTTTCGAATATTCATCTTTTTTTCCAAAACAATTGAAATAATTTCTTTTAGTTTGAAGAAAAAAATGTTGCTTTTTTTCGAAGAAAAGTGCATTTTTACGAAACAGCTGTTATTTTCGTGCTCAATGTCAGGCTCGAAACGATTCTCGAAATGAAGAAAATCATAATTCGGAAAAACATGTGCTCGAATTATTAAATTGTCAATGTGTGCAGCTGTGATATGCTTCAAGGAAAAAATTTACGTCATTATAACTCGAAAATGGATTGAACTGTCAAAATGACATTTCGTGCATCACTGAAGCTGTCAGTTATTTATTGTGTTTACATCATTGCAACTTTATAGAAGTCTTCAGATGTTATGGAATTTCGTTTGAAAATATGTGGACTGCCAAGTAAAATGAACTTGTAGGCATTGATGATAAATTTGATGTATAAACGGTTTTTTTTTCACATGAATTCAAACATGTGTGACCTCGACCAAATCCATAGCCAAGGGTGCGAGCTTTTGGTCACTGTGATAAAATACTCAGTTCATAAAAACAATTGTCACTTTTATCAATGAAAATATTATTCAAACGTCATGAAATATTGTCACCTGCACACAACATTTATTTGCTCACTCGTCGTTTCAGACTCGGAGGAATCAACATTTTTCCAGTCAAAGGTCATGTGGCATTTGACAACAGAAATTGACAAATGATTGATGTTGTTCGAGAAGATAAAAAGCATGTTTGATATTCGATTCGATGAGAACTCCGATCATCAGAAAAATAAATTTACATCTTATCCTCGCGGTTGCTCATTTTTAACTGTGCGCAGCCAAAATTTAATAACCAACGTGCATCTTTGGATTTGTATCTTTTTAGATAAACAGTACAGCATTTGTTTGTACATTATTTGGCAAACTTGCCAATAAATCATGAAATAGACGTCAAAAGTGTAATAATTCTTGCCTGACATTAAAAACAAAATACAATTTTTTTTTTCACGATTTTAAATAGATTTCTTTACTTTTTTGCTCGATTGTGGCACTCTGAGCGGTAATGAAAGTCGATTTATCGTCACAGAGTTTAAAATCTCGACGTTTTTTTGAAAAAAAATCGATTCTCTGGACACGCAGAGACATAATTGGAATGTGGTGGATCTTTGTAAATTTCGTGAGGTCTTGCGATAACTTTTATCTTCCTTAAGAATTCTCGAAATACTTGATTCATGCAGCGTTGTTCATATTCTTACAAACTCACTAACTCACCCCTTCTCGCGGTCTCCCTTGAAGTTAACAAAGAGATGTTTCTCCTCGAAACTTAGAGGAAAGCTCCAACGAATCGAGTATTTCTCGATATATTGCCCGAGTTAAAAAGCCCAAGATAGAGAGAGAGAGACGAAAACTCGAGAGAGTGAGAGAGTGAGGAGAAAATATATAGAAAGAACGAGTAAAAAAGAGAGAACCGAGCATATGTTAGTAGCCGACGAAAATTTATTTATAGACGAGGAGGTCGCGGTGCGTTCCAAAAGCTGGTTAGCCGCAGCTAGACAGTTGAAGCGAGTCCGAGAGTATGAGACGATCGTCGTTTGGTGCGTGTGGGAGCTTATTGTTTAGTGGCGAGTAATCGTGCCGTCATTTATCCGGATCCTCGGAAAGTCAATCTTTCGTTTTAATTAAGTCACCAATCGACTTTGAATTACGACGATTTTCTAGCAAAAAAAACTTTTGTGCGGTGCTGACCAATTGTTTGTCAAGATTTAATCAAATTTTTCATCGCTAATAAAATAAATAGTGACAATAATAAACAAGAATTGATGGTGTCGTTAAATTAGTAAATAATATTCATCGATTTCTTTCAATCGACTGTTCGGTATTAAAATCTACCAAATTACTTTGTTTTTCATATTTTTTTGTCAATTTATTGAGAAGTGAGCAATGCGGATGTAAGCACATGACGTTTTGCGAAAGACACATTTTTTCGATCTTGTATCTTCGTCGAAAGTTATTCGGGTGCAGTGCTCTGTACAATCGAGTGTTTCGATATACGAGGGAGTAAAACGCGAAGCGAATTGTCGTCTTGCTTCTGAAATTGAGGTCACGCACGTGGTATTTGAACCGGGTGATTCCAAGTTGAATTTCTCTCGAGGGTGTTGACCGTTTTGCAACTTTGTATTTGTGTAACGTGTTTTTTTTTGTTTTTATTGGTTTTTACGACGCGATCTTTGGACTGATTTTTAGTAAAACATATTTATTTATTATTATTGAATGAATATAGTAATTATTCAAAAACAGAGAACCCGTAAGAATATTTTTGATTCTGGAATACAAAAAATTCAGCAATCAAAGTGTTTGCGAGGACGAAATTCTCTTGAGTTTTTCGTCACTCTTTCTCTCCAGTAACTTTTCGTTCTTGAAGAATGATTTATTGAAAAACAAAAGTAACAACGAGACCGATTGAATAAAAAGAACATTGGAATTTTTTCTTGGCGAGAAAATCGAATCAACTCAATTTTCTACACATGAAAATTCCTGCCATCCTCAATTTCTGTGAACGTTTGCCATTCTCTCGTACGAAGCGGAAACGGACGATTCCAAGTGCACCGACGAAGGGGTGTTACTCACAAAAAAAAAATTACTCAAAACAGCATAAACTGTAATTTAACAATATTGTTTTTCTGTGTCTTCGATGACTCCATTGATTACAGCAACGCGGTGAGCCGCACAAAAGTGAGGTTTGAGTGAAGTGTTATCGAGATTGGATAAAATTTACGAACCGGGAATACGAAATTTGATAAATTTATGAAAATATATCGAGGCATTAAATAAATAGAAATTTTGCTACACGCTGACGGGGTTGTGACGTGAGCGAACGGAAAAAAATATAAGCCAACAAATAAATGCGGGAGGTGGTGAATTCGCGTTTTTGCTTGACGCACCGGAAGTCGAAAATTACGCGAAGCTGACGAAAGCTAAACGGAGCGCCCGGGCGCTTTATTTTATTTCGTGTGTAGACAAACCCTCCCAACGTAAACATATATTAATATTTAAGTAAAGTATCACTATTGAATAATAAAGTAGTATGGCTCATCATATGAAGAAGCCAATGAGGAGGGAGCAGTATAAACCGTTTGGTATGAGAAGGAAGGTAAGATTTCTTTCTTTTAATCGCGTGTATCATTTTTTTTAACATTTTTTTCATTGCTCATTATTATTATTATTATTATTATTATTTCATGAAACTTGATGAAAATCTTTTTGAAACCCTCTCTCAGCAGACCAGAGAATTTCGGCTTTCTTATAGTTTTATCAAGTGTTTCGATCTGTACAAAAAATATTTGACAAAAATCCGGCTTAGTCTTCAATTAATTGACGAAAGTGTCCGACAGATAATTCTGAGCTCTTAGCGAAAAAGATTGAACTCAAATTGGCTCGATTTTAAAAAGGATAAAAAGTTGAAGTTTCAACTGTTCGTATGAATTTTGCGTATTTTGGCGGAGAAAGGGGGGGGGGTTACTCTGTGAAGTAAACTGTAAATAAAAACATGAGAATCCCATACTTAATGACAATGATCGCAACGAATTTTCGGAAAACGACGTAATACCTAAATTTAAAGAATAAACCAATGAAAACGATTGGTAATTCGTAAAATGAGTCGAGTTTCGCTCCGTAAGTCCTTTCCACTCGAACCCGAACTCTTCCCCTCCCCATTTTCTTACTTATGAATGGAACACATGCGTCTCTATATACCCGATTCATCCTCGCGCGAATAGTAGTTCGCCATGTACATATAACAATTCCGATAAACACGCATATATATATACTTTTCGCCCCTTTCATTGCACTCCGCTGGCTCAAATGACGCGCGAGTTTTCGTAACAACATTTCTCGCTGCATATCCGGCATGATTTTGGCGTCTGACAGAGTTTCACGCATACATATAAACAACATATACGACGAAAAAGCACGTAAAACGTGTGACATCTTTGCAACTCTGTCAAAAGAGTGTCTCTTGACGTTTGTCGTGTTTAATATGGATTTATATACATTTATAACTTTCCATATTCTATATCTACGTACATCTGCACGTTGGTTCGTACAAATGTGTACAATTAGGTTATTTATAGTCGAGTAAATAGTAGCTCGCTTCGGATCGCGTGATAGGTAACCAACAACGTTATTATATGACATACTTAGACCTATAATATCGCGTTATTTAAACGTACGAGCTCTGTACATATTGCAAAATGATATGGTAATAGATTATAATACGATAGACGACTATTAAATAATGCATGAACGTATTTGATCCAGTGGCTTGTCATCGGTTCATTCAAAATAGAACATACATCAATAATAATTAGACGGTCGTCCAACTAATCGAACCTGACATATTTGGCAAAAGATATTTAACAGACTACTCTCATTATTTAACTTATTTCAAGGACTTTAGAGCTCTGCCAAAATAGTCTTAAAAGATACTATGAAATAGAATTTTCTTACAAGGTAAAAGCTGTCTCTTAATATCTTCGAGCCTTTTTTCAAAAATCTATTTTGTTCGGCTGTTACGAATCTTAAAGGACTTTACTATTTAAAGTTTGAAAATAAATCTTTCTAAATAGAATTCTTTGAAGAAAAATGGAAGACGTGAAAAAGTGACAGATATAAATTGCTGGCTTCCACAAATTGACAAATGTCCAACGGATCATTTTTGTTCGCTCATTACCAAATGGATTCTAATTTCGGAAGCTTTCATTATTCAAAAGTACTTCCAATCATTTTTAAAGTCAGCGATCTATGTTTTTCTCCAATCGAAATATATCGATAGGAGAAATTGACGTTTAGTTCATATGCAACTCCCTGGGAATCCAAAAATATTTTTCTAACTAAGTATTCCTGATCTGCGGGATGCAAATCGTTGTCACAGACAACAATCCCTGGTGAAAAACCTGTGACGCTGTTCAAGAACGTCGGAGAACCTCGAAAAAGCTGCAGCCTCTAAGAAAAAGCTGCGGCCTAGGAAGAAAACATGTGCCGAGTGTCTCGGAATGACCCTACAAGAAAATATATTCATATTCGTTATGTGGACTGCTCAGTATATAGTTTAAAACCGGGGGCGCCAGCATTGGCACAGCTAAAAAGCTGTGTGAGTTAAAACAGAGAGAGAGAGAGAGAGAGAAAGAGAAAAAGAGAGAGAAAGGAAGAAAGAAGAGAGAGCCGATAGAAGCAGCGCAATGTTGAGCGGCTCTCGATCTGTTCTGTCCGCACGAGGTCCAAAAATAAAATTCACGCTAGAGAGAAACTCCTCCCTGCTCAGTTCCTCCTACGTTTATCAATTTATCTCCATACCTTATTCGCTGCTCTATATACAGCTGTATACAATATTTTACAAATTTTTTTTTCCCTTTGTTTTATATGTTCGATCACTCGTGTGTCTTTTGTGCCGAGGTCCGATCAACATGCACAGGCTTTTCGATGCTCGCACTTTCAAGTTCATTAAAGATTTTTTCATTTCGTTCCTCGCGTTACTCGCGATGTTACTCGTGCGTCCTTAATAACGATGCGTACAAAGAAATGTTCTCTCGAAGCTTGAAAAATTCCTAAGTGTCTCGAGACCTGACCCGCCCTCTTCATTCTCATTCCTCTCACGAGCAATCTCTTTATTTATCACCCTTCTACATGCTGTCATTCGGCTGAATATCATCGCACGATCCGACCTAGATCCCTTTCTTAGAAGGGAAAACCCGTACGCCCCCCTCTCCTCGCAACGTGTTGAATGTTGTGCTTTTCATACCCTTTGCTTTTTAACGCTCTGCTCATTGCTTTTTTTCATTTTATTTTTATATTTACCCTTTTGTACAAACACTCTTCGCGGACAAAAGCAGCGCAAAAAAGATACTCGCTAGTGGATTTCGCTTAGGGAAAGAAATAGAATAAATATTTGTCAAGTTTTTTGCTTTGTTTTCGCACTTCTGTGTAAGGAGAAAACTCCGTTATGAGGCCTCGAAATTATATCGAAATTCAAGCTTTTCATATGTGACAAAGATATCCTTCGATATCGAAGTGCCTTCGATTTATCGGTGACCCAATTTATCAGGGAACACAAATAATACGGAGGGATACCGTTATAAAAATACTGCTGAAGAATATACAATGATTTTGGTCGACGATCCAAAAATAACTAAAGTACTGATTAAAAATTCTTCACATTCGAACAAATGTCGTTCCCGACTCGACTGTTCTTCTTTCATTTAATTTCTTAACACACAACTTGAAAAACGATGATTAACGAACACAACGCAGTTGTCTCGTGCGACAGTCACGCTCGAAAATTAACTATCTGATTAATTTTCGAAAACATGGAGGAAACTTCCAGAGTAATGTTTAATCTGACGTTTAGAGTTTGAGAAATAACGATTTATGAATGCAAAGAAAAGATCGAAACTTTTTGTCGCATTTCCAACTCCAACAATTGACTGATGATTGAAAAATGTCGATATATTTAAAAAATACGAGAATCAAAGTATAAAAATTGATAATTCGTAAACAAAGACAATGTGAGAAAGAAAAAATAAAAAGGTTAATGTCTGATTGAAAATCTATTTTATCGGATATTTGAGGACGAAAAACTTTATCGAAATTCTTGATTTTTCAAGACAAACTCCTTGTTTCCGTGTAATTGTGAGGGAAAAAAGCGAACAAATCTGTACAAAAGTTTCGGACTTGTTCCGTAGAATGTGAATTTTCCTGGGGGTCCGCATTAGGACGGGTGTAAAGCCGTGCAATCCTTGATTAGCAGTATCTCGGATCCAGGAGGGTGAAAACTTTCAAAATGTGACCCCTAGTTTTTTCATGAAGTCTTGAACGTTTGTTCGAAAAGCGAAAGAAAAAAAAATGTGTAAAGAAAACATTTAGGCGTATCATGAAATATGAATAATTATAATCGTCTTAAGCATCGAACAATAATTGTTCGTTTAAGTGGAAAATGGTTCCTTGAAAGTTGGCTGGTAGTAGGAAAACTAGTAGTAGTAGTAAATGGCTGATAAGACACACGTTGCTGCAGGGTGCACTGGCCTGGCGGTGGAAGGGTGGGGGAGGGGGGTAAGGGCGGGAAGGAGGGTGTTGCGTTGAGTAAGAAGTGGTGGTAGAGGGTAGAAAGGAGGGAGAGTGGAAACGAGTTTGTAGGGAAGAAGGAGAGGAGGAGGAGGAGGAGGGGAATGGGAGAGTGGGCGCACGGATCGATATAGTCTCAGGGGGTAGTTTTGTGTTCGTTCATCGTCGTCGTAGTTCGCTCTTGCCTGCGCTCGGTTACACCACCTTGCGGCTAAAACTCGAAATTACCGGGTGACGGAGGAAGAGCGTAGGGGTTGATCGCGGTGATTCTGTAAGCTCGGGCAGTTGGACGTTGTATGAACGCGGTGAACGTAGGGGTAGCGCGTGGCTGATGAGAGTGATTCGAGAGTGTAACAAACTAAAGGATATAATTAAAATCATTATAATTATATAAATAATATCGTTTTGATAATATTGAATAAATCAGCAAGTGAGTTGACTCATTTGACAACGTTTTCGTTGGTTTTCAAGTATTTCCTTTTGCGAGAGGCTTGGAAACTGATTAGTCCGTCCGATCGTCCGTCCACTCGTACACATCCTTTTCGTCTTTCTTCCTATAGTTATATAAACCCGTGCATAAAACGCCACGACACCGGTTAAACCCGAGGCCTTCAACCTCTCTCTTCACTTTTCATCCCAACCCCACTTCAGCCTGTAAATACGTGGATAGTACACGATGGAGAATGTGTATGTACACATCATCGTACGTTGACATTCCGTACACTCGATAGTATCGCGTGGCCATCATTTCGTCGATCGCGATGCGTGTCCATAATTGGAATAAATGTGGCGTGCGGTTTAACAGCGGAATCATCGGACAATAGTACAAGTCAACGATGTTTCGGACGTACTGTGTCGTGGTGAAAAAAATGTGATTTTCTTAATACATCGTGACAACGTCATGATTACATCGTCGTTATTGTTATTTGTGTGCGTTGCGTATTCAATTTGTGAAATCGAAGGGTTGTAAATCAAAGGGGTGTTTAACTATCGTGCGTCCAACTTTCAGCAAAATTTCTTGCTGCTTTTTCAAGCTTCGGAAAAATATTGGAGAGAGCATGAAACAGGAAAATTTTTCACTATTCGTGGAAACGAATTGTACATCGATATTGAGTGGAAAATATTTTTTTTGGTACTGATGGTTTTTTCATATTTTTCCTCCGAGCAAATGTTTATTGTGTGAAAATTTTGAAAAATGTTCAACCCCCCGTTGTTCTTTGGTTTTAAATTCAAAATTGTGTGAACCTAGCATCAAAGACGAGACATTTGCAGATGAATGTACAAAAAAAGTAGCTCAACTTTTATCCTTATTTACTTTCAACGCGTTTCGAATCTGAATTATTGAGAGAAATCGCCGAACCAACAGCATGCAGGACATGAAAATGTCAGAAATAAACAGAACAACGTACAATACGATTGGAATAACTAAGCACCACAAGAGGTCGGGGAGTGACCCTCATATTCGGGAGACAGAACACGAGAAAAAACAAGGGGTCGTTGATTCAATCAACATCGACACAAACTCACACACGGATACACATTGACACGAGAGCCTTCACAACGCTTGCGCATTTTATCGTGTTTTCTCAGCTTTCATTTCCTCGTTTTTTCTCATTCTCATATTTTATTGTTAACCTCATATCCCTCTCTGGCCAAATTCTTTTCATCAAAGCCAACTGAATTGGTCTGGTGAATTTGAAATTTGAATACCTCTCCGAATAAATTGCAGATCTTTCTAATGATCAAAAAAAAAACAATTCTGCAACAGCACTTTGGTTGAAATTGTGCAATTTTTAACGAAACTTTGTGCCAATTAGTTTTCACTTCTTCAAAGAGCAATTAATCTTTTATTCCCTTTTCCAAGCTAAAGATCGAGTGAATCTAAATTCGAGAATGTCTATCAAATTTCGATTATTGCAACTGCAAAAAAAAATGGCCCGTATTTATAAATCGTTTAGAAAAACAATGAAATTTCTCGTTAAAAATAGTCAATTATTGCTTTTACGGTGTGTTCCTTTGAAATCAATGAATTTAGTAATTGATCAAAAAGTTATAGAAAATCTATAAATCCATTATTTTGTAATGGAAGACTCTAAACGAATAATTCACAGTTTTCAACTGTTCTACATTTTGTTTGAATTCAAGTATTTTTTTTAACAGGGTATCAACGTTCACAAATCTTTTTATTTCTTTTTTTTTACAAATAATTGTTGACTGGTTTGAATTCCCTGTTATTTTGGAACTAGAGGTAAACATTGTGAGACAAAACCGACTGGGATAACACACATTTTGCAGTAAAGTAGTGTAATGCTTGCAGGAAGTATGCAAATGTGAATGTTGCAGTGTAAGCGCCAGATAACACACCACTACGTTCGATCGATGCCATGCCGCTACTAGTATCCTTCTGTAGAATCTTTTATTTTATGTGGAACATTCCACGGCATGAGCATGCATATTTCCGAGCATAAAAAATAATGTCGAATCATACATTTAATCAGTAAAAAGAAAAAAAAAACAGATGCTTTTGAGGAGAGAAAATAAAATATTTTTAGGTGAAAAATCGATCGTAAGGTCGTTCGAATTTCATTGAAAGTAAACAAATATTGTTTGTGTCGATTGATTGGAAGGTGTCGCACAATAAATCAATATTTTCTTGGTAGATTCGTAAAAGCTTTGTGATCAACAAATAAAAATTCTGTTGTTGAGTTCGAGTCTAAACATTTGGGGACGATGACCCGATGGACGTGGCGTCAATCCTACAACCCTTCGAAGTTCACTATGTCTTAATGACACGAAAGATGTGATTATTATGGAGATTAAATTCATTCGAAAGTTCTTCTGAAGTCTTAAGTTTAATCCTTCCTCGAGACAATGCAGTTTGGCTATTGTGTTGACACCCTGGGTCAATTTGACCCGGAGTTATTGATTATTTTATAATATTCTTGAAAATATTGTTTACCACTCTTTGTCCATGGACGTTAAATCACTAACGAATAAACAAAAAGTCAATAAAACGTATGATAAATCATTTTAACAGTATTTTCGGCTCCAGTGTTGCTGCCTCCGAGATATTGGAAGTTAATAATCCGTGACGTGACAAACAACTCTGCCTTATGTACGTGTAAAGACTAAAATATATTGGTAGAAAAAGTATAGATCATCGAGGCTCGTATTATCGTAGAATATTTGGATGGCTTACAAACGTAAGCGAAAAAAAAGATGTGCCGACGAGTTTATCGTGTGATTATAATAGTCAACGAATGACGAAAACTTCCTTCGAAGGGAAGTGAACTCATGAAAATTATAAGAAAGTGTAAAAAAAAAAAAATCATACGAATCAAGAGTGAAAAACTGTCAAAGAAATAAATAAAACAATTGGTGCGCCCAGGTACTTGGCGAAATAAATAAGATTTTTCAACATAAAAGCAAGAAAAAAGTAACCTGTAGACACTGAAAGTGAAAATTCAATTGTGCATTGGGGAAAAGAGCGCAATGCGGTATCGCGAGATACAAGGACAAAACGCCAAACATCAACTCGACCAATCTTCCCCTCGCGTGTCTCTGTGTCCGTGTGTATGTATATGAAGTACGAGGGACCAATCGTCGATTACCTACAGATGATGTAGCCTTGCTTGGTACACGCTTGTTATTATTTATCGGGAACGGAGGGATAAAAGAAACTTTACCGCAGTGGGGAGCGCCGAGAGTCTCGGCGATGATAGGATACAATCAGCACAATTCCGGCTACAACAAGCTTTTTACTCAGGTATATACACACACGACCATTTCAATAAACCATTCTACCTCCTTTTCGAACGAAGGTCATGTTTACAAACGTATAATACTCTGGAGCTCAATGTTTTTTTTTCTTTCTCTACAACTACTTTTCCTCGTGCAATTTTTTCTCATATTTTCATCACACAATTCGATAGAAAGTTTAAACAAATATAACGTACAATCAAAAATGGTTTACGAAATCCAGAAAACACGATTTTGTAGAAACAGATATATTTCGGGGTTCAAAGATCTGTCAAATTGAGCGAAAACTTTGCTTCTTTCAACCGCAATGTTTTATCGATTCCTGAAAAGCCACTGCGATGACATTTCAAAGTTACACTATGGAATATTACGTGAATTGAACATTTTGTCAGATTGTATGTAAGTCCTCAACCAAAATAATGAGGGACAATGCAAGAATAAATAATATTCAATAATTCACGAGCCAAGAAAGATGAGGGGAAAAAAAAAACACTCTACAGCACCGCAACTGAGGATGAAATAAGATGGAGAAAATGAAATGACAAAAAATGAAAGTGTTGTGCACGCGACAGGAACGATGCTTAAAATAATTAATCTATTGTAGCGTATGAAGAGCTTTGCGCGACACTTTCTGTGCGCTCAAGTTCTTTTTTTTTTCTTTTCTCTTTTTTTTCTCGTCGATCGAGTGATCATTATACGTCGACGAAGAAAAGACTCGCTCCGACGAGGCGTGTATGTTCAATCGGGGAGTTAATTCTTTCCATCCCTTTCTACGATGATAATAATAATTATTATTATTATCGTTATCATCGCTTCACGAAGGCTCGTGGCGTATGAACCTTTTTTTTTTTTTTTTTAGATTTTGCAATCGAGCCTTTCTGTTCATATATTTATGGCACCAACGATTATATCGACGTTTTTTTCTTTCTATAAAACTATCGCATTATTTAACTCTCAATAAAGTTAAGCAATTGCCATTTTTGACGCAAATAGATAGCCCTGCGATTGCGAAATTATGAAGTAATACGGAAAAAGCAATAATCGAACTTTATTGGTTTCTCCAGTGATTTTATTTGTGACGGGGTCGGACCTCAAAGGGCTCTTTCTTTCTCTCACTCTCTTGCTCCCTTTCTTCGTCTCCCACGCGGTAATTCGAGGCCGTTGCCACGACTACGACACCCTTATATATATATATATTTATAAGTTGGATTCTCGTGCTCTCTTTTTCTCTCTCTCTCTTTCTGTCTACCACTTCCCCTTTCGCCAGAGAATCCTTCCATTGCGTGTCAAAAAATCCTTCAACTATTCTCCGACAAACTCTTTTCGCACCCTTCCAAACTCGACGAACTTTCAACTTACTTTACAGCGCTTCTCTACACGCACGAGAATATCAAGAATTTTTAGCACAACCAAGATCCTCACATTTTTATCACTAACCGCATCTCGCTCGATAAAATTCTCCGCCGCAAATATTTATGAGACGTTTAATTTTTCATGCCACTGAAAAAATGTACAACAAACTATGTATTTGTTTGCCAATCACTGACTCAACAACGAAGCCACATGAACATTAATTCTCGAATCAAACATCAATTTCTAATAAGCATTCGTGCTCATAACCTTATTTGACATTTGCATGCTTCGAAAAGATACGGGTGAAGATAGACCAGAACAAAATATATGGTCATTAATGGCATTTTGTGAAATTGCCTTTCAATATGATTGCGATAGACCCAGCGTTACCCTGAGGACTTATTCGAACGTTACCTGTAATTAAGGTAATGAATTACCGCGAAAATGGGATAATACCAACCAACTTTTTGTCCCTTGGGTCAAATTAACGATCACGAAGTAACGAGAAAATTTCCATAATTAAGTCAATATACAAATGCGTCTAAATGTTCATTGAAAATGAAATTTTTTATGTAAATACTAAAAAAAAACTGTATTTTATTGAGAATAGTTAGGTTTTCTATGGTTCCTTTATTTAAAATTTAAAAAATAAAGACTATTCAATTAAAAAAAAAAAAATTTAATTGCATCAGAAGCTCAGAAAAACTGATTTCCGCTCAGCGGTTCATACGCGAGCAGGTTCGTAGCTGAACGATCATCGAACCAAGTATTGACCTGACAGGAGGCTGCTTAACTCGAGAAATCGACGAAACCACATTTCGAATGATCGTTTTTCGAGTGTTTTATTTAAAAATGAAGGTTTTCGTTGTTTTATTATAATCCAAGAAAACTATTGACTTTCATAAATATATCGAGGATGATAATTCTCGATGTTGGTCTCCGATGAGACATTATCGTTTTGAAATATTAAACAAGAGACATTAAACCGAAAGTTATCTCCCAGTTGAGATATGAAGGTCACCTTAAACATTGAACCCCTAAAACATCGATGAATTATAACTTTTTTTTTATCGAGCCTGCGTTATTTACATTTTTCTCTTTTAATGTGTTTCAGGGTTCGGCAGACTCCAACTACTCGCAGCCGAGCTCGGATCTCTCGCTGGACGAAGAGAAGGAGAGCTTGCGACGTGAGAAGGAAAGACAGGCGTTAAATCAGCTCGAAAAAGCGAGGGTGTGTATGAAAAGTTTACTGATAAACGAACGTGTACGTGTTAACGAAATTGTATCAAAATATGTTTACGTAAACAAGTTGAAATTATGGGTTAATGTCAAAATGAGCAACCGATGATGTTTGTTTTTACAAAAAATTCAATATTTTCGTAAATATCTTATTTTTGTACAATTTTTCTTCGTTTGGTGATATTTTGACTCGAGAAAACTAGAAAAAAACTGGTAAAATCGATTGTTTATGTATTTTATTCGGAGAAATTTACGCTTGACCCCACATACTCAAAGTCTACTGTTTATCATCAACTTGAAGGACTTCGCCAACCTTGTTTTCCTCGACCTCCACTGAAACCATTCGGTCCATATCGATGCCAACAGAATTTCGTAGTTTTCTGATGGGAAATATGATCAATATCAACATATCTCGATCCACGAATACGAAAAATATATTTATACGTGTAGCCATGAAGTAAATGTGGTTGAGTTTATATCTTGACTTTCCCAAACGATCTTGACCTACGTTTTCACCAACCATCGTATACCACAGCTGTCACCTTTTCCATTCTGCCAAAAGTGGACCATAATTTCGACTAAAACTGGACCATAAACTTTTGCAATATTGTCCCAATTTCTCCGAACCTGTCGGATGTAATATTAACTTTTTTCGTAACCGTTGCTATTGCACAATGTTTGTTCGTTTTTCTTTCCAAAACTCATGTTTAATCAATTGTCAAAAAAAAATCTTGAATTCTCGAAAGTGAAAGTCAATTATTATTTTCTAAACTAAAAACAAACCTTAAATTTAAAAAATTCACTAAAACAAGATGAAAATCTATCACAGGGCTTTTATAATCATTCCCAATGTTTCCTCGTCCTATGGGTTTCGAAAAGTTGAGTAGAATTCTGATGTATTGCACGAAAAAGATTTAGGTAGAATGAATTAGCAAGAAAAAAGTAATATCTCGAAATATTTTCAAATAATTGTTGACCATTGAAATTGCAACATTGCATCATGATTTAATTACGAAAAAGAGCATAAAAGTAAAAACTTTTTGTACAAAAGTCCGAAAAAATGGAAAGTTGGAGGTGCAAATTGAGAGCAGTGTGCAACCAAACGGTTGAATATGAGGATCCAATCATCCGATGTAGGTCAAATCTCTAGGGTATGCTTAATTTATATAAAAGTGTGTAGTTAGAAGTGTATGAAAGACGAGCCTGTAAAGAGACTTAATTTTTTTTTCTCCCCGATTGAAGATGAAATGTTCTTGGTAGATTGGTATGTGTATCAATGTCACGAGGGTGACGCCTTCTCGTTTTTGTCGATGGAAAAGTCAATTAATGGAAAGGTACGTGTGGCTCTCTGGAGATGGAGAGAAAAAGAGTTCATATGCAGAAACGTACACATGAAAACAGTATCAAGGGAAATATTTTATGGGTCGCCAGCGCAGAGGCCTCGGAATGAGAAAAATTCGGAGAAGAATCAAATGAATCGTATGGAAAATTTCACTATGTTCCAAAAACAAGAGAGAATAATATTTGGTCTGAAAAAAAAGCAGAAAAAAAACGTATTTTTTGACGAAAACAGACAGTGACGTGCAGAGCAAGGGGTTGAAAGAATCATTGAAAAAATGGCCTAAATTATTGTTAGCCTAAAAACAACAAAACTAAGGGTCGACTTTCAATGACTACGAACCACAACGTTGATTAGTTTTCGTTTGGGTTCGATTCTCGTCACACTCGAACATTTTTACTGCCAAAGAATGGAAAAAATGAAATAAACTTTATCGATGGGACAATACATAGCAGAAATTTCGACAAACATATCAAATCGTAAATAAGTTAATTATAATCGTTCACCCCTGAGCGTTAGGAATGCTGTGTAGATATTTTTTCATCGTGAGCGTTTTTATATCTCATTTTCTAGTCTCCTGAGGATTTTTCTCGTTAGAACGAAAGTACAAAAGCAATTTATCGAGGAATAAACGAACTCGTTGGTGTTGGACGGTTGTACAAACATTTCTACTGTTGCTACAAGTATCAGTATTAAATATTGCACAGTCGTACTATCGGAATTCTCTACGAGTTTTGGCTCGTAGATAAAAAATGAAATATCGCGAATCGATACGCAGTTTCTACAATGAAGTGGTGCGTTAAGTGAAGTCAGTAAGTAGAATAAGTCAATATCTGGTCAGATACTTCCCGAAACTTACACAGTCAGCTGTGGTTTCTGACGCTTACGGATCAATAATGCGAAAAAAAGGAAAAAAAATCTGTGTAATTTCGAAATAACTTGTAAATAATAAAACGATTTGTTTCTTTATTTTCAATAAATGAAAAATAGTGATTAGTGAGAGAAGTTTAATTACTTCCCCATGGATAAAAAGTTGAAAACAATATATTGAGAGCATAAAAAAATCGCAATTTTTGCATTCTTCCTAAATTCTGTACAAACCACAATATTTTTTTTCCCTTCAAAATTAGATTTCATTGTGAAAATGTGAAAAATTCGAGTGGTAATAAATGACAATTGGACGATTCGAGCCGAAGCTACAAAATTTCAAAATCTGTAAGAATAAATTGTCACGTGGGTGCAAACGAAAGTGTCAGAAGTTCCGAAGCTTTGCATTTAAAAAATGGTCATCAAATATGTTAGACGAATAGAAATGTATTTATTTGAATTCTGAGTGTCGTCACTCGCTGTTGTATTTCTCGGGTATGAAAAAAGTCTTCGCATTAGAATTCGCAAATTCTTAGTGAATCCAAGAGTCGAGGACGATTTTAGCGAGGTTATCATCCTTAGGATCAGTATCAACCACATTGAATCTTTAACCCTAATAAAAATAAATTTGAAGAGCTTCGTTCAGGCTAATCCTGTTAGATCCATCAGCAGTTCGGTTTTTATTTTGGTTCGTGCATCAATTTCGACGTTTTGTCTTTTCACAGAGACGTTACCAAGATTATTCGAATTTAGACATCGATCGAAACTCTTCAAACCCTGTCACGTAAATGGGGTCGACGTTGATGGAGATAATTAATGAGGAACGATATTAGGGAACATTCTTATACGATGAATATTCTCAGTTTTTTCTTTTTTTTTTGGATATTGAAAAAGTTAATTTTTTTCACTCCTACGACGATAAATGTTAATAGAAACATTGAATATTGTTTTTTAGGCGAAACCAGTAGCGTTTGCGGTCAGGACGAACGTTAGTTACGATGGTACAGCCGACGACGATTCACCAGTTCATGGCTCAGCGGTCAGTTTCGACATTCGTGACTTTCTTCATATCAAGGTAAACAAAAATGCACTTAAAATAAATGCATTTCGTGTTTTAATCGAATTAATGCTCAAGGAGATGACTTTTTTTTGTAGGAGAAGTACGACAACAATTGGTGGATCGGCAGGCTCGTGAAAGAAGGCTGCGATGTCGGTTTTATACCATCCCCCGTTAAATTGGAAGCCCTTAGGGCCCAGGCGAGTGCGGCACGTGGCACGAAAGGTCTCTATTCGGCCCGTGGTGGCTCGTCCGGGAATCTGGGCGAGAGCGGAATGCCTTCGCGAGGTTCTACTCCACCGACACCAGGTGATAAATAAATAAATAATTCCGCATCAAACCTATAATAACGAATTATTATCGGGAATTAACCAAATATTTGTTATCTCAACTGTGTATTTTGTTTCATCAAAAATACTGTAGAAATGACAAAAACTTGGTTAATTTACGAAAATAATGTTGTTGGACGTATTGGCCACGATGTGTTCGCTTTTCCAACGAAATCGGGTTATCAGTGAAATTGAAAAACCATCGTTACAGCCATGGGAACAGACGACAACCTTAAATTTCAGATGATTTTAATGAAAGTTTCGATCGAGAGGGTAAAAATCATTTAAACCTCGAGGTTCTTCCCGATTCTATTGCTTTAACGATAATTTTTCAATCTAAAGTCCTTCCCCGTACAAATAATATTTCGGAAACTGTTTGCTGTCTGGAAATTGGCAAAAATTCAAGCCATGCGATCAAACGATCTTTCGGACCAAAAAAATCACACGTTTCACGAAAGGTTTACAATGTAGGACGAAATTCATTGAAAAAAAGTATTTAGGTCGAGTATTCAAGTGAGTAAGCGACCAAAGTCTTTCTTTTTATCGGTCAATGTAATCTGACAACAACGAGATTAAAAAGCTATTATCCACGCCTTGAATTAAATATATATAATGTAATAAAAATGAGAATTATTTTCAGGCGACGATAGTGATAGCGTTGGAAACGTACGACCTGGAAAAGCCACCCTGACGACGCCACCGGCGAAGGAGAAGCGAAAGAACTTCTTCAAGAAGCCGGTAAAAGCTCGAATCTCTTACGCTCGTTCTATCAATCGTTAAAAAACACGTGGTAGATAAAAAGAAAAACATATACCAACACGCACAACATATACAACAGGATGTCTCGTAAATATCTAATACTATCTCTTTTTGACCCCGATATGAAACTAGCGACGAAGAAGAAAAAGACCAACCCTTATCCATTTTTTTACTTCTTTTTTTTCCCAACAATGCTCCTTTCTTTCTACTCACGTATTACGGAGCATCAAACATCTACATATCAACACATACACACGCACAACCTTATTATTTCGCTGCCTACGTAGAGTACAATTTTGTATAGTCATGTCGATTATCGAGGAGTATAGTTGCGTACGCAGTTAAGCGAATATTGAACTGGGATGGGCAGGTTTTGTGATGTTAAAACACGAGTCGAGTGACAACAAAAATGTATGAAATTACTCGATCGATATCCTCGAAGACAAAGTTATGATTTTACTAATTAGTAGTTTCTTTAGCGTAATTAGAAGTTTCTTTTTGTTGGCTAAAGTACTGCATTGGTTAATAAATTCGTGGGTTATTGAAATAGATACAGTTTCGAAAATAAAGAGTCTTAATGTAGATCAATTTGACAGTTTGATTTGATTTTTTGTAACTATTTTTATAGCTTATTTTATTGAGGCTATTTGTTTATTTCGAATTGTAGATTATCGACGGGAGACTCGATCGAGAATTCTGCTATTCATGATGAATCACAAAAAAAAACTTTAATTTCCATTCACTTTTCCAAGTCCAGGAAACTTTTGACTGAGAAAACTCAAGTTTGAATTAAAAATGAATTTTCTTTCGTTGTTCGATTCATTTATAACGAATAAGCCGTTTTGAGCGAAGCCAGTACTTTGATGGGTGAACGTTTAGCCATAAACCGGCTTGCTCAGCGGTAACTTAACGGGAAAGAATTTTTCTGAATGTTCGATAGAGCAAAATAAAAAATTTCTGTACCTAGAAATCAATTTCAAAGAATAAGGACATTGTTTCTTGAACTCGAAAAATTAAGTTAAAAGAGCTTTTGAAACTCGATCCCGTTCTCACGTCGTAGTCCGCCTTGTTGCGTTGATTATTTATCTCTAATTTTGTAAGTATTTATTATTTTATTTGAAAGAGAACGAGAAAAAAAAAAACAATATAACAACAGAAAAGAAAAATTTGCTACTCGGCCATTAACGATTTTAAATGTTTCAATGTTTGCATTGCCGTGCGCTACTCACGAAGTCCTACGTAAGTGAGAGAGACTTTAGCTTGGTCAGTGCAATTTGCGCTCCGTATTATTATCATAATCATACGTCATTGATATTAAAAATATTTTTTATTTTATATCACTATGAAAAAAAATCTATTTTTATTTATTCTATAAATTATAGTTGTTTATTAATCAAGAAGCGTCCATCGATTTGAATTTATAAAATTGTATTGTTTTTTTAAATGTTACTCTTGAAATATCGGGGCTTTTCAGGAAATGGCTACGCCTTATGACGTTGTTCCGTCAATGAGGCCGGTCGTTCTCGTTGGACCCTCGCTCAAAGGTTACGAAGTTACGGATATGATGCAAAAGGCACTCTTTGATTTTCTAAAGCACAAGTTTGAGGGCCGGTGAGTATCAAAAAAAAAAAGATGAAAATTGTATATTTTTCATAAATTATATCACTTAATTGAACTCAAGTTAAAATTTCTTGTTTTTTCTTTTCAAGGATCATCATTACGAGGGTAATGGCCGATATATCGTTAGCCAAAAGATCCCTTCTCAATAATCCCACAAAAAGAGCGATAATGGAACGATCGACAAGCAGAAGTGGATGTCTCGCTGAAGTTCAAGCAGAAATTGAAAGAATTTTCGAGCTCGCGAGAACTCTTCAGGTAATTATATTATTTGCTTATCCACCAACAAATTGAAATTCACTAAATCGAAGTTTGATAAACAAGACGACGAAATCAACTAAAACTTTATCGAATGAGAGGAACTTATGACGAAATTACAAGATAATTGATAAGAAATAAAAAAATCTGTAGATAAGTTTCGAATTAAATTTGAATTAAACACTGAAAATAATAGTCTTGACTAGCTCATAATCGTTCTGTCGAAAAGAAAACTATTTCTAATGAAATAAAATGTGTATTTGAAAAATGTAGCTGGTGGTACTGGATTGTGACACGATAAATCATCCGTCACAACTGGCGAAAACGAGTTTAGCGCCGACGATCGTTTATCTGAAAATATCGTCGCCGAAAGTTCTACAGAGGCTGATAAAATCACGAGGAAAGTCGCAAACTCGTCATTTAAACGTACAGATGGTAGCGGCAGAAAAATTGTCGCAATGTCCAGCTGAGATGTTTGACGTAATATTAGATGAGAATCAATTGGACGAGGCGTGCGAGCACGTGGCAGAATATCTCGAGGCTTATTGGAGAGCGACACACCCGCCAGTTATTGCTCCAGTACCGAGAGTAATGCCAGCACCGAATACGCCAGCTGACGTTTTGGACACTCGTGTATCAGCAGGTAATTATTCATCCACGTACAAAAATAATATTTCAATTGTCACAGCTTTCATTTTCATTTCATTTTTATCAAGCAATCAAACTGGATACTCGAGCATTCTTGATGAAAAAATTAAAAATACGATTTTGGGGGAACGTTCAATAATTATTTTGACGTTTCGTCACTTTTTGCTCAAAATTAAAAATTAAAATGTCATCAGTACCATTGGAATTTCTCAAGAGAAATCAAGTAAATTTTGTCTCATGAAAGAATATTCGAAACAATAAAAATTCATGGAAAAATTTATTAAAAGACTGAAACAAAAAGAATTGTCAAGCGACTTGCCCAAAAGCACGTGATCTATTAATTTTTTTTGACATACAGTGACATTTCCAACTGAATAAATTTATTAGACATTTTCATAGCAAATGAACAAAAACCAGAGATATTTAAGATTGTTTATTTGAGCAGTACGCTTATTAATTGTTCTTAAGATTCTCGTTTGGTGTCTCGAACATAAAAGAAACGAAATGTGACAAAATATTGGGGTCAGAAATGTTGAGCTCGATCTACAAATGTACTATAGCCCTCTCTGACTTCTGAAGTCCTTCGTGTCCTCTCGACAAGACCTAATTTCATGACAGACTTTCACAATCGCACATACGACTCATTTCTTTGAGAAAAAAAAAACAAAATAAAAAAAAACACACACACGTGTATCTACTGTTTGTTCTTCTTGGTTTTTGTTTCTTTTTTTTTATACAATGCACCTTTAGGTGGCCAACACGAGTCGTACTACGCTCACGAGCCAAGAGGTAACCCAACCCTTCCGTCCTAAAAAGCCTAATTACGTGTTCCACCTTGACTCAGTCTCTCGTATTTAATTATTATCATTATCTTTATTATTATTATTCTTATCAGCATTTGTAGGTGAAAGATTTGAAAATGCAGAATGCCGTTTACACGATACGTGATTCAAGAATTCGTTAATAATTGACTATAAAACATTGTACGAAATGAATATCAATTAGAATATGAAGATAAAAAAACATTGAACCAAATCTTAACGCAATTTTGATCGTTTTTTATCGAGTTTTCTATACGATTTCCCACTATTTTGAATATTGTGAGAAAATCGAAACATAAATAATATGAAAAATCTTTTCTTTCGTACAATTTCTTGTTTCTCGAATCTTTACATTGTCCGGAACAGCAATTCACCTTGAATCTCGTATTTTCTTGTTATAATTGTTGTTATTATTCTCACTATAATCAGCATTTGTGCAGGTTCGGAGTGAAACATCCAGAAGGACTGTCACACGATTTATTTTCCTAAGTTAACTGATCGCAGTACAATTTTTTTTTTTTATATTAAAATGAATTTGTCGGTCGAATATATTCATAGATCGCGAGGTGAATTGAATTTCGTACGAACTTTCAACGGTTTCAAATGAAAAGTCGTCCGAGAATACATCGAAACTTTTTCTGTCTTTTGATGATAATTGTATTTTCGAAATCGTAAATTCAATGACTGGTAAAATAGTGAAAAAATGGACACAGAATCGTTGCAACGTTTGTTTTTCAAAGTCGATATCCCGAACTATTGGAATATAATCATTATTTTTATTTTTTCAATATTCGTGAGAATTCACGTAACCATTTCGTTCGAGAGAATGATCGGCATTTGTGATTCGAATGCAAATGCACGTAAAATTTATTGCATGTTAATATGAAAAAATAACAGTACGAAAAAGACATGAGTAAAAAGTTCAGGTTCACCACGTGCTTGCACTGAGAAACGGTTAGAAAATGAACCGTCTCCTATTTTCATTTGTATTCGTATGCCTCAATTTATGTTTCTTTTCAGCTGCAATGTACGGATCGCAACACTTGTACCCGCCGCAGTGATAAAGAGAGAAAAAAAAAGTTTAGGGAAAGAAATTGGGCTCTGGCCTTCACCTTCCACTAGCCGCGAGTTAGTCTCGTCTTATAAACGTTGAAACCGATTTTTTTTTACCTGCATCTTGTCCGCATAATTGTTTATTTTTTGTTCGTTTTTTTTTTTTACTACTCATCCACTCCATTTTCGTACTTGATCGCCTCGAACAGCAAAATGAAAGGGAAACCGAAAGGGAGCTATTTATTTATCCATTTTTTCTCGTCGTTCTCTTTCATTTCCTCGATTATTGCCTTATTGGAATTCAATATGTCTGGACGAATCTTCGAACCAGAACTTGGAATAAGTTTCGATTTCAGATTCAAAGTTTTTCTCTAAAAAACCGAACTTTTATCACAAAATCTGAAGAATTAGACGAAAAATCACGTCGAATTACGTGAATTTCTACCAATTTTCGTTAAATCGAAGAAGACTCGAAATAAACGTCATTGTCATTTTTCTTACATCACTTAATTCGCGTCCATTATTTTATCGTTTCTCGGGAATGCAGAAAATTTGAGATATGAGGCTCTCGAAATAGTAAAAATAAACAAATCACAATGTCATCAGACTCGTTTCCTCAAAGACGAAAGATTTCATTTGAAAATTGTGTATGAATTGAAGAAATAATTGATTAAGTTATGATTCAATCAATAATCTTAGTTCCTTATATTGAAAAAACAAACAAAAAAACAAAAGGCTCGTAACTTTCGTTCCTCCTACATATATTTTTGTTTCGTTTTAAAAGCCGTTGTTGAGGCGGTCGCTGCTACGGGAGTCATCCGAAAAGAGGCGAGGTTCAGTGTTAAGTCTCGAGCTCACGCTGGACCAGCCACGAGCGGAGATAGGAGTTAGCTTTTGTTTTGCTAATTCTCTTCTTCGTAACTGCCACTACAAAGCCCACTACCAAAAAAAAAAAAAAACTACTACTTCTTCTTCTTCTTCTGATTCTTCTTCCGCTACTTCTCCTGCGCGACGACGCTGATGCAGAGACAGAAAGAGAGAGAGAGAGAGAGAGAGAGAGAGAGATAAAAAAATCCATCAGAGATTTGCTCTTCCCCGAGGCACACGTACAAACTTCCGGGACCAATTAACGACAAAAACAAAATAATATTATTGTCTTTTTGTCCGAATCGTCCGAACGGTACGATTGCGAGGACGAAAAATCCACAGAGAGAGAGAGAGAGGGAGAGAAAGAAAGAAATAAAGCGAGGGAGAAAGAAAAATATAAAATGAAAAGCAAACAGAACAGAGTTATTTTTTCGAAGGATGAAATATGTTGAAAAGAAAAACCCTTTGAGAAATCGCGTTGTAAGTACTAAAGGCTTTGGTGCATGTGAGATCGGGTGAGATAAATACATTATTTTCTTTCGTTACATTCATTGTTTTTTCCATCATTTCGATCGAAGCTTTCTTATTTGTTAACTTCATTCATCTAAATAGTCATTTTTCTTCACCGAATCAATCGAGTCATTGAGAAAAACAAAACAATCTTATTACCAATTTCTCTTTTCACTAAAATAATAAAAAAATAAATAAATATGATAAAAAAAACAAGAACTGTCATACTTTGAAGTTATTCTACAATTTTGCAATATAATTTGCCTATCTTTACATCGCTACCGAACTCGAGACTATTTTTTGCTAAAGGAAAACGATGTAAAAGAACATTCAGAATTTTATCGTTGCATATTCTTTGTAGAAAATTTCTTCTCATCTCGTATCCAAAATCATTTCGTTGGACTCTATTTTTCTTGAGATTTTAGCAATAGTTCAGTTTTAACTCATTTGTTTTTTTTTGGTTTACGAATCATCAAACCCCCTCACGCCATAATAAGCCAACCAAGCTCGCAAAAATCGAACCTCAATCCCGCCTAGAGTTGTTCACTACTTTTTTTTTTATCAAAATAAGAATTTGAAAACAAAAAAGACCTTCACTTCGCCTCTGCCATAGTCTAGTTGACGGATTTATTTAGACTAGAAGTTTAACTTTTCGTCAGAGCAAGAGAGAGAGCAAAAAAGCGATATGAAAAAAAGTGCCACGAGTGTGCAAAGGGTTCTGATTTTTCTCATCATCATTATTATTATTTTATTTATTTATCTTCATAATATGACATTGCGATGAAGCAATAATCGCGCGCGAGAGTCTCGAGAGGAAGAAGGAGACGTGGAAAAGGTCCCGAATAATTCCTCACGACTATTATTTTTTTGAAAAGACGTTCCAAAAAAAAAAAAAGAAAGAAAAAACACCCCTTAGGTAGGCACGCGTTGTAATGAAATCGAGGAAAAAAATAATCGATTTACAAATTTATCGAATTATATTGCATCCCGGAGTTCCGAGGTTTCTCTTTCCTCTTTCTTTTTTCTTCTTCGTTGACGTCGCGCACTTGCATGGCCTATCGAATTAATTAACGAGGTTCCGTCAATTTGGATTAATCGAGAAACAAACAATTTTATTGAGAGAATCAGAAAAATTGCGAGATTCAAAGTTGCTTCGAGCAAGTGTCCAACGACTTTTCAATAAAGTTAACCTTTTGAACCTTTCGTTATTCATTTTACGCGCAACGCACTTCAAATTTGGGACACGAGATTTTTTGGGATTCGGATTCCGTGAGCTCGAGAATAGAAAATAAAAAAAAGGGTTGTTCATCATCAATTTTTTAAAACCTGAACCAAATTTGCGGAGTAACTGACTCGTAGTTTTTTCACCAATTTCTATTCGCTTGAAGTTGCATGTGAGTTTATCGAATGTTTTGATTCGTAAAAATTTCGTTTGACTTGAACCGTTTTTACATTTTTTTATCTACGATTAATATTTTTCATTTTTTTTTCGACAAATAACAATAATAACTGAACGAGAATATAAAACAAAAATACCTGGTGCTAAAAAGTGTGTGAAAGTTTTATTTTTTCTAGGCTCGTTCCCAACTCGACGACGTTTCAGCCTCGAGTTAAACTAATAATAATAATAATCATAAAAATAACAAAAATTTTCGAAAAATATGATCGATATGTTTGTACATAAAGAAAAATCTATTTCTTTAGGCCCAGATTCGTACGGAGGTCACGGTGGCACGAGAAGATCGAGACTGGAGAGGCGCGAGAGGGATCGAGGGGATCGAGGTGACCAGGAGTACGCGACCGAGGAGGAATCTTATCTCGGTGGGGTGGGGGATTACGGGAGCGTATCGAGGCGTCGTCAGCAGCAAGATTCCCGTGCGCTTAATGCCATTTAGGAGCTGGGGCCCCGGGGCCTGTCGTTACAACGACGATGTCCCAAATTGAAAACCACAGCCCTTTAACCAAAAAAGAAAAAAGAAAAAAAAAGAAACAGACGACAAAAAAGAAGACCAAAATAATAAATCGTTACAGACTGTATAACCGAATGTTGAATTTACGAGAAAAAAAAACGAAACGAAACGGAACAAGAAAAAAACAAAAAATAAATCTGTCTGTTTTCGTACGGTGAAACGAGTGAGAGTTATGGAAAAAGATATTGAAAGAGTGAGAGAGAGAGAAAATAGCAAGAAATGATGAAATCGTAGTTTCTTTCATCGACACATTAGTTGATGAACGATTCGACGATTTCTACGCGACGAAGAGAGCTCGATTGGACGAAAATAGGAAAAACAAATGGATAATTGTGAAGAAAACAAAAAAAAAAAAAAAGCACCGTTGCGATATAGAGACGAGAAATGGTCGATTAAAGTGGGAAAATATTGAACGAGAAAAAAACGAAAATAATGGACGAGCTGCACTCGAGAAAAATAAAAACGCCCTGGGGCCTTGGTTTTCGAGTCTAATTTCCCGTCCGGCCCCACTTAAACTCTCCCCCGCCCTCCCGCGCACTCCTCGCACATCCCTCAAGCGACGAACAGAAATAACAACAACAACAAACTCGTAACTAATATAATAATAGTGTTAATAGTACGCTGTAAGTCGATGAAAAATATGAAAACGAATGACAAGAAGCAGGAGATTGATTAGCAGCATCGAATCATTGTGACAACTTTATTATTTTCATTATTTTTTTCGTTATTACTTTAAAAACAAAACAAAACATTCACTCGTCTGTTTTTAACGCACATTGATACTTTCGAGTTATTGAGAAGAAAAAAAAGAATAATTTTATTTAAATATTTGCAAAAATATTTTACTAAATGCAGTGACAATTGAAAATCATCCAAAGTAATAACAAGAGTGTGTTGCAGAGCTGCGAGGAATGAAGTATTAAAAACAACGTCGATGATGTTAATTTCGTAAATCGTAATTTTCCTACCATTTTATTTGATCGACTATCGTTGCAAGTTTTCATGTGATTCGAGCGCGTTAAAAATCGTTGCATCCTTGATTCGTGAGAGCGACGCGGTTAGTTAATTTAAAAAAAAAAAAAAAAAAACAGGGCGAGTGACAATGCATATAGTAGATTACGAAAGTGAGAGAAAGAGAGAGAGAGAGAGAAAGGGAGAGGGAGAGAGAGAGAGAGAGAGGGCGTGAAAGATTAAATAATAATGGAATGAAATTAATTGATCGAGATTGATTCTCGAAACATAGATAAATGCTTGAACGGGATGAGAGCTCTGACTGAATATTCATTGAATCAAGAGTTTTGGAGAACCCCGTCGATCACGAGTGTTGTGATTCGAACGATAAAGAACAACAACAACAAAAAAGAAAGAAAGAAAGAAAGAGAGAGAGAGAGAGAGAGAGAGGAGCAACTGTAAATACTGTAAGAAAAAGATACAAAAAATCTTCGAATAAATAAAAATACACATCGCTCATCGGAGAATGCATCTATATATATATAAATATAAAATCTATATGTATATACATTGTGTACTTCGATCGAAGCAACTAAATAGATAAACCACACACACACACTTTGATGATAATCTCTGATTATAGTTCTACTAATGCAAATGAAACATATTTGAAAATTGTTTTCTCAATGAAAAACAAAAGTAACCACCAGTCCCACGTACCTCGGGAGAAACGACAGCGAACGAAAAAAAAGTCCCAAACAAAACACATTAACTCAAAGAAGAAGAAGAAGAAAAAAAAACAGAGAATTTAGGACCGCTGAATCGGATCGCGACTATCTTAGACTTATTAGCATGTAAAACGAGAACCTTTAAGATGAAAAAAAAGAATCCCGTAGCCACGGATATGCAGTTTCTATATTAATAAAAAGAAGAGAAAAAAAAAACAAAATAATAATTAGCCAAACTTATCAACGAGACAGTTAAGCAGGAGAAACTTAAACACTTGTATAACAAGATTTTGAAAAGATAAACAAAACCATTTCACGCACTCAGACCACGCAGGCAGAGAAGGTAAATGCAGAAGTAAACAAACAGATCGCGAGATAGAAAGTCGTATCGAGTCGGATGCTCGTAAAGTTTTCGAAAAACAAACAAACCGAAAAATATAAAAGGAAAAACAGAGTTTATCGAGCATTAAAAAGAGAATAAGTCTCCATCGCGACACGAGAATTGAAGAAAGAGTCGAATTAAAAGTAAGAGAGTGAGATGTGAGAAAATATATTCATAGTCATTCGACTACGTGTATATATATATCCGTCAAAAAACAAGTGAGAATAACAGAATTTAATAAAATTTCTCCGTCGGGCACGGCAGAACTCGGAAGTATATTGTATGTATATTGTACACGTTTGTATATACAAATATCCGGATTCTATAATTATAAATAATAATTAGATCGGGAATAATTGGTCGATCGCGTAAACGCGCGCGTTATACGTGCGACATGTAACGAGATGTAGAATCGTCGCTTTTTTTTCTCCCTCTTATTCTCGATTCATTCGCTTTCGTTTATATTCACAAAAAATAGTTGTTACGTGACTGCGTATTGGTGCGAGATAGTTATTTAGCAACAACATTACACTCGCAAGTTCCGTGGTGTCAATGAATTTTCAGAAAGAAAAAAAAAACAAAACAAAAACACAAGAAAACATTTCGTTTTTCTCAGCGTACCATTTGTTTCGTATTTTTGTTTACTTTTAGAGCCTCGCTTACTTTCACGCAAACATCAAGGACAAGGATCGATTGATTTTATTATTTCTTCTGATTTTTTAGACGCGAATGAGATTAAACTTCTACTCTTGTAGCTCAAGGTTATTTCCTGGAGCAATATGTGTGTAAATATATTTATACATGCATACGTTTGTGTATATATGTATATTTACATACAGTATAAAAAATGCCATGACGTCGTGAGAATAGACGAAAAAAAGTAAAGAAATAGCGAAGCAGCCGAGAGCGAGAGAAAAGAGAAAGAGTTGAATAAATAATTTAATTCCAAAATGCTCCCTCGTAATTAATTGCTTCGATAACACGCTCTTGCGTTTGGCTATATTATCTAATTGATTGGAAGTGGGCAAAAAACACGAGTTTGAGCTTTCAGAATTGGAAGAAACAAAAAACATAGTATCCGAGTGAATAATGTTGGGGCAAAAAAATTGACGACTTTCCTGATGATAATTGGTGCGTTCGAATATTCTGCGGGAATAAACTGTAACGATGTTCGTACATTTCCACGTGGCGAGTTTGTTAAATTTTTCAATAATTCTGGTTCAGATTTATGTCGAAAACGTTCTTGAAAACTGTTTAAAAACAACTCAATAGAGTTCATAATTGAAATTACTACAGAACGGGTTAAATTCTCCGCGCAGCAAATCGAAGCCCTCGGAACGATTACATCGGGCCTTGGGTCTCTCAGACCCCAAGAATACTTTAGTGCGGAACCCTAAGGCGGAACTTGAAAAAAAAATCAAGTATTTGTCATTATTTGTGAAGTTTCAAAGTCGCCAATTATCAGCAGAGTTCTCACAAACGCCTTCGAACGTCATATATATGTATACATGTTCATACGTACGAAAGCTAAAAAAAGGTAAAAAAAATAAAAATAAAAAAAAAGGAATACGCTAACGCGCTAGTTCGAAGTGTGTCTCACGCTGAATCGCGAAGGACGAAGGAAACACGAAAGTCCATTTGGGAACATATACGAATTTTCTAATGCCTAGATATAATTTACGAGAAAACAAAAAACGAATGTTGCACGAGCGTACGAGATTAAGTTTTAGATAAAATAATAAAGATGATGAAATTTTAAAAAAATTGTGCGAGAAGCGAATTCGGATTAAAATTAAAAAAAATAACAAAAAAAAAAACAACAACAAAAAACAGTGAGTAATCTGCAAGAGCTTTTGATATGATGCGCTACGAACTAATTGGATTTAGAATATGTACTCGATCATTTTCATCAATCGCATGTAAATATGTGTGTTTACATGTAAACACCGTGTACACATGCATATTGACGTGTGTGTATAAACGACTCGTCGAAGGGTGTCCCTCGTGTGTCAGAAGCCAATAGTGAAAACGAGGCTCATATTTTAACGAGATTTAAATTTAAAAAATGAAAAAAATTGAAGAAAAAAAAACAACAACTTTACTTTAACGAAAACGTTCGAACATCGATGCGAGATCGATGGGCGTTTTGATTATTAAATGAAAAAAACAGATACAAGAACTTAAGAATATGGGGGAGTGACGTTTAAAGCGCATCAAAAATTATAAATATGCGTCATTAATTATAGGGTCCTCGGTTTTAGGCTGGTTAATTGGATCAATTTGCAATCTCCTCTGCGATTAAGAGCTCGTGCATGCGGCTGTGATGCAGGAGCGCTCATCGCGCACCCTCTCTAATCATCCTCGATCCCCTTTGTCCCAAAAAAAAGTCGTCGGTATGTGCGATCAACTTTGTTTCTACGTTCAAACTTAAATCTCATTTTTTAAACTATTCGCACTGTCGTTATATTTATTACGCGATAGGTGATGCGATGATTTTTCGTGTGTGTTTACGAACGAGAAAACGAGAGAGAGAGAGAGAGAGAGAGAGAGAGAGAGAGAGAGAGAGAGAGAGAGAGAGAGAGAGAGAGAGAGAGAGAGAGAGAGAGCGAGAGAGCGCGATCGTAAAGAGTCAAAAAAAATATACATATATCTATAAGTCGGTTATACAAATAAGTTTTCGATTATTATGATTATTGTTATTATTATTATCATTAATTCGTTCATTACCGATATCATAATCATGTAAATGTAGTAACGATTATGGGAGATGGGTGCATTTTTGTTGTGCGCGAGTGCGTCATGTGACATGAACAAAGAAAAAATGAGAAAATATTTATGGGAGAAGAAGCTTTTGTGAGAATTGTTAAAGAAAGTTAAACGGAAGAAGCAAAAGACACGCAGGGATTCGAGTTTTGTAAAACTCAATAAATAAATATGCACTGGACGTTTGCGCAAGAAAGAAACGTCGAAAAAAAAAATATATATATATATATATATGAATTTCATATACAAAATTAATAATTTTTATATAGTCAATAGGCTCCGCGTTAAAACATAAAGAAGCTTCAATGTCATCGAACATCAGTTTTGTTGATGCGAAGAATATTTTTTTTCCAGTTAAATTCATCAGGCTCGGTAGCGTTTCTAAGAAATGCCAAAAATTCCCGCGCTCGAACGACTGTTCGGGGAAAAATACGAATAGTTCAATTCCCCATAATTTTCGAGCAAAACGCAAATATATCAACTCTTCTAACAATCGATGTGGTAAAACATATTGACTAACACAGTTTCAATAAACATTTATGTATGAAAACAACCTTTGATGATTCGATCCATAATTAATAACAAATTTTTATCAACAACCGTTTTTTTATTCCTTCAATAATAAACTCACGAGTGCAAAAAAAAATGGTATCGACGAGAAACGTATTTTTTACTTCGAATAATAATGCAGGTGGATTTTAGACAGTGGTGAAAATTGATGAAAAGATCGAAGTGTTTAATTATTGAGTTGAGTGGCAGGCAATTATGGAATTAAATTATTTAAGTCAAGTCTAATTACGATCGTCATCAAAAGTATTAATCATTTTTTTCAAATCAGTCGTTAAATTTTTAATTGGCTGTTACTTACATTATCGTCTTTCCTTGTCGTTCTGGGAAGATTTCGTTTGTCTTTTTTTCAACAGAGTGTATGATAAAGATCGGGGAAAAAAACGTTTGAAGCCCGGTTTCGATGTTGATATGTCAATGCTGTGATGTTATCCCTTGAAACTTAAACAAAACGACGAACCACGATTGCGAAAAGAAATGAAAAAAAAAACACACACACAATATTACATTTCACTTGTGTCCAACCGCACACTCCGACGCGTATGCAAGCACTGCAAATGTAAACAAAGGCTATCCCGTACGAGACCACGCTAACTCGACGCCCCTTACTCCCTCCCCCATCGACCCTACCGCCCCTCCTCGCCGTCCTTTCCTTTGTCCCGCGCCTCGAGCGTTACCCCGCGCCAATTTCGATAATTCGCAGTTCCCGCCGTAAAATTGAATATTTCTATTACTCTGTAATTCGCAATTAGCCCTTAACGAGAACACAGTCATAGCTAGATTTTAAACATTATATTTAATGTCGAAGAATTATTCATTATAAAATTATTATTGTTACAAATCTCTCGGGTGATTTGAAGAAAAAAAGAATGAAAGAAAAAAAATGAAAAGAAAAATGTCCTTGTATACTTCGTGGCCTTTCGGAAAGCGAAACGCAAAAGAGACGCACGAGATTTCATATTCACGGAAAACCGAATAAAATAATATAAAAATAACAGCCAGGAGACTGCGAATATTGTTTTAAAAGGGAATGAGATAACAAAAATTCACATTTGGAATATTACGAATACACATATGATCAAACGAAAAATTATTGTAATACGAGGGAGAGTGCTCCGACACCACCGCCGCTGTTGCCGTTTGTCGCTATCGTCGACTCAGCAACCCGATACATCCGTCGCGATGATCAATCAATCGACTTTTTTTTTGTGTGCTCGGGTCGGTTTTCTTTCCGAAAAACCACTGGACCCAAATTCCTACACTTGTCGCATTTGTAAATAAAATTTTTATCATCACATAAGTAAACTTGAGTTTTATTTCAACGCCGCGATCACAGTGATATATCAATTAATTTAATATTATTTTTTTATTTTACTAATCGATTTCGCGATGATCGACATTCTATTCAACTTCCTGTTATTTTCCACCAACCCATGAAGAATTTATTAATTTCAGGTGATCTATCAGTAATCGTTCGGTCGAAAAAAATCGTACGCCAGTTTTTTTTGGAAACGCTTGATTTTTCTCGGAATATGGAGGATATTCAACAACAACGACTTCCGAGAAGTCTTGAGTACTCACGTGAAATAAAAACATTAAACGGGCGTTTTTTAGGTTAATAATTACGAATCCGACCTCGAAATTTGGAAATAAAATAAATTGTTTCTTTTCTTCAAACCAATAACATGGTTTCATAAATTTATGGAAAATTCTTGTGAGTGCATTATTGAGTTTGTGACAAAAAGCAGTTTGGCTGTGAATGAATTTGTTGATAAAAAAGTGTGAACTTTGACTATTTATTTGCGGGTAGTCCTCGCGCAATGAACAAATAATAACTGTTTTTATTTTTTTGACATAAATGAATGTCCCAGGGACCACAACGAGCCAAAAGAAGCCAAATATTTTGTCATGTTATTCTTTAGTAACTTTTCAGCTTTGGTTCGATTTTGTCGATTGGATAATTGAGGATTTAAATAAATAATCGTTGTATGGTTTATTTTTTTATTCTGTCTCTTTCGTCACACGGAGGAAAATTTTACAAAAGTTCAGTTTACAAAGGTAACTTAACGGTATTCCCATAGCTGCGAGCAGGAACGTTGTACTATTGTTTTGTTTTTGCATCGACGGAGTAAAGGAAAAACACCGAAGAAGAGTTTCTACATTTGATTTCCGCGAGGAATAAAAATACGAGTAAAGTTTTGTTGAAAGAAAAGGAGGGAGAGAGATAGAGAGGAAAGTTAACGATAAACAAAAATGGATTTGTAGACGTTTGAATGAACGAACAATAATTTAAAACTCGATCATTGATATCGAAGCGCAACCGGTTGTTTTTATAACTCTGCAACGAGCATAATAAATAAATAAAAAATACGACTTGTCGGTCATCGCGCTTACGAATACAATATAAATAAATGCTCGTTTCTAAACTTATCGTCTCGTGTCAGGCCCGAATGGAAAGTTCATTAAATTACATTCCAATCATAACTTCAATCAGAATTCAACAGAGTTTGAAGATGAATCTTCTTTCCCTCAACCTGACGCAGTTTGAAATTCTTTTTTCACAAGTCCCAAAATCTTACAGTTAGTCAAATTTGACTAGAATTCAAATAAAAAAAGCAATTTTCAGACTCTCGTACGTCTCTGTGAACGAGAATACAAAAAAATCCATCAAACATACTTTTCCATTGAATAATTCCTTTTTTTTTTACAATCATACAAAACTGCACTCTTCTCGATTCGATATCATTTTCGACCTCCATTTTTAAGTGCAATCTGAACTTATTTTAAATTCCCAATAACGATGAGGAATTTTGATTTTATTAAAAATTGTACTGATTCCTTTCGATTCGGGCCTCCAATGCGAACGTTTCGTTGAACGCCGAGTTCTTTTTTCGTCTTTTTATTCATTGATTTGTGCTTAGCACACACTCATGCTTATTAATGAATAACGTCGTAATAATACGTATAAGCAATGGCATATACATAGGAAATAATATAAAACATTTCGTTTTGTGTTTTAATCGTTATAACATAAATTTATATATATATATATATTTATACGATATAATTTTCTTGTTTTCGTCGTAAGCTTCGTTCATTTTAAAACCTAAAATTCGAATACGACTACCTTTGGTACAGTTTTCATACTACTGACTATATCATCGTAGTATCATTATTATTTATTTGAACGCTCTCTTTCTATCCGGTGTTCCACGTTCGTCGAATATGAAACAGCTCGAGAGGCAAGAAGAGGATAAATAAAAAAAAGGTACATATCTCCAAAAGCGAGCACGACGATTTTACGACTACAGAATCTAATCGATCGTTACCTTCGTTTCAAATTCTTGTTCAGAGCCCCTTGGCAGCAAATAAAAACATCGTGAAGAATGTGTACCATAAAAAATATCGTTTGACAACCCTTTCCGTACGAACATGGATTTTCTTGGTCAGTATGAGGGATTCAAACATCGAGTAATTTCTTTGTCGATCATTATTTTTGGTCTCGAGGTATCCATTTATGAATGAGATTTAATAAAAACCTTTTTTCAACTGGCCTGATTTATATTCACTCTCGGATTGGATGCAATTGGAATAAAAATATAAGAAAAGACAATTTCACAATGATCTTTGAATGTTAACATTTAGAAAATGATGAAATGACTCGATTCTGATTTTTGAATAAAGAAAACAAACTTTTTACTCACACTCCCGATCGTCAGCACTTTTAATTTGCTTTTCTGTTATTATTTTTCTATTTTTCCAATTGCAAACCCCACGACGAAAAATTTCGTACGTGAATGGCTCCATTTATATTCGTTTCAGTGACTGAACTGTTCGTAGTGAGGCACGAATATTTTTTTAATGTACTTTTCTATTGATCATGGGGCTTAGGAGTAGCGTTATTGAAATTTGCATCGATCGACGTAACCAAAAAATCTTCAGCTTATCATTTATGGATTTGACGGACTTAGCAAGTGATTCCAATTTTCCCTACTCATCAGTTTTCTTTCTCGTTTTTTGAGAAAAGTTTCAACACCTTACGTGGCCAAATTTGCAAATAAGGGTCAGGCTTTTTGGTGAAAGCAACAGAGAGATTTTTTTTTAAGCCAACGATGATAATTTCATTGTTAAAAGTGTGAGATTCAGATGAAAAGATAATTCTCATAGTCGGAGTAACCGGAGGAGGTGGTGAGATGTTTTTTCGTAAGAGGAGTTGAGGGCAAGCTCTGGGCCAATTGTTGAGACGATTTTGATTGTGTCTGATGTTTGGAAAGTTGACTGGCATGTGGTACGACGATTCTTCCAGGATTTTGAAGCTGTATCATACTCGTGGACGTCGTCATAGTCTCCGCGGTCGTTGAACCGGATGTCACAGGTTGTAAACGAGACTGACAACTTTTGTGAATGTGATTATGATTATGGCTCTTGTTGTTGTTGTTATTGTTGTTGTTGTTTTTTGGACATTGACGTAACAACAAATGTCGCGAATTGTGATTATTATTGTTATGACTGGAACTCAAATTCGCTTGTTGTTGTTGCAATTGTTGCTGAACCTGACTGTTGTGCAGGTGGAGTCTCGACATTGCCATCGTTATGCTCGAATCCGAAGCCCACATACTCTGCAAATAATCAGAAAATAAGAAATCTTCATTAAACTTTTGTTATAAAATTTATGATTCACGATTTTTATGGCTTTCATTCGTTTAACGTTTGTTCCTAATGATTTTTCTCATTTATTAAGATTTCTTTGTCTTTTAAACCGTGTCAACTTTTCTGCAAATTTAATTTATTGCTCCACAACTAAAATTCCAGAACTAGCCACTATTTGATCGTAAAAAAGAGAATTTTTTGAATTTTGTTTTTCTCTGTACTGCGTTTTGGTTTCTAGCGATAGACTAGAAAAATAAATAAATAAATAAACATTTTTACTGGATCGTTCATCATAATTGCAATATTTTTTGACGAATGTTTTAATTTCATGACAAAAATCGATATTTTGTCAAAAAAAACCACAATCGTGAAATGAAAAATATCAATAAAATGAGATTTAAAAAAAAAAGAATGTTTACCTTCCTCCTTTGAGGATTATAATCGGGATTTCGTCTGATCCGTAAGTGTCGATCGACGCTGGTCCATCTTTGGGTTACTCTGAGGGGTGAATCGTCGGGATGCAATTTTCTCTGATATTCCTCGCCCTCGGAAACTTCATAGAGTGAAAATTGTTCGACTCTTTCGGTCGAACTGTAGCAACTAAGTAGCATTTGAATGAGTTCGTCGACGGTCGTTTGTTCCGAGACCAAAAGACTTTTGTACTTGGACTGCAAAGAATGATAAAAATTACATTTCCATGGGATTCAAAAATAACCCAGTTTTATTTGCAACAATGAAAAAAAGGGTCAATCTTTTTTTTTCTTTTTTTTTTCTTTCATTTCAAATACTAACCCCGGACATCAGGGCACTGTCGTAAATTTTCACGAGACCTCCTCGTCGTGTCTGCAACGAGAATCTGTGAAACAACAAAATAATCAAATTAATCATATCCGATAAATAAATAATCATTGTGGACATACATTGGGTCTGAGAGACCCGGGGACCCAAAAATTTGATTTATCTCGCGATCAAAGAACTATTTAATGTTTTTTTTTCTTCTTATCATAAAAAATTCAACAGTTTTGCGTCAATAGACAAAAGACAAAAAGAATCTTGCACAACTTTTTAGTAAACGTGGGTTCCAAACCAAGAATCACGAAAAATCTTAGAATTGACTTTGACATTGGCCTAGCCGACCCCTTTGTATACACAAAGTTTCTCTAACGATGGAAAAATAAAAAATAAATAATTTGAAAATCTTGAAAAATGATAAATTATAAAAAAATGTACCTCGAATCTCCTCGTGGGTGACAGGACTGCAGAACAGCGGGTCTGGAATCCTCATCGAGTGGCAAAACGGTCCGAACGTTGGCTCTTCTGACAGTGACTTCCATCGTGAGATAAAATAATCTCGGATCTCGATGCCTCATGCGAAATTTGTTCAATAAATTTTGCACAACCTCGCGGCAGGTCGTTTCGTAGGTGATGCATAATGTTTTGTACTCGATATCGGGTCTTAAACAATTTGCGTACACCTTAATGGTCGTCTGGAAAAAAAAGAAACAAGAAAAAAAGGTTAATAAATATTGACGGAATAGTTACAACGAAAAACGAGAGAATAAGAAAATAAAAATAAAATAAATAAATAAAAAAAGATATGAAAATAAAGTGGTCGGTGGGATTGCGAGATTAAATTTTGATGTGGGTGTCGAAAAGGTGTGCCATGTGTCGTTTTATTCCATATGCATATATTTATATCTCCGTAAACATCCCATGACTTGAATAAAAATGACGTAACATTAAGTTTTGTCATTTATTTTTATTATTGTTGTCATTATTATTGTACTTCATGGATCTCAGACGTTTGTAAATGTTATTCGCGAGTGTAATTAATGCATCGATTGAAAATCCCTCGAAACGTCAGTAATAAGCGACAGTGATGAAGAAGATTTCTTGATTTCTTGTTCATGAAGTTGGTGTAATTCGAGAATAAATATACATCCCAGCTCTTAACTCTTTCATCGATTGACTTTGACTACGTTCTTAGAATACGATATTATAATATTATGTTTCAACGAATTTCCTAAAAGTACTTTAGTATTCATCTCCTGCGCGCGTGAAAACCTCTCTCGTTCGCACCACACATGCACCAGTAGCTCTTTTTCGTCGTGAGTTATAAATTCGTGAAACGTGTTGTTGACGTATGTATATATACGTATTTGGATATTAATGAGTGCGTGACGACTTCCGAGGAAATATGAGGGAAAAAAGCTCTCGAAATCGAATGGAAGGAAAAAAAAAATGGGTAAAAAAATTTACGACGAGAACGAAAGGACAAAAGATGATGCGAGTACGAAAAATTGTTAGTTAATTATTCCGTGTATGGATAAAAATATTTGGTGTGTACACACCTCGAGAGAGTGGAAAAATATATTGAATTAAAAATGGTTTAAGGTTTGTTGAAATTGTGATAAAAATTACGAGAGTTTTTTGTTGTTGTCAGTAATTATAAATTTTTTTATAATTAAAAAACTCTGTTTCCCCGCGCGGAAACGGATGGACGAAAACGAAGAAAAAGTTTGAAAGTAAAAAAAACAGTTTTTTTTTTTCTAAAGCGACAAAATTATCCCGAGGAAGAAATATTCAGAACAAATGTATCCTGTGGGGAAGCGGATGAAAAAAAATGGAAAAAAAAGATTTTTTTTTTCTTCGAGCTGGAAAGCTTGAAGGATCGAGAAACAGGAAGATCGTAACACGTGCTACGAGGAGAAATGAAAGGGCCTCATAAAATCGTATCAACCCTTCAAATACGTCGTCAAGATTCAACCTTAAGGGAGTTTGACTATCACATAAACGAAAATAAATTTTACCAAGAGAACCAGAACACCGAAAGGCTTTCTCTGCTTTTTTTTTTATCTTTCAGTCTCACTCACTTGTATTCTAAAAGAAAAAAAAAGACAGTCCCGAGCACACGCAGGTTTCGTGGCTCGGAAAAAAAAGAATCTTCGCCTGCGACACGTGCACACATGCCCACGTTTCTCTCCAACACAATAGAAAACCCTCCAAATGACATTATTCAGTTCTCTTGACAAAATCGTGTTTACAACTCATTATATTAATTTTCAAAAGTATCTATTTACACACAAAACAAATACACAAAATAATACGCTGTTTACAGATGCGTTTACACCTCTAAATAAGCTACAAATGTGCTTGGAGAAGAATTTGAAATTCAAATGAAAAAAAAAACGATAAACAATGTATTTTAATGTTTTATCCCATTTTAAATAGATTCAATTTGAAAATTTTAGATATTTCAGCCTGCCAATTGCAAAAAAATATCGAAACAATCGTATTAAAGGAAAAGAAACAAACTCTAAAATTCTTTTTCGTCTGTTTCAAGAATTTTTCTTCCAACACCGAATCTATAAATTATATTCTTGACTATCGAAAATGATTACAAAACCATTTATTTCGATGTTCATTATAATTTGGAGTTTTAAGTTTAGTTTTATGATTGAAAATCATCAATTGAAAAGTTTAGAACATCAAAAATAATTAAATTGATAAAAAGTTGTTCTCTTTGTTAGTAGAATTCGGCATATAATTGGGAACCAAAGTGTATGGTGGGACGGTGGGAAAAGCCGAAGGATTTTTCGTACGTGTTCGTCCATGGGGTACCGAGGATTTTTGTGGCAAAAATATCTCTAGAACGATACAAAAGTAAGCGTTCGCGCGTTATTTTGTAGGCAATTGGAAATTCGCACGTGTCTTTGACAAAGTATTTTCCCCCTGAGCCTGGTATTCTCGGCTTTGTCACGCCTCGATCGGACGTTGCACTCGCTAAGGTCGTAAATAAAGGTAAAGGTCCACTCGGTACCAAAAAATTACTGAATTTACAAATGTTCGAGTATCGTAAGCCTCCCCGCCCACGAGATTTTATCCAGTCTTTGAAACGCTCGAGAATTTTATAACGTATTCTTAGCACAGACTCATAATGGTACGTGAAAAATGTGTGTGGTGATAGTTTGTGAAATACTCTGATGCTCGTTAAACGATTGTTATTAAGAATTGTACGAACCGCAAACAGGCGAATCACACATTAGAATTATAGTCATAAAATGGGCTGGGACATTTGACTGATTCATCGAAGAAAATGCCTGAGCGCTTATATAGACTCACTAATTAAATGCACATAAGAAACGCACGGTGCACGTGCACTTCGACCAATTCTAATACGCGGTGACGACAGTTATGTTCCAGGTGTAAATAGACTCGACACTAAAAATGAAGAAATTCGTCAAAATTATTTTACAATCGAAGACAGCGAATAAAAAATAAAAATAAGAAACAAAACAAATCTTACGAGAAAAAAAATTTCACAGAGTTCTAAAAATCGTAATAATCATTTTCAATCCAATTGTAAATGATCAATTTAATAAACGAAGGTACGAAAAAAACGGATGTCACTTAAACGTCAAAAAAATTGACGTAGATTTTTTCTAAATAAAGGTCATTATTTGAATCGCTTTGATTAATTTTCAGGGTTTGAATAGTCGGGACGATCTGTGAGCTTTCGTAACGAGTCATAACACATTGAAAAGGAGTCACAACACGCCCTTCAATTTTTTGACAGGAACAAAAAATTTGAGACAGTGTCAAAACTCGAAGGTCTGCTAGTTCTTTAACGAAAAATCACACCCGTTCGTCTCCCGGCTCAAATTTTCAACCGATCATGCACTGAGGGAGAATCTAACACCGGGGAGGAAGGTGAGAGAAAGTATAAACGAAGAGCTAAGAAATCTGAGAGAAAGAGAATGAGAAAAGAAGTTGAAAAAACGTCTTGGGTTGACATAGCGAAGGTTTTAAAACAGTAATGTCTTACAGACCTGCGAGCAGTGTAGACATATATCTATTTAAATAAGAGTTATACTTGAAGCTATTTTGAGTTAAAGAGATGCATTTTTTAGGGTTAAAAGAAATAGTATCTACAGAGTTGCTTGTTTCGAAGACATATATGCAACTAAGAGTTAACGGTGTCTAATAGACGATCTATTTTTAGAGCTAGTACGATAAAAAAGCTTTACGACGTTCGACGACGTTGCGAGGTGTGCTGCATTACGAGCAGCCCTCTCTCGACCTCTTTGACATGCTGAATATGCAATCGAAATCGAGCTTCGATATGAAATAATCAACTGTTTTTCCATGCACCGTAACAATTATAAGAAGTTTTTGCTGTTATCGAAGAACAACTGATAATATACTCACTATTAGAAATTTCATTAAAGCTTTATTGCACACGGAATTGATTTTATTGTACAGAACATTGCAAAGCTATAGTTTAACGTCGTAATTGACACGTGCTAAGGACATTTTTTAGGGCTACGGGGTCTCGGAATTTCGAGGAGGGTTGTTTTTTTTCTTCTGGGATAGAATATCCGGTAATCTGGCACTGTTTACGTATTAAATGCACTAAAAAAAAAATGAGCCGAGGAATGGAGGGAGCGAAGTAAAATATGAGGCCCACATATGCGGGAGGGTTTCCTTTCACGACGACAAGAAATCACTGAAACCCTTAAATACGTCGGTGGGTCGTTCTACTTAAAAAATTTGGTAAAATTGCCCATAGCACTTTAAGGTTTTATCGATTTTCTTGCACTCGACTGCTCGTGTACAATCGAGTAATGAGAAAGAGTCGAAAAATGCACTTTTAAGTATTCCTGTCATGGCTCATGGTATAGACTCAATGATGTTTTTTTTTTTTCTAAAATTTGGTACGAGAGCATTTGGGAACAGAATGCAGATCGAAGGGGGCATAAATAAATCGCCTTCGTCGTTGTTATTTCGGGTGCGCGACCGAAATTTAAGGGATTTAAGGGGATTAAACGCGTTTGAAAATCGGACACGGTAGCATCGCTCGATTAATAGTTATTTTCTTAGACAATTCTGTTTTCTTTCTTTCTTTTTTACCTCATTCATTTGACGGATTTAGAAGAGCGATTCTTGTAATAATAAAATGAGGTAAAAACCTTTAAATACATCGTACAATTTTACGATTTTTTTCTACAACCATCAAATCGACTTTAATTTAACAAAAATATATGAAAAATTCATGAATTGGTTTTACAAGCGAAAAAATCAATTAATTCTTTTATTTTTGTTTTTATAACTAGAGAGGAATTCAGTGAACGACTCCAAACTGAAGTAAAGGTTTCACGTTCTTCAATATTCACGATCCTATTTCTAGAATGACTTTTGATTAATTTTTCCTTTCAATTCCATACGCAAAAATTGCTTAAGCTCTTTACAAGGGTGAGAAATTCATACCACGCCTGGTTTCGTATCATGAACTCGTAAAGTTTACATCTCTCACGCCAATGAAGAGTTGCAAGCAAAAAGTGTTTCACCGCTTCGCATAAAATTAACTGTGTCGTCGTTCTCCTTTATATTCTATCATTTTTTTTCTACCATTCGTTCTGGATCTCCCGCTAACAATTATGCCATTTCCGAGCGTTTGCAGTACAGGGTATCTGTGAAAAAAAGTAGTAAAACGTCCCAGGGACTTGCCCATTATGGACCTGAAATTTAGGAATTCGAAAATCGTCTAAAATTATATAATTTTTAACATATTTCAATACCCCGAGTAATTAGAAAATATAACGAGAAGCCTTTTCGTCGTATTTTTCATTAGTTTTTTTCATAGATTTAACACAAAATAGGAAAACTTTGAAAAGTATGATAATCGAACTGAGAAAACTTTGAATAAGCAAAGAGAAACAAAGAAAAATGTTATTTTTTGTATTTTTTTTTCTTTTCGATGTTCAATTGACAAGCAGGGTTTTGTTGAACTTTTCAAATGAATATTCAGAGCACCCTGTACACACTTGCATTTATATGCATTGTGTGGCATCACTTGAAAATTATCAGGCGCGGCCTTGCGCTCATATTGTCAGGGCTCGACGCAAGAGAACTTTGTAGCAAGGTCTGCGTTTCGCGCTCGCGAGTGTTGGAACTCGCGAATAATAGGTTTAACGAACATTTCGCTCGACCTCGTCGAGTCAAAAAATTATCATTTTTTATTATCATAAATTATGCGAAAAGTAAACCCACGCGATGTTATTATGATATTAGGAAGAAAAAAGAAAGAAAAGTGCGTATACACCGGTAACGGGTATTCGTTCGAGTTCTCGAGAATAGAAAAAGAGTTTTGTGTAAACTCGAGCATGTATATACGTCGATGACACGCGATCCATGAACAAAAAAAGTGCTCGTACCGCTCGTTATACATGGCCATGGGAATTTTAGTTTTCTTAACAGAATAATGATCTGAATGTATGGAAATATAATCCGCGATGGTCTTTTTTTTTCAAATTTATTCAAATAACATCTACCAAGTCTGCTTATTTCTTATTATATGCTGAAAAAACAGTATTTTTTGAAAATTATCATCGAATCAATTTGTCATTATTGCAAACTAGAAAATTTTAATATCCCATAAAATATGTCGATCACTGCGTTACACGACCCGAATTTATTTACGTTGCAATTCAATTATTCATTATTCATGAAAAGTGCGAAAATGTCGTATTTTTCATGATAATTTCAACGTGTGTTGCGAGTCGTTTCCATCGAGTAGTACATAAATTTGTTTACGATGGACAGTTCCAACTGTCGTTAAAATATTCATGTCAAAACCATAAAAAGTTATTCATATATTGTACAAAAATGTTGTATTCTTGTTGAGGTTCTCCGCCTCTGACGTGCTAAAATAATTGGCAATAAAGACAATTTTTGAACTCCTAGTGACGTTTTAGTCTCCGATGATAATTGAGTCCAAATTCGAACGTGAAATTGAATTTCGATCAATTTTTTGATGTCGGAAGAAAGTGCAAAGAACGTAGTTTCCTTTTCGGTAACGAAAAAAATGAATTGTCATCTAAAATAAGAATACATTTTCCGAGTTTTTAATGAACCTCGAAGATCGATCGGTCCTCGTACGTATGAGATAAAAATAGAACTCCTAATGGCCGCCTGCACATGCCTTGAAAATGATCCTGGGGGACAGGATTTCGAAGTGGAACTCGCGGTTCTCCAAGAGGGCACGTGCTACCGCCCAGCTGCGTAAACGTTTAAGTCTGGTGATCGTTGGTGTAGTTCCCCTGCGGAAGAAATCTCACTATCGTGTTCCAGGCCAGCGACGCGCCAAGCCCTTCAAAGATTGAACTAGTGGCCAAGCACGCGCGTACCCTGACAGTTCCCTCTTTCCCTTTTGTGCTGTTGCCCCTTCTCAAGGCGAGTTCTTTCTTCACCGTCATTCACGACTTCCGGTGGCTGGAGCGAAGGAGGCGCGAGAATGAAATAACAAAAAAAGTACAGTACCGAGAGGTGGCTAAGAAGGAAGAAAAAACGCGATCGCTATTTTCTCGTTGTCAGGACGAACGAGAACGGAGGAGTTGAACGCATGTGCGGCAAGTTTCGTTCTTGCTCTTGTACACCGCGCGGCGCCTTCGATTAAACCGCCAAGCAACCGTGTCCAATCTCTTTTACACGCGTCCTGCACATAATTATATTTCGAAATGAACGATTTTCCCAAGTACAGGAAACCTCGATTGTCCGATTATGACATATTAAACTTTAGAAACTCGTGTTACTCATTTCGAAAGAGTGCTGCTCCACCATTTTCAATTATTTTCTCTAAGAAAAGGGCCCCTCCAAAATTCCAAAATAAACGATTTAATAATAATTAGAAAGAATAGTCTCTGCAGCCTTTCTATGCTTTCATCTGCAGCTTTCACATCCCAGTTTTCATTGAATCGTCACTACACAATAACAAAATTATCTCAAATTGAATGTGCAATGAATTCCAAGAAAGAACTAAATCTGCATAATAGTCTCGTTGATTCGCGGATCCTCGAGAGAAGCATCTTTTCTCGACATCGGATTACATCAGAGGACAATATTCTCGCGTCTCTATTTTCAACTGGTTCTCGAGTGTACAATGACCACGAAGAAAGAGAGAACGATAAGGAATAAACGAGAAGGGAAACACATACACGAATAAAACGAAGAAAAAGAGAATTAAATGTGATAAAAGAAAAAATGAAAAAAAAAATAAAGTCCCAGTAAAGATGTATGGACAAAGAGTAATAAGCTGCTGAGCAAGTAAGAATACGAAACTCGAGAAGTGAGAAAGCAACGTTAAGAGCACATGCAACTATGTAAACCACAATTGCGCACATGCTATATTCTGTTTCGTAAAAATATATATATATATATATATATGTTGGTCATAATACTATTATTAGTGTACTCACAGGTCTGTAATAAAACGTGTGTAAGCTCATCGTAAAATATATATACAACGATGGAGTCAACTGTCGTCGAGTCGACGTGTTAAACCATATTTATAATATACAGATATACACGCAAATGGTGAAAGACAAGAAACAGAGGTTGCAATTCTTCAAAGCTTGGATTTGCTGGTGCAGCAACAACGTCGAGTGTTATACGTGCGAGTGTTAAATATACAACACTCCGAGGTGTCGAATAACTTTTGGCAACGTTGGAACAATTATTTCTACATAAAGTTGATCCTTAATAGTGCTTTCAGCCAATTTTGATAAGAGGATTCCCTGCTTCGAGTCAAGAACAAAATTCTCTAAATCCTTGCACAGTGCCAGGCTCTGGATTTCAATTAATAACCACTTCTGTCAGCCACTGCTTTTCAATTATAAGCATTTTTTTCAACACTGTTCGTATTTTTTCACAGTACGAAAAATGCTGAGACGATATTTATCGAATATTGTATGGTTTATTAATGAACCAAGAGTTTCCAATACTTACAATCATTATTCGATACATTTTTAGAGGACTTCTGTGCACAAAACAATTCACCCCTCACGTTATTATTAATTGTAACAAAAAAGGAATAAATCTGTAGAAAAGTTTCGAAGTTATTCTGTGAAACGTGAATTTTTCTACTGTTTCTCATAAAAATGCGTGTAAAACTGTGCAATCTTTAATTGTCAATATCTCTCTTTCAAAATCGTGCTCTGAACGTGTCCTTAAAATTTTGAAACGTTGTCTCGAAAAAGGGTTCAGTGAACTATTACCCTAAGGACCGTTTTGTCAGAAGAATGAATAATAATAAAAAAAAACTGTTGACAGATAACCTATTTATTTTTGTATATTCCGTTGAATACATATAATTACGTTTTCACATCATTGAGACCATTGATTTGTATGTATAAATGATGTGAATGTGTAGGTACATGAGAATGGAAAACAAGGAAACAATAGAACGAAACGTACACGACGAAGGACAAGGAAATGTAAATTCTATACTTTCGTTTGCTGACAGGCGATTAATCATAGAAACGATTTTAATTTTTAATTTTATTTTTTCCATATGTAACAACAGTACAAAACGAGTGAATTTATTCGTTTATTTCGAATTTATACGTCGCCACGATTTTTCGAGTCATCGAAGTACACGAATATAATGAATAACTGAAATCCATCATTATCTTTTTCCTTTTATTTTCATGTACCTCTCGAAATAATTGATTGATTCTCGTTAAAAATTCGACGAGATAAACCATAGAATAAGAGAAAGAAACTAACGAGAGATAGATCGTAGGGTCGAATGTTCGACAGTTACGTCGAAGTGTGATGGAGACAATGGCGAGTGAAATAAGTGGTGGAACTAAAATTGCCCAACTTTCCCGCATCGCATTATCATCATCATCATCATCATCATCATCATCGCCATCAATGTTCTCCAATTAATGAGCCTGTGCGCAATTACAAATAATGGCGTTAATGAGATGGAGCGGTAAATTTTTAGCAATTTTCTGTCAGCTACGAAAACGTTCCCAACAACGTGAATTGTAGACGTTCGCAATGTTGATCATCAAATGGCATTAGTTTTGAAATATTATACTTTTTTTCTTTTTTCTAACAATCTGTTATTATTGTTTATTTTGTTATTAGGACCTCAAAGACTTTCAGCCAGAAAACTGAACTCAACGATTAAAAAAAATACTTGAGTAATAACTTTTGTACTGAAATGTCAGAAAACTTGTCATTTTTTTCTTTCAAATTCAACTAATTCAACAAACTGCTTTAATGATGAAAAAAGAAAGCAGAAATTTGTATAAAATCTCATAATTCATTTCAATTTAGAGTTCAAATGAATATGAAAATGTAACAGACTTGTGCGGAATATTTTTGAAACAGCTGAGACCCCGATGTCGCGAGAAATCTGCTAAACAATTGGGAAAGGCGTGCGAATTTTTCGTCACAGATTTCCGGCGAGATACGTTGGATGTCTTATTACTTTCGCGAGAATATCTCTCTGTTTGCCACTTTCCCGCGAGTATTGTATATAAAAACAAGCGAGACAGAGTATGGATGCGCGTGCAGGAACAATTCTCGCGAACTACGACAGCAAATTCGACCCTTGACTGTATCGAGCGTTTCAAAACTTGTGGAAAGGCTTTTGATGAGATTTAAATCTTAATATTCTCTTCGTTTTCCATTTTTTGTGTCTGAAAAGCGTCGAAACATATTTTGTGTTTACTTTTCATGACAAAACTGTAGCCACCAAATGTCAAAATAATAATTTACGAATTATTGACAAATAATTATCGATTTATATACGAATGTATTTTAAGTGTCCAGAAACAAATGATTAATTATTTTTAAACGCTTGATAATTGATTAAATTGGCTCGTTATTTGAAAAATAATAAAACACCCAAAATAAAAACAAAGCTTTAAAGTTTTCACTTGAGAATCATCCTGTAGGTAAGGACGAAATGTATTTTTATTAAGAGACACTTCACACGAGTTTACCTAGTCTTGGACACACGTATAGATGGGAAAAAGTTTACGAGTACGAGAGAACGAGAGAGAAAAAAAAAAGTTAATACATAAGTGCCTTTCCCCGTTCACGTGTAAAGCGCTGGAAGTTCGTCGTGTGAATTTAAAATTCTCTCAACTTTTACAAGATGAGTTTCTTTCTTTTGTTATAAAATAATTTCCGAGGTGGCGCCTGTATACCGGTTTACATAACGCTTTGTAACAAAGTGAGGGATGATTTTGCAGCATTATTCAAAGTCTACGAAAGTAGAATGAAGGAAGTACCGCGGTGTGATAAATTTTAACTAACTATTCAAACTCAATAATTTTATGACGAATTAAGTCAACAAAGTTGTATGTTTCCCATCACTTTCTCAAATTTGCAGTCTCGCAGATAATTGCATATCAGAAAAATTCATGAATATTATTAATTCATGAAAATTAGTCGAAAAAAACATGTTTTTATGCTTTTTTTAGCAATGTCGTGAGAAATTGTTTTCATTCTTCGTTCAAACAACTATTTTGCCTTGGCAAATAAACAGAAAACTATAGCACGTAATTCTTGAGCGTCTGTCTACTCAAAAGGGACCATTAAATTGCGTCTAGGAATAATGATCGTAATTGCGAGTTCGAGGATTCTCGAAAATGTCGCATCAGCCCGTATCTCGAGATGACATACTGTCAACATTATTATATAGAAGAAGAGAAAGGAAGAGAGAGAGAGAGAGAGAGAGAGGAGGGGACAAAGAAGGGAAGAAATGTTTCTTCGTCGATCATTTAGGGCTCCGTCTTGTGGATCTGGTTCGAGAGCTAAAACGCACCGAGAGCGAACGAAGAAGACACTCGATGCCCATACCGTGAAATATAATAATAATTGTTATGATTATTATTTGCGAGGAGGGACCACACAGAGAGCGTGGAGGCGGTGGTCTCGAGTTCGCGACCGCCCTCACCTTTTCATTCATGTACTACGCTGTGTAAACGTGTATAGGTATCCGTCAAGATATAGTTCGTTCTTTGGCCGAAGGACCGAAGGACTATTCGAGGACAGAGCTCGAGAGAGCAGACCGACAATCGACACCCGTTTCCGGTCGTCAACCAACTCTGATGCGTACACACACACATACGAATATGTATTCAGTATTTATATTTTCATATGAAGAAAAAAAGGGCACGTGCCTGAATCCACAACCCTGATGATGGTGCCTGGAAAAAAATCCCTGCCAAAGGACTTTGGTACCAAATTTTTTTTGATTTTTGGAGACATATTAAAAAAGAACTCATCGTCTCGAATTCGAGATATTGGCAATCAAAGATTGCGCAGTTTTACGAGCGTTCTTATGGGACAGAATAGAAAAATTCGAATTTCATGGAATGACTCTGAAACTGAAGTTGAAGTGCAAATACAAATCGAAACTGGAAACTTTGCTATGAAAAATCTTATGAAAAATCTTATGAAAAATCTTATGAAAAATCTTATGAAAAATCTTACGTATCCATAAATTTATAATTTTCTAATACTTTTTGCAAATCACTGTATGGGGTTTTGTATTCCCCTTAAAGAAACGTAATACACCTATACATTACAAGGTACACACACACACACACCTTGAGGAGGCAAAGGAGGAGCTTGAAGAGGAAGCTGCGAGTTTTGTGTACACGTGCTGTTTCCTCTCGGCCTGTGTCGTAAAGATCGTTGTAAATATAGAGTATGAAAAACGATATTCCAGGACCATATGGTGACAGCCTTCTGGCTTCGAGGACTTTTACAAAAATAGTTTCACACCGACACGTATACGAAAATGAATGTAAATAAATAATATTATTAATAAAGTATCACACGCAGGTGTTTATAAAATAAATCCTTAAGTCTCATTCATGTGAAGCAATAAGTCACGAAAAAAACCTGAGAATTATTCGTTTCCTTCTTCTTCTAAACAACAACAAAAAACTCGAGATGCAAATGTTTACGAGTAAAATTCGTTGGAGAATAATCTCAAAAATTCTCAGGGTATCCTAATGAGCAATGAGTACGAAGATGAGAGGCAAAAAATTATGAGAAATTATATATGTATTTCGCAATTGCGGGAGTGCGAAACAATTCTTAAGTTCGCATTATGAGCTCGAAACCCAGAGCGTGTACATCCTGTTGAGAAACGGGAACTCTCTCTCTCTCTCTTTCTCCCTCTTTTTATCTCCCCTCCTTTCTCTCTATTAAAGAAGCCGAAGATAATGAGCCCGCAGGCTGAGAGTCCTTTCGACAGGTATATCTTTTTCGAATAACAATAATAACGATAAATATATAGTAAACAATATGGCGCGTGCCTTACACGAGCTCGAAAGGAAATGACAGATGGTTAACCTGGTCATCGTCATGGATGTGCCTTCATCTCGCGAAAACCAAATTCTTTGTGGCACACTTCCGGGAGCAATTTTTCTTCCTCAGTAGATAATATTGAAATATACAACAACAACAAAAAACACGATTCCATAAAAGAATATTTCGTTCGAACAGATTTCATCACGTTTTCATTTCTGAAAGAAAAAAAAACACTGACCTCTCACCACTTCCGGTTATGTCGATAATTCGTAAATCTCGTGCATCGCAGTGAATAGAATGATTTTTTTTTTAACTCTCTACAGTCGTAAATAACTGATAATTTAATGATTTTTAGTAACGCACACTCGACTGACACAGTGTCCGATAAGCTCATCCAAAGACAGAAACTTCTTGGAGTTTCGTAAAACGAGAACGAGAGATAACGATAAAATAAACGAATAAAGATTATTTTTCTCGAGTTCGTAGTAAAATGCGTGCCGGAATCTGAGATTACGCGGGTGCATGTTTTGACGAACTTAACTAACACTTGAAAAACTGTTTTTTTTTTGTGTTTTTTTTTTACGCAGCAAAGTATTGAATAATCAATTTTTAACTACCGTCGACTATTCGAGTGAAGAAATATCGATTAAACTGTTTAATTGAAAATTTGACATAGATCGAAGTTCCTAAGGAACCAAATTCCAAGGACGATTACAATGCATTAGACAACCAGGGAAACCAATTTGTTTTTAAAAGTATTAGGCCGAAATATGACGCGTGGACAATGGTTTTTTTTTAATAGAAAATTTTCAAGAAAAAGGATACGAAATATATTCAAACAATTCACAGGGAACAAAGTTTTAATCATTTATATTGAAATTAATTTATGTGCATATATCGTATGGATATTGTCTTTTCTCGCTGCACCCAGTAACGCAACGATGTATCGGGAGATCCATTTAAATAAATAAAAATAAGTACAAAGCCGATCTAACGAGTAATTGATGCTAAAAAGACCGGATATATACCGTACGAGTATATCCAGAAGATTTTCATCTCAGCAAGTGGTTCTTAATCGAATAAATATACATGAAAAAAAAAAAAAAAAAAAAAAAAAACATATGGTTGAATAGTCATTGTAATTAATTTGCTAAATGGCCTAGAATTTACTTGAAACGTAACGATACCAACTGCAATAACGCTAATCATCATAGTGCGATGAATAATGAAAATAATAATAACGATTAATACAGTTGAACAAATGGAGAAGCTCAGGTTCGTATAATTGGTCCTTCCTCTTCGCCGCTGATTGTTTTAAACGAGACAACTCAACGACCGGGAGTACTACATACTTTGCGTCCTTACATCTACACACTCAAGTATACAGGGTGTCCCGAGATCTTGTGACAAAATCTTTATGCAGTTGGATTCATTCTGTAGAAGAAAATTTTGAAAAAAGCCAAATTTCGGCAAAAACGCTCTTTCGTTCTTTCCAAACGGAACGAAATTTTCATTTTGATTTCATATTCAATAAAAACTTTCGGATTATTTTGTAAATAAAATTATTCCTTGCACGAGATCCTCGGCTCAAAATAATCGAGCGTTTATTTATAAAAAATGAGTAAATTTAATAATATTTTAAAATAAACTGCAGAAATGTAAAACTTCAACAATGTCATTTTGTTTGAATAAATTTATTGCATTTGGCATAAAATCCAAACAGCATTGATATGTTAAAAAAACAACGTCAAAAATAATCGACAATGCGATTTCTTCACAATTTTGGTTTTTCATGAAATTTTTCATTCTTTGCAGACTTTTATTTCACTTCGTGCAATTTTCTTTTCTAAATTTGAGACACCCGCTATGAACGGACTGAAGCTGAAAATGTGCTCTGGATGAGAGACAGAGATGCGCGCGATTATTAACTTATGTACTACGCCACGTACGCATTTACAGCCTTACGAAACATCTGTATATTTGTATATATGTATGAACGTGGAAGGGCACACATCCGGCGTTGTTCCCGAGTTCAAGACGATGTCTTCGAAGACAATGCCGCGATGTCAAAGTTCTCTTAAATGAGCATTAGGAATCGTAGAAAAATATGAGATAAAGTATAAAGATAATAATATAAAAGAAATCCAAGCATACTTTTATCGTATAGCGTCAAATTGAGGAACACTTTCGTTCGTAACTTTCGAGTTTTGAGCAATTGTTTCAGCAGCATTAAAGTAAATTAAAAAAATTGCGTAATAAATTCCATTTGTAAATTTTCATTTTTTCAAATGTGCAATATCCAATATGAAGGAGCTAGTAATTCGGATTAATTTTGTCCCGAGACAATATTACAAAAGCGAAGAAGAAAAATCGGCATGAGTATGAGCGACCCAGAAAGCCTGTGACCGTTTGATAAATTCCTCGCTCTCTAAAGTCCAATCACAATGATGACGAAAAAGAAAATAATAATAATAAAAATCATCATAATTTTGCGACAGTTGTGAAGATTCTGTGACAAACGAGCGTGTTGAGCAAACATAGAGAAGGAAATCACGAGAGCTAGCGACGAATTTATTAAAAAGTCTCGAAGTTGTGATTCAACGAAAGAAAATGGCACCTGTGTGTCTGTTGAACCGGCATGACCGGTTGTCCCGCAGCTCGTTCGTAGCCCATAAAAAAAAGAACTTGGTGTTTACGAGACAATGTAACAGGTCTGAAGGAAGCAGAGATAAGGTCGCAAAGCGCAAGGACATACGTTATCTGACCCGCGGCAACATCCCCGAGACCTCGAGCCACAAACTGCATTCTTATCGTGATTTATTCAGATATTCATTCGAGCGTAATTTAGCAACTAAAGTGGTAACACCTGTGTACTCGAAACCGCACGAACATCGACAATCGCGACGTCATTAAATGACGTTGAAATTTGTGTCAGTTAACGATGTCACGAGATATTTCAACACAAAAGTCCACAATGACTGTGATTAACAACGATTTTTCAATTCAAACTTCAAAACATCGTCTTTCAAAAATAATTACAATTAAACTGTAATCTTTAAAGTTAATTCACATTTCAAAATGAAAATCTTTGTTTCAGGACACATTTCATCGCTGCAAAATTAATTGAACGTCAATATAAATAGTTAAAAAAACAATGAATCGTTCGAAAATTGAAAAAAAAGAAAACATTGCAATTGAGGGAGTGAACAAAAATAAAAGGGAACTTTAGAGTAAAACGAGGTTAAAGAAAATGACGCGTGCTCTGGCTCAAGAGACGTTTTATCCACGCTTGACCCTACCTTTTGACTTCACTTGACCAAGTGTCAATAAGTCTTTTTCCCTCTCGTTTTATTTTATCTTTCGAACGAAAGCGAGGGGCGCATTGAAGAATGAAGTTAGAGGCGCCCAGATGAAAAAAATAGTCTGCGATTGTTGGCCTTGAAGAGTCAAATAACATTCCACAGTGGAATTGTTTAATTCAACTGAGCAATAAATACGGTGCTTGATAATGACCAAGTTTTATAAAAGCATAATAATATTATAAAAATTACGAGCATATACTTTACAAATAGGAGTATCAATCATTCATGCATGCCCCGCGGACTTATCAATTGTATAAATAACACTTGGATCGTTGAACAAATAGAAGGAAAGGATATTTAAATGGAGTTACTGTTATTATTATAATCATTGTTCAACGACCCCGTCGATCGATGTATTTTCAATGCAGAGACATTATTTGTGCACTTTTCTGTCTGATCGTCGTCGTCGTCGTCGTCGTCGTACCACGGCCTGACCGGCGCCATATGAGTCTTTTTTTTTTTTTTTTTTTATATTATTTTCTCTTCATTCAGTCCGGAGGTTTATCGCAGAACGAGTCATTTTTCGATGACTCGGTTTCGTATATAGAAGCGATGAAAAATTTCGAGAAATCTAACCACAATTATACCATTTGCTACGGTGCCAATCCGAGATCACACTCTACACTAAATTATAGTGAGAAGAAATTCAATTCCACAATCGTTAGTCCATGTGTATTGAGGTCTCAATTGCCGGGATTCCCCGCCGAGAATCTGGACAGTCAGACTAACTGCAGCGACTCTTTATCCAATACGAAACGTGGCGACTCCGCGACGAGGCGAGAATCAATTTATTTATTGTCACTATTGCGAGACTGTGACACGTCATCGTCTCGTAGACTCGACACAAAATTGACGTAAACTCCAACAGCGTAATGATCATAAAACCACCATATTTTTTCATAAGAAACTTTGATCATAAAGACAATTTATCGAAGTAGTGAAAATGTTGAGATTAAAAACGTGTCACCACATTGCCAATTCGATAGGAATTTGAACATAAAAAAAAAACATTTTGACAGATGCAAGTGAAACATTTTTGTCTCTTTTATAGAACAAAAGTATCGACGATCGATTTTTGACGTCTATTGATGCAGAAAGATCGATTGAATCGAGATTTTTTTCTTTTCTCCTAATTCAGATTCCGCGAATAATTTTAGTGCTTCGAGAGAAGTAAAAACACTCGTAAAATGACGCGGTAAATGTAATCAGTATCGTATTGGATTCGAATTGGAGTATTTTCGGTTGTTTTTCTCGTAAAATAAAAGGGCGGAGTAGGGTGTGTATAAAAAAACGTGAGGAGTTTTGTAAACGGGACAAAGCTGAGCGGGGGCTTTTGGAGAACACACACGGCACCAAAGAGCAAAACGATCGCGGGTGTGTTCTTTATTTGTGAGTTGAGCGAATAGACGAGAGTGTATGAGAGTTGACGTGGAGTGAAGCGTGTATTTGTGTGTGGACCGGACGGGTTCGTTGCGCCGGATGTTTCGTGTTCGCCCAGTATTCCCTTCTTCTGCATCTCTCTCTTTCTCTATCTTTCTCTCTCTCTCTCTCTGTTTCTCTCGATACAAACTCTTGTCCCAATTCGTGTTTGTATTAACGATAAATAGGCCAAATCGCAATCGGAAACGAGAATCAACGTTTCTATTTTAATTCCGATAAATTCTATTTCGGAAACGGAATAAAGTGAGTGTCGAAGGCGGGCGTCAAGGGAAAACTATTTAAGCGGAATTCAAGTTGGATAAGATTAGGTCGAGCTGGTTAATGCCGCATATAATAGCGGTCGCTAAAAAGAGAGAGAAAGAGAGAGAAAGAGAGATAGTGCATTATTTTATCGTCGAGCTGAGACGGACACCCGTTACGTCGAAGCTTGAGGGTGGAGAAGCCGAGCGATGGAACGTAAATGTATAAATTAATACATGTGTACATAAGTACAGTGGCATTCTCTGGCGCCGTGCCTATCATTACGTTGTTTGAACTCGTAATACACATCGTGTAACGCAACTTCTCCTCTCGTTCGAGAGCTTTGTTTTTTTTTTTGTTTCCTACTCTTCTCTTTCCTTCGACTGACGCATGTATTTGCTGGACTCTTCTCTCGCGCCACGCGTCATAAACCACGAGCTGTAAATCACTCGAGGAGACAAATTTTTCATTAGACTCTTAAGCGTTACAGAGAGCTTCGTATCACGGAGACTGAAGAAGCAGCGGGCATTGTTTTTGTGCACCAAGTGTGGCCGAAAGATTGATTGAGCGATGTTACATCGACGCCAAAATCTATAGTAGTCCATGAACAACATTCGTTTTGGTTGGAAACCGCTGAATGCACAGAAAAACTCAAATTAGTCCGCAGACTTTGGTAATTTCGAGGTCAAACATATTTTTCAATTGTCGACGAAACGAGAAGTTCGAAATCAATGTGAAAAATGGAAACCGAATGGAAGGTTACGCATGTTATTTGACTGAAAAAAACGCAGGACAATTGACAATTGGCCGAACTCTTGAATTCTCCGGTTTCATCAGTCAAACTTTTTTTTATCTTGCAATTATCAATGCATGAAAAAAAAGCTTATCATTGACTATTGATCACTATTCGACGTGGATAGACGACACGAACTTGAAAAGGACAAAGAAAGAGAAACAGAGAGAGAAAAAGAGAGAGAGAGAGAGGGAGAGAGAGAGAGAGAAAAAGATGGAGGGATGAGTGCTTCCGGCTGATTCTACTCGTCAGTGTCACATGTAACATGTTATATTCCACGTATGCTATACTTGATCCTCACTTGTACATACCTTTATACATAAAAATATACACATGTATAAAGAGGACATAGACATGTGCCATATAAAGACACGTCGTTTCGCTTTCGAGAGCCCCGTGTGGCGTCGCGACACGGACGTGATCACGCAGTGCGTGTCGCACTTCCGGTCATGTTCTATACTCGTATATATAAAACAACCAACTCGATTTAATTCGTGTATATAATAGTCGACGATCCCTCGATTTTTTGGAGTTATTCGAACGTTACCACCCCGAGCTTTGGTTTCTTTTTTTTTTCCATGGATCACTGGACCCACAAATTCTGTTCTGTGCTCGTAAATGTTTATTATTTTTCTTGCAATCAAATCATTAATCAATGTTGACATTAATATTACGAAAAAAAACGAGACTTCGATTGAACTTTCGATTTTTCAAATATTAAAATCGTTTTAAATGAAAATGAGTAATAAAAAAAACTGTATTAAAGTAGTTGAAGAAAAAAATATTTCTGTCTATTCTTCTTCGTTAATATTCCCAGTTTTTCATTCAATTCCCATCTCATGAATGAATATTTTTACGCTATAAAATGAAGAAGAAAAATATACTATATTGACCAGTAAATTCGAGGAGGGAAGCATCAGCAGGAAATAATTAAAAAATGAATTAGTATAAAAATGAGTTAGCGACAATTTTAATAGGATTGGTAATAAAATTACGTTATTGAATGAGAGCACTGTATGCCAGATGTTTTAAAGATTCTTTCATTATATCGCATCCCGATTTCTCTCGTTAATGATGCGAGAACTAAGATTTATTCGACTTGGTCAATCGAACATTCAAATTCTATATAACGTGTGCTCCGATATTTGCGTAACAGAAATTTCATCGGATGCACAGCTCAATCGTGCGTGTGGTCTGTTTATTCATTCTGGCCTGATTAAGTCAAAACGCTCATGCGTACAACTCGAGTAATTGATTAGTTTTGATGAAATCGAAAAAAAAAAAAACAAAATTGAATGAAAAACTAAAGGAATGTGACTTGTTGTTCATTTGCTGCATTGAATTCGTGATATTTCGATGTAAAACTTAACGAACGAAAAAAAAACTCGACTTCACATTCAAAAACCGATGAAAGATCGAAAGTATTGTTTATTTCAATTTCAAGGAGCAGGATCAATGTTATTCTCACCGTAGTATATAAAACTTATTTCAACCGCAGTCACGCAATCTTGAGGTGAAGAATGTATACCAAAAAAATATGGAAAACTCGAATATTTCGAATTGAACAAAGAATTTGTTGTTCTGCAGGAAATACTTGACATAAAATACGTGAAAAAACTGAATTATAAAAGAATTGTAGGTACAAAGAAGAAGATCGAAGCAAAGTAAAACATTTGATGGTTTCCGAAACTTTTTAATTCAATAGAAATCATTGAAATGTGCAAAAAAAAAACACTTAATAACGTCATTTAAAATTATTTTCCTTTCCCAATCCCCATTAATGGAAAATTCAATGTAAAATATTGAAGAAAAATAACATTTGTATTAGCAAGTTACGAGATGTAGAGAAGGAACTTTACAAAGGAAAAAAATAAAATGATTCGTGACGCGTTGAACGATCGGAAGTAACGAATTAGATCCCACGCGACGATATAAATATAGACTGTGTTGTGATCAAAGGGCTACGAGATGGAGAAGGGATAACAACAAGCAACGAAGAGAATAAGTTGGAGGGAGAGATATGGGAAGTGAGAGAGAATGAAAACTGTCCGGTCGATCCCGCTGCATATCCGACCATCCGTCATAAAACGTATCATTATTCAAAGCACCATAAAGGAAACCTGCAACTCTCTTCTCTTCTCTCTTTCGTTTATTCCTTCGATCGACGAATATAGACAGCGAAATATGTACGACGTGATCTCCTGCGATGTACGCAAGAGAGAAAGAAAGAAAGAAAGAAAGAGGAGGAAATAAAAGATATAAAAATGAAAAGAAGGATATTTTGAGCTTCATTGTTCGATGACAGACATGCAAAAAAGCCATCTGTGGAGAATTTAACCACACAGTTTTGTTGCCATCGAAGAAACCTTTTTTTCACCAGATGTTCATTTTTTCACTTCCCATTGGCTCTCTCCACCGCACGCCTAATAAAAGGGTTCATTTTCGAACTCAGCCTTTCGTGGTTTCTCACACACGATACTAAAAAATTTCGAAATTAAGACGCTGCAGGAGTTCTCGAATTCCGAAGCCTCGAACGGTGAAAATATACATTTTTACATTGTGCAACACGAATAGATGCTACATAAGAATCTCCCAGCTTCCTGATACTCATTAATTAATTATGTAAATTGGAATTTAGAAAAAAACTCATTCAAATTAAATGATCTTACGATCATTCAATCATTCATTGAGAATTTTTATCAAAATAGAACATCAACATTCGTTGATGACAGTCCAATCTACAATTTATCAAAAATGCTCGTCAGCCTTTTGAATTTGTCGAACCAAATCGATCATTTAATCACTGGATGACGAATATCAAATACTGTCAAAATGAATAACGTTTGAATAATTACATTTAGTGTCTAAAATGATCCAGTTCTTTCATTCCGAAAATTCCAAAGTGTCAATAGTCGAATCTACAATTTATTATAAATTCTGATGAATCGTTTAAATTGATCGAACTAAATCGATCATTTAGTCACTGCACCAAAAAATAATAAGATCTAGTGTCTAAAATGGGCCATTTTTTTCGCATCCGAAAACGCGCACAGTGTTTTAAGACACGTGAGAATGGCGCAGCACCCACGTATCGAAATTTGTCTCTCTCTGAATCAATATCATGACGATGACGTCGATGTATATGTGCTCGTTCGACCTCGATGGACAATTTGAATTCCGAGAATGCATTTACCTCAGCCCACACGTTCTATCTGATTTTTTTATATATACATATATTAATTTTTATGTGTATACGTGTGAGTGGCTTCTGGAAGTTTGCCCCAGGGGGGCTTCACGTCCTCCAACACTTTGGCCACGAAGAAAATGCCTCGACAGTATATAGATAACTTGGATATTCTTTGGCTCATCGCGTACTCCTCAGGAGCACCCAAAGAACGATGACACAGTGAGTTTACAATTCCTCTTGTCGTGCACTCACTCGATGTTAACGATTGAAAAAAAAAACAACAACAAGAATACGAAGGGGAGGGGAATCGACGTCTCTCGACATCGTGCAATTCTATGTGTCAGCCTTCTCGATGTTTTCCACGGACCAATCGTGACATCTCTACGAAATGTACATCGAAGCATCCCTTGTAAAAATGCAGTCTGACACGAAATTCTTATTACCATTGTTCCGAGTACTTGAAACTTATATTTTGAATTTTTCTCTGCATTTTCTTGTCTCGAAAAAAAAGTTAATTAATTTAAGTACAAAATTAAAAATAATCGAATGTAATTATAAATAGATCGACATTTCGTTCATTTTGTTCATGATCAGTGACTTTTTTGTAACTCTAAAAAGGTCTGGAAAAATAAAAACCTGTGACAAGAGCCGAGTATCAAATATGGAGATACGAGGAAACAAAAAGTTGAATTCGATGTTTCCATGCATCCGCAAAATCCAAGATTCCAAGGTATTGAATGGGTCATCGTGAGTAAGGAAATAAATGTTTTTTATTTTTTCTTAGCGCCAAGTTCGAGATATTCCAAGAAGAAGATGACTATGAGAAATAATCGCGGATTACACTTTCGCGACCGACAATCGTGGAGTAACGGTGAAGAAGAAGAAGAAGGAAAAGTGGGGGAGGGGGAAATAATGTCGGTAGAACCACGTGCTCGCGGACAATTACTCGCCGCGGAGTAAGGCTAACGTTCAGCTTTCACCACGAGTTCCGTCTGCACAGGTAAGAACACCCAACATTATAAACAGCGCATTAATCAATGACCGCTCAGAAGCAGAAAGGCCTAATCTCCGTAAATTCTTTGCCCGCGTACGCATTGATTCACGATTTGAATGATTTCGAAATCGTTTTGAACGTAATAACTGAACATTCTTTCAACATTCAATTACAAATAAATCGATTAACTCGTCAGCATCCGGTGTGTTGATTAACACGTGTGTATTAACATCAAAGTTAATGAACGATTGACAATAAAACGAAATCGATTCTCTCGGTCAATCCAGTAACTTGGGTTTACTCAAAGAAGTATCATCGATTTCGAGTAAATTTGGGGATTCTTTTTCCAGTCATAACTGTCGCGGAGGAAGTTTTTTTCTTTCCAATTTTGTGTTTTAATTGGAATCGAAGGAGTACAGCGTCTGTTAATTATTGATTATATATTCGTGGCTATGAAATCGTACAGGTTGTGCAAGTTTCGAGATTCCCGTTCGATCGTTTCATGGGAAAAACAGAACTTTCGCTAAATATAGATTTTAATATGCGAGAAAAAATGTGAATACGCGTGTTTACAACGATTAAAAATCATCGATTTTGCAACAAAAATTGCGATATGACGTAGAAACGAATCCGCGAGATTAATCCACGAAAGGACTGCATTCCAATCGCGTACTCGCTTGTAACACGCCCGACCTTCGAGAGACTGTCGCGAATTATACGAGCCGGACGTACGATGAGAGAAGAAAACAAAAAAAAAGGAACAACTGTACGATGTGTGATACAGTAGCGCTTTGAACGGGATACAGTTGAACGGGACAACCCGTGCGTCAATTCAGTTGAGGCTGCGGTCAGGCCCCGATAAACTCAAATCGGGGCCTACCGTGGAATACCCTTCGGGCCCCTGAAAGGTTGGTCACGCTTTTGAGACCAGGACCATAACAGGCAACTAAATCGGGGCCCGATCGTCAACCCAATCTGAGCCCTATCAAAAATTAAATATTAAAAATGCAATAATTTTATATTAATAAACTAATTTCCGAAGAAAGTTGATCGTCTTGATTGATGAACATTAATTCTGAAATTAATTTTCCCGGAAAAATTTCTTACCTGCACCGGGATTCGAACTACTTAACCTACCTATCCACCTATCTAAGCGTGTACACGCTATCCACTACGCTATCGTGTCAGTTACGATTTTTGGTCAGAAAATGTAATATGAGCTGCAATCCGGAACTTTTTCACAGATTACTCAGAATAACTATTTCGAAGCAGCTGTGTTGAACAAAAAACATCAAGAAAAAAGTGAAATTAAGTAAAATCAATTTCAATTTTAAAAATACCTACTTTCTCCCGAATATTTATTCAAAGATAATTATAAAAAAATCATTCTAATCCTCCATTGACTTTTTTAGAAAACATTACTTCTTGAGATAGATAAGGTATAAAAGAGACTCTACTGGTATCCGATTTAGTCTCGATGTAAAATGTTTTTATTCATTTCAATATAGGGCAGACTAGCGACGCTCGATTAGATCCTTACTAGGCTCGAATGAGCATTTCCTCAGTGAAGCCCGACTAGGTCCTTAATGGGCTGCCTTACGGTTGCCATGACTCGAAAAATCAAGGCCCGGATACTTGCACCTCATTAGGACCCGACTTGGTTTTGTCTACTCCTTTTCGATATGGAAAATCCTAGTGAAGCCTGACTAGGTCCTTATCGGGTTGCCTTGTTAATTATTTCGAAAATAACTCTGGCAAACCTACCGTGGCCTTGTTGGGGCCTAATCGGGCTGTGTTGTGGAAATCCATGATAGGGCAGCCTCTCTGAAGCCCGTACGGGCCCCGATTTACGATAAGGCTGCCCTAGCAATTTGACGCACGGGAACCGGTAACTCGATTTACCGTGACTCACGCGCCTTCGCATTGAAATAAAAGGTGAAACTTTTTGGTCCGGAGGGCCCTCGAAAGGTTGGATTGCCATAATGAAATGACGTTCACTTTTGCATCGTTGGAATGCATCGAATTTCTTTTTATTCGACATTGCTACAGGTGTGAGATAAACATTTTCGTTACTTTTTGTTTGGTTCGTTTTTGTTTGTTCAAAATTAGGAGAAAAACGATAATAAAAATAATTCGTATTATTTATTTGCTAATTATCGACATTTTTCATTATTTCAATTTAATATTCATTTAAAAGCGATCGTAAGTTAGAAATGGATTTAAAAATTGACTTTCCATTCGAGCTTCAAGTTAATACTCCTTTTTTTTGCACAAAGTTCATTAACTGCCCGCGACGGCCGTTTACATCAATTTTTACGAGTATATAAAAAAATAAAAATACCAGTGAAACCATATATACGAATGTGCATATAAATTACGATTGATTGCACGTTATCACATTGGAACTTTGATAGATACGCCAAATGCTACTTCCTTCTCCGCCCCATCATTCAAAATATGAATATGTCTCAAATCGTTTTTATAATTTATATATATATAGCAACATTGGTAGATACAGATATGAAAAACTCTTGAAAACAGGATGCGAGGAGACGGAATGTTTAGTCAGGCTGGGACTCTAATCTCTGAATCAACGTCGAACAGAGTTTGAGCTCAGTTTCATTCAAGCTTTCATTAAACTATTTTCTGTTAATCCGATTTCTCTATTACGAAGAATGATTTCTCACTAAGAAAAGTGAAAAGTATCGATTGTCAATAATATTTTTATTTGATAATTATTTCGCCAATTAATCCGATTTTAATTATTATTCTGATAATGGAATGTCAATTTGACAGATTTTCAAACATCAAAATGCTTCATTTTCATTGAAAACATTTTTTCAGTCGGATGAACGAAAATATTGAAACTGATTCTATTTTTGGCAACTCTCGTTATCTGTGATCCTTTTATCAAAAGAATAAAATAGACATTAAGGAAATAAAATAGTGAACAAAAAAAAGAGAAAAAGTGAAACAAAAGCGAGAGATCGCCTTGACAAGGCTGCGAGAAGTGTGTGGATAAAATTCGTCTACAACGAGATAAAGAGCTCGACGACGTGACGAGAATGGCATCGGCCTCTCGATCGAATGCACCATTTTATGCGGGCATTAGTTATTGAGAATAAAAACGGCGTAACTTGGTAATTTAACGATGAAAAAAGTGACTTGGGCTGCTCTTTTTGGCAGTGAGGCAACGTACATCGACGCTGAAGTAACAAAGACGTATTTGATGGAATTAAAAAATCAAATGATACGCCCTTTTGGCTCTAAGTCGACAAAATGTTGCCGCCACGTCTAATGTCTGTACGTTGCACGCTCGTAATTAACCCGACGCCGACGTTTTTACGCCAGCTTCCTGGTTCATCCTGGACGAAACGAGGGACGATCGAGGAAGAGGAAAATAAGGAAAAGAGCGAAAGAGAAAAAAAGATAAAAGACGGAGCGCGCGAGATTAAAAAGACGAGAGGATACAGATAGAAGAAATAACGACGATTTCGCCGGCTCCGTATCGTACGTGTACATTTGTGCCCCTCATTTAATATCACCGGAAACACCGAATGAATGACACTTTCGAGAAAACGTGGAATTTAACGTCCTCCCTTTATAATCCATCAGTTAATCCAAACTTCCGTCATGACGGAGGAGTTTAATGATTGAGCAATTAAAAACAAAATCATTTATCGGACTGAACCGTGAAAATGATTCAGCCAAACGCAGTATTTAATTGTTGGAATCCAACGAAAAATAGAGTTAGAAGAATTCTTGAAAATGGAAATGTTTTTGTGTATTTTTTTGATAACTCTTTGGAACGATTTAGTAATTTTTTCTTTTCCTCTCTTTCTCAAGCTATTTTTGTCATGGAAATTAAAAAATTTCTGATTTACATTAAAGAGCATAATAATAATTTTCAAGAACGTCGGGACTTTGAGTTGCGTGTCTTTGCAAAATTGAAGGAATTAACTATATGTTCCATTACCGCGTGAGTCCTTCTCTCCTTTCTACCTTTTTTCTCTCGTTCGCTCGTGTAGATGATGAGTCAAGGACACGCGGGTTCCTCAGGGCGCGAAAAACCGGAAACACGGGCCGATGCGCCGGATGTCACGAGCGTTCTGGACTGCGAGTTACACAGTCTTCGTACTGCGAGATTCACAAAAGTGATATCTTTCGAATAATTTTGAAATCTTAACTAAAGCAAAAACATTGGTTCTCCTTTTGTTCAAATCGTTGCGAACGAAAACATTATGGAAAATTTACGAAAATTTACGAATAATTCCTCAACGATGTTGTAGCCACCCATAAACTTGAAGCTTCGTTCTAAATGACAGCAATGGGAGCAGCAGCTCGAGTCACGAAGAAAAAAGCGTTGTATGGAAAGGTCGGAGAGTGATGAGAAGCGAACGAATTGAGTTTGAAAAAAGTACTGTCCTCATAGCCATAAAAATGAGACAAAATAAATGCGGTGTATCGAAGCAGAATGTTGCATCGCAACGTCGCATACGTAACGGCGATAATCTGAACGAGGTGCGAAAATTGATCGTACGCCATTTTTCCCCTTATCGAATAATCAGCGATAGATAAAATGATAACAGAGACTATAATCGTAACGAGGAGAAGCAGCCACGAGTTGGAAGAGTGAAAAAAAATTGTGAAAAATCTTGAGAATACTTTCCGATCTGGTGTTGTTAATGTAAATAAACATTAAAACGAACTTACCATCGGATTGTGTACACGAAATGTGTCGAAAATAGAATGAGCGGTGTTCCAACGCTCAGTGTTATTTTTTCTCATGAACTATGTGGAGAGTGACTACTTAAAATTCTCTGCTCCGCGGTTTATAATAACATAGAATTTTCCATTGTAGATATAATAACAATTTAGAACTAATGCTCGCTCCCAAAGAGCCCAATAATACACATAAACAAACGTTGATGGATAATTCGACTGACCGAACTGTAATAATAAAGGACTGAGAGGAGCTGTTGAAATGTGGGGTAACGAGAGTCCCCTGATGTATAGCCATCCGAGGAGGCCTGCACTAGTTCGATGAGTTTTTCCACATTGCTCTTCGATGCATCATGCAAGCTTCGAGCACATAACAAAGTCGTAGGGGAAGAAGTGATGGGACTTGGAAAAAAAAGGAAAGAAAAAACGAATCAGTCTCGTTCGAGATCACGGGAACGCAACATGTTGCAAGAGAGTAACTTAGCGCGGATGAAAATTGAGAGAAAAAGAATGAAACAGAAACAAGGTTCTCACAGAATGGAATCTCTGATTCTCCACTACACACGATCCCTGTTTTTTCATTTTTAATGCGACTGAAAAGTCTAATTGCTCGACAGTGTACGCACATTCTTTTGAACAACACAAAACGCGTGCACGTATAAAAAGAGACGGTCTTGTATGTTTTGATTAAAATTCAACTGTAGTTCCATTTTCCACACTCTTACGCTTAAATAATTATCATTATAACGAGACTGAATGAGACGATTCCATGAATGGAAGAGATAACGAACGATTCAGCTCTTCAGCCCAACCTCATCAATGTCAATAATAAAACGAACAGTCTAATTCACCGACTACTGTCAACGTTATGACGAACTTTAGATTCTCCGCGCTCTTGTGTTATCGGAAATCGTGAATTTTATTAGGTATTTTTAATCGGGATTCCTGGATCGAGATCACGATGCCGATTATTATGGAATCGAAACATCAAGAGGGTCAACCGCGAATATAAAGAAACAAAATGAAGTCGTTTTTTTTTTTAGACGAATTCAACTTCTTTGAGCCGTGGTGGGATTTAGTTTGTTTCGATTATTTTTTGTTGCAGACTTTTTAAACTACTATTTCAACAAAAGATTCCGCGGTTTTTTGGTTCTACATGGTCCCTGGGACATTTATGAAAAAAACGTTGAAACGTTAAAAATATTAAATGCATAAACAGACTCAATGAAAAGAAAAAAAAAATCGAACTTTTGACTAGCACTTAAGCAGAAGAAATTGTTCTACAATTTTGTTTGGATGATTTTTGAGAAGGATCCTCTCGAAAGTAAAAGTGCAACATAAACAAACCAGAAAAGCGTGCCTTCTCGTAAAATGAGACCGGATTTTCGGAGACAGATGCTGAAAGGTCTGAGATATTCGTACTAAAAAAAAATAGAAATACTGACCACTTCGAGACTTCCGAGAAATGGAATCTCTGGGCTGTGGGCACTTTAATGAGTCTTTCGAGTAGTGAGCTCGAAGGACTACTTCTTGACAAATGAATATCTACAACCATCCGAGTTAATAAATAAAAATATATTTTACCAATTTTCAATTATTGTCAAACAGTATTTTTCGTAGAAATCAAAAAAATCATAACTTTGGCTCTTTTTTAACGCTTCGAAGTCCATGGAAATCTCAATAAACGAATGACCTATTAATTATATCGAAAGTTTAAAACCCAGCGTCGAAAACTAATTAAAACTTATCCCAAATTAGATTTCAGTAACGCCAGTTGTTTCCAAGTGTAAAATATTTGTGTTCCTACTTTGAATTCAATTAAGTTTGAAAATAAAGAAAAAAAAAAATGTTTCGTATTATTAAAAAATCTCAATTACGATTTCACGGAAGTTCCTTGAGTGATTATCATGGCGTCGTGGGTCATAATAACATGCTTTTATGCCTTGAACCAGACAAGGAGCATATGTGACGTTTAGTCCATACAAATTTGTATCTACGAGCCCGCATAACATGGTTAACAGAAAAGTTCTATAAGTTTTTGGTGACACTCGAGAGTTCCGGGGTCGAAAGAAGGAAAGAAAGAGAGAAAGAGAGTGCGACGAAGACGGAAGACGAATGTAGAAAAATAAAGGCGGGGAAAACACAGGGAGATGGAAAGAAACATGTGTTGAAGTAAGACGAAGAAAATGTTTGGAGACGTAGTGGGAGTGTATTTTTCTTTTCAGCCAAATATACGGGTGTGAAAAAAGGCTGTTTTGTTGGGGTGAAAAAAAAATCATAAGAGAGAAAGAAACTGCGATGGTAAGGGCCGAGGAAATTGGAGGAAAAGTCTCAAAGTTTCAAGTTGGCAATTACTTGCTCGTCAAAAGTGCAGCGAAAATAATAAATTCGAGAAATCTTCACAAAGAATCGCAAAATAACGAATTTAAACGTTTTGTGTCGAGTGAACCAACGAAACAAGGGTCTGTTCTTTTTTTTTTCTCAGTTCACTTTAATTAAGTGACTCCCTTCTCGAGTCCCGTTGATCGGGCGCGAAGATATAGTCGCAGTGAAAAAGAATTAAAAAAAAAACCTTTGGAACACCTGGATTTATTATTCCTTAACAAGAGGGATTAGAGAACTTGAATGAGGATTAAAAATCGAGGAGCAAAGAGGGAGATGATGAGTGTGGAAATATCTTCAGAGAACTCGGTAGAGAACTCGGTATTCAAAATTTTGTGAATGAAATCGAGAGCCCGACGAATCATTCATTCGTTATTACGTAAACTTGATTAATTAATAAAATTTAGTTTCGATGATCAAATTAAATCGTCCAGAATAGGAAAATCGTTGGAAATACTCGTTATTATTATTTTTCATTAATCATTATTCATAATTATTGTTATAATTTGTTTTTTATCATCAAATGTTATAATTGACGATCAGATTCTATCAGTATTTTCGATCTTTTCACTCCATCCTCGCAAGAGAGTAGAAAAAATAATGAAATTTTCTTTATCGAACGAATGCGAGTCTCGAAACCACATAAAAGTGACGAATTTCGATACTAACGTGTGAGAGAATGTTTCCAAATGCACAAAATCAACTTTGCAGTTCTATAGTTCGTTGTTTTTTTCCTCATTCATCGGGCTTTATTAAACCTCGTGCGTCACCCAGTGTAAACGTTTTTTTTTTATCGTCATCGCGTCTCCCGGATCGCAAAAGCGACACAGAGAGAACCGACAGCAATGTGGCGCAGAATTATTTCGCAAGTCTCGTGAGATAGAACGAAGCTCGAGGTACCAAACAAAATGAACGGGGGAAAAAAAGAAGAAAAAACAAAACACAAAAAAACAAGCGTTTACATACACACGAAGTTGAGGTTGTGGGAGGACGAACAAGTTCACAGGGAGATGAAAAAAAAAAAAAAACGAATCCAGACATCTGGGCCCGTTTAAGAGTACACCGAGTGGCAAAGAAAATTAAGAAAAAAGTCAAATTCAACAAACAGTTTAAAAATCGTGCTTAATATTGCTGTGGAGGTCTTGTTTCGTCAAATAAGTTTTTCTTTTCACGACTATAACCAAAAAAATTGAAAAAAAAAGAAATGTATACAACGGAGGGTTCTTGAAATTTTTTTAACGAATTAAAGTTCACACGGTGTAAATAAAATAAATCGAAACATTTTCAAAGAATTTTTTATCGTTTTTATAATTAAAACGATATTATATTTCATGTTTGGAAAAAAGGGATAAATTTAAATATTGGATTTTTACAGAAAATAAATAAAAACTCACTTGTTGTGGCGTAGCGTCGGCGGGTGAGAAACTCGAAAGGGCAGTAAGTGGAGCAAGAGAAGCGCAGGATGATGCCCTCGAGGGTGGTGGCGTGTGACCGGGGGTTGGACTTCCGCTTCCGCAGCTACTTGCACCCCCGCTCGATGCAAGACTCACGCTGTCCGCTCGTCCTCTCCAAGGCGAGACCGACACGTGTTTCAGCATCCCTTCAAATTCCTTTCAACCTGACTCCTGCAAAATTTACATGCAATTTTTTCATTATTTTACTATTTACTCGATTTTTTATTATTATTTAAAACGACCATATCAAATTTTCCTAACAATTAAAAAAAAATAATGATATCGAAACGTAGTTTTTATGAATTAAAAAAATTAACAAAGACATAAATGTCAAAAAGTTTAATTTAGTTTAAAAACTCCTCATTCATGAGGAGTTGCACTTCCCTAAACAACCAATTAAATTGAGATAAAATTAAATTCGATGAATGCAAGAACGGAAGTTCATCAGAGAACAAAGTCTCATGCAAAATAAGTCCAATGGGATTATTCATACGTATGCACAATGATACGTGTTATTAAAAAGTAAAGAGAAGGTACATTATCCAGACTGCATTCTTCCACGTAAAAAAAAAAAACAAACAAACAAAACAAAACGAGAACAACAATAATTTGCTTTCACTTGTGATTCAAAACCTTTCGAACAATCTACTGCACAAATATATTCTGTAAATGTCCAATAGAATGTAAAATAGATGTTTAATAATATTTAATAAAGTAATTCGTCGTATTTATTTGGGAATCATCAAAGAACTGACCACGAAAATCCATATAAATGTCGAGTTATGTGCATCTAACCAGATGGACTCTTGTATGATAATTCGTTCGAGTGGATGGTGCATATCTTGCTTATGTTCTCAAAGTAAAGACACACACGAGTGTACACGTGTGTTCCAGACGAACAACACACTCGAGGTGTCGCTCGAAAGCTTGCTTGGATCTTACAAACCCTTTCGAGAACCCGCGTGCACACACACTTTGAATATTCATGAGTCAAGAGGACAGAGAAAAAATCTTATTTGTGAACAATTAATTCGAGGAGGTCAATATGCTAATTGTAGGACTCGTAAAAATGTTATAGGATGTGAGAAATTTCGATTTTTGTTCACAGTTTCTCGTGTTTGCAATAAGCTAGAAATTGAAGTAAAGAATTCTATGATTTCGATCGTTGAGCTTAGAATTCGTCGATACAAACAACAGAAAATAAACAAAAGTTAAAGTTTGTTGGATTATAAAAAAAAGAAAACTCACGATCTGATAACAATCAATAAAAAAGCCTGGGTTGAATTGTAATTTGCAAACTGTTAGAAAAAAGAATAAAAATAAAAAAGAGCCTGAAAAGAGTTCACACTTTGCCAGCAATAGTCGTTTGTGAACGAAATTTTTTTTCTTATCCCTCAATAGATTTAGTCCATGGATCATTAAATACGATGACCTTGTCGCGAACAAGAGGAGATGGGGAAGAATGAGGAATAACGAGTTTTTTTTCTATTGCTTCCTCGATTTACGAGACTTTTATAAATCGAGCGATACACCTGCAACTTACGCTAGAATGCACACGTGTATGTCACAGATGTCTCACGAAGCAGAGGTTCAATTGAATCTGGAGAATCAACGCAAGAAACTTGAGGAATTAGAGGGCAAGAGCTTAAGAAAGGGGGAGGCAAAAAAAAACAGAAAGAAAGAGAAAGAAAGAAATACTTTGCTTACTATAAACGCCGGACGTAGACCGGTCTGTGCGATCGACGCAGCTTCGGTCCGTATTCCCTGTCAGGAGATCGCGTCAATGCACGTGAATCATGTTTGACTGGCAAACATTCGGCATTGACTTCTGAATCGATTAATAGAGGGTTATGCACTGTATTATTATGGCGCGTAAAATTTGTCACTTTGTCACAAACTCAACAAACACACAAAAAAATATCCAACGTGCACTGGTTCCGCAAATTCTCCAAATATCCAATAAAAATATTTGTCAAAAGTGTGAAAATAAACACAATTGAACGAAATTGAGAAAAATATTATTTCTCATTCGATCTTTCCACGAAATTCTCAAACGTAGCTATAAAAATAAATTTCAAAGAAAACACACAAAACTTCGATCTATTATAAAGCAAAAATGTTTTTTTTTACACTCAATTTCTTAAATTACTTTGTTTCTCTCTGTCACGACTTTTTTTAGTGTCAATAAATTACACGCCAGTCTTTATTTATCAACGAATTAATTCGTGTCATGCACGCCACGTCAAATCAAGATACTCGCGGCACGAGGGCTACGCCACTACTGACTACAAAAATGTTTCGTCGCCAGACGCAGTGCACTCTTACCACCGAGTAGTACGTTGTAGTAGCCACCAGAGAGCTCTGTCATATGGGACGTTCTTTGTCGAACTCATCGTTTTCGACAAAATTTTCTATTCAAGATTTACTTTCTTCAATATTCCGCTTAGAATAACGTCCATTTTGCGAAATGTTTATTAACGAAAACAAAGTGAACAAATATATACTTTCGCTGAAGGGTTTTGAATAACTTTATAGAAATTAAAGCATGTGAAATGATAAACGCTACGATCCTACTGTATTCTTTCGTGCCTGCGTAGAGACAAATGAACCGAGGCCAGTTTGAGATCTCATAACTCTTAGTAAAAATGGTATTTTTAGACACATTTTTTTTGTAAACAATCGTAAATTTTCTGGCCAATCGAATGGTGTGGAGATAAATATCGATAGAATGTTAGTTTCTCTTCAATTGGCATTATAAAGAAAAAGTGTATTTTTTGGGTCAACTCAGGCATTGTTTTATTGTTGTTTTGATCAGAGAAAAAGATGAATATATGTTTGTAGGAAACAAAATAAAATAGATAAAAATGTGATGAAATAAAGTCCTGAGTGACAGAGACGTTGATTTTCGAGGGAAGGAAATGTTTTCTGTACAACGATTGTTAACAACAAAGAAAAAACATCTCATAGAGAATTACGATCTAAGAGATCGTTGAAAAACTATTTACGTTTGACTAAGAGTGTCCCATACACGCCCACAAACGCTCATATCTCTTTCTTACTCTTTCTTTCTATCTCTTCTTCGTGTGTTGTCTTGTACACATAAGTTTTCTGAGAGTGAAGAGGAAGGAAAACGGCCATCCTACGACGATGCGTGAGCGCGAAAGCCAAGACACAATGATTGTGTGTGTGAGAGAGAGAGAGAAAAAGAGAAAGAGAGAGAGAGTAAAAAAAATGCGAGGGTGGAAGCTGGAGAACGAGCCGGAACGAAAGCGATTCTCGTTACGCCGTAACTGTTGCGATATACACGAGACAAGAAGAATTTCGAGCGATAACTTTTCGGGAATTTTGTAAACAAATATCTGCGTAACGAACTTGATATAAACAAGAAATATATAAACACAAATAAACACACGTCATAAATTCCGAAGCGTTAACAAATTTACCGTTTAGAAAATCTTCATTTGCTTTCCAAGATTGTCTTAAAACATTGGAAATTCCAAAACATTGTTCTCTCATCTAAAGACCAAAAACTTGTGAAAATAATTACAACAATACGTTTAGACAATAAAGTGTAAATCTCAATGAAAATTCATGACTATATAAGGTTTGAATATTTGTTTACAACTTCCAAGGCTTCGTAAAGAAGACACTTGTAAACTGCGTGTTTTCGGATTCCCCTCCAAATCGAAAAGATCAAAAGTAACGTGCCGCAGAAATGACCAGCAAACAACCGGGGCTCCAAAAAACGAAGAAAAGAAAAGACTAATTTAGAGCTTTGATGCCCGCATTTCTCGGTTTTACGTAACACGATAATCTTTTTGGCGACATCGTTAAGTCCAGAGTACAAATTCTAACGATGACTGCTCGTTGGCCACACTTATCGAGTGTTTGAATCCGAGAAAATTCGTCAGATGTGTGCTAAACTGACTAACTCAGCTTGTTAGCAGTTCCGATGATTTTATTGTCGTTGCAGCCAGTCGTGAGTCACGTTTATCCCCTCTCAACATCGTCAACACAAACTATATTCAATTAAACAACTCGCTATGATATAAAAGTGAGCAAACGAAATTGTACATTGATGCCATAATAATATAGCATCGTTAGAATTCACCTTAGAATACCTGCTGCTCGTTATTACCAACGCGAACTCTCGACTTTGTCCTCACGTGTTGGCGAATGCCCAAGCATTGTAACTTATTGTAACTTATGTGCGACAAGGCGAAAGAAAGACTGAGGAAAAATATATATATATAAAGAGAAGAAAACATATATCCATTACTTCTGCATATATAGAAATAGAGGAAGAAGCGAGAAGAAAATGAGAGAAAGGGAGGAAGGAAGAAAGAAAGAGAAAGATGGAGAGAAAAATAAGAGTTTGCTGGGGATCTCGAGGGTTCTCGCGTTGCAGGCAAGATTCGTAATATACTGAACGAAAGAACACGATATACACCCACGACATGAAAAAAGACAGACTGCGAGAGAGAACACCTTTATTTGCTTTTTTTATCATTTTTATTCATATTATTATTATTTTTTATCGAACGAAATAAGTTTCGTCAGAAAATAAGAGCGTGGGTGTCATACTCTGGAAATCCACGAGACAGAGATCATCCTAAAGTTTGGATATAATTACGGAGAGAACGTTCCTCAAAGTTTGAGAAAAAAATGAAGTGTTCGATGACGTCAAATTTCAATAATCAAAAGGACTGTAGACAGCTTTGCAAAAAGTCCGCACAACGTGTCCTGAATTATAACGAAAGAATATTTGAATTCACCTCAAATGTGAAACTACTCATCGTGTACGAATTCTCATGGAACTGAAGGATTAAAAAAATGAGCTCACGAGGCAACCAAGTCTATGTAACCCGGAAACGTCATCGTTGGGGAAGTGGAACGAAAAGTAGAGCGATTTTGTTGCGATTCTTGAATTAATAAAAAGAAACGAGTCGCACGCATCGATGTTAAATACATTCTACATAAAAATATATAGTGAATGTATTTTTATGAAATTTGCTCAAGTTAAGTTGGTGTAAATATGAACTAATATTTAAATTTTTCTTCATTAGGATCAAAAATTAATGTGTGTAAAATCGAAAGAATTTATTTTTGATTGTGTTTATAAAATCAAATAAATATTGGCCCACAAAATAAAAAAGCAATTGAGAAAAAATGAAAGAAAAAGAGATTCGATGGAAATTAATGAAACGACTGGTCCAAGTTGTCACCAAACGTTTCGCCATATCCTTGCATCGTGCAAGGATTTGCAATTCTTACAAATATCTCGCAAAGCAATAAAATACGACTAAGGTGAAGCTTGTGCTATATGAGCATTAAAACGTCGTCGAGGTTCACGCGCGTTGGCTGTCACAGGTGAGGAAAGTCTCCCACGCAGTGTATGTGTAAGATTTCACAACGTTGGAAGGATATACATTCAACATTGGATCTATGGCCTCGAGATCTTTCTGTTCGTCTGCTATACCTGGCGAAAATATATAATACGTCGACTATTGTCCGGATGCACTTATAATGGAGAGCGAAAGACTTACTAAATGGAGTCTCTGCTGAAAAAGGAGAAAGAAATCCGGTCCAAATGGAGTCTCTTCAAAGAGATGGAAGAAATCCGGTCTCCTTTGAGGATCGTTTTTTTAACTTTCTACCAGTTATTCATTGTTGAAATTTCGGAAAATCGACAGGTCCTACGGGAAACACTTGTCACCCAGTTCCTTTTGTCAATTGTCACCCCCTAAATCTTTGTACTTTTTTTTTCTTTTATTACGGTTGTAAAATCGTTTGGAAACCTGTACCCATTGGGAGGTCCAGAGAGAATCGATGAAATTGAGATTTTCATGATATTTTATACATTTTCGAAAAAAGTAGAAAAAATTACACCGTCGTAATCATTGTAATGGCACCAATGAAATGGTGTTGTTTGACGTAAACAATTGATGAAAACCAAATTTTTTCAATCGTTTAAATAATCGACATGTTTCACTTGTTTTTAAATCTCTAGGCCTCGTATTTTGAATGCTAATTATTTTTAATAACATTTTTTTCTTTAAAATAGCGTGAAAAATGGAAAATAAAATAATCTCGTAATAAATGGAATAAATGAAGGATGCAAATTTTCGGAAATGCCAAAAGTCTAACCCATAACTCACGGAGTATCTGAATTGGAATCGTTTTTCGAATGCACTTCAATGGATCTTTTACATGCTTGAGAAAGATGAGAATCCTCGAGAGAGACTCTCAGGCCTCAACACACAGATCGCCATCCGAAGGAACGTATTGAAGTCCGAAAAGCCGAAACCCACTATTAGTGCCGGTCCACCTGGAGTGGGGCTCTCTCGTATTTTCTCCCTTACGACCAGAAAAATCAGAACTGATCTCGATCCCTTCTCGTTTCACAGTGTCCGGTTTTTCCTTCACCGCAGCTTCATTTTCCCACTCAGACAAAACAAATTTTCCCATAACGGTTTACACAGGGCGCCGGTCTAAGGATGGCCAAACGCAAAGAAACTTTACGCCCACGTTTTAAAATATTCTCCAGCAAGGGCTTCAACGAATGAAAATTATACCCTTCTCACACCAATTTTCGAACAACTTCCGATCATTTCCTCAAGTCGGAAATTCGAACTTTGAGAATATATCCCTTTAAATGATAGTTTCAAGTTTTACAAGATTTCTGATTAGATTTTCCATTCAGAACCTACCGCAGATCGTTGAAAAAAAAAAACATAAACGTCAAACGCATCAAAAATCCGGCGCAAAAAACAATTCTTCAGAAAATAAAAATCCAAAATAGCTATAAAATAAAGAGATTTCATTTTGATTTCAAGACTTGCTTTCCTTGCTGGAAATCTTACAATATTTCTCAAAAAAATTGAAAAACTTCATAACAAAATGTATTTTTCATCGAAAATATAACCAAGAACTATAGGAACCGCAAAGTGGATCGAAAAGTACAATAATCTCGTGATATTTTATTGCTATCAACGAGCGATCAAGAAATGATATGGCGATTAGAGAGAGCCGTCGATTCGCCGCGGAGGCCGGTGACCTCCTGGGGCTTTTATTCATCGAGTGTTGGAAATGGACGTGGTGGCTCAATAGGCACGCACGTGTGCACGTATGCAGGCAAATATGAGTCTCAACGGGAGATTTTGTCGTAGGTGAAGCGAACTTACACAGAAAAAGAGAGAGAAATATAAAGAGAGCGGGAGAGAGAGTTCTTGACGAACAAGGAGACTCCTGTGTAGCAAAACTGGACAACGCACGAGGCCTGAACGTTTCCAGCTTACAATCCTATCTGTACAATAAAATGCGCAGTCTCTTTGGTAGAAAAGCACGGGCTTATTTTCTGTATCGTACAGTATGTGAGCCACGTCAAGGAGAAAATTCAATTACGACAAAGAAAGATTGCCGCGACTCTTGCAGCTGCGATGCTTTTGCGTATCAAAACGATCGTAGCGCGGCATCATAAAGACCGAATTTCCCTTATTTTACATTTGAATTCCAATACCAAAAGCCTTTTCAGAAGTTAACTACCATTTTCAATGAACCAACACGATAAAGACGTAACTTTGTAATCACAAGTGAGCTCAACATTCCCTTCTCATTTTCTCGGATCGATGTATAGATAAACGTCAGTAACGACTGTTGCGGATAATATTATAGTCTGTAACACGTGTGTAACGGATTTTACGTATTATATTTATGTGATAATGGATACGAGAGACAAAAAGTACAAAAAAAGCCTAATTTGTACGAACCAAAAGAACTGAATCATAAATAAAGTGAAATTGAGCTGGAAACGTTAGTAATAACATCGATGTCTTTAGTCTAATTTAGTTTCTGCAGTCAATTTACATTATTTTACTTAATTCGAGGTCATTTTAAATAAAGACGTCTTTTTAAGATTAGAAATGCTTCGGAAAGAATTTTCAGCACAAATACAAATATTCATAGTGTGATCAAAAAGTATGAATCGTTATAGTGTTGTTCTCTGCTCGAATCACACTTTACGTTTCTTTCGAACAATGCTCGATTCCCAACCACACGTGAATCTCCAGGCACTCATTCTCGCGTGATAATTAAAATGTTCATTCTCTCGAGATTGTATTCACAGTCTCGCGAGAATGTTCGAGTTCCCAGAATAAAGAATCTCTATGAATGACTAATCCATATTTACATACGAGTTTAATCTTAGCAGGAGAGATCGGACCTATCAACATAGTCATTTGCGATGTTACTATTGAATTATTATTGTTAAACAATATATTGTTTGATTATTCTTGCGATAGTTCACCAAGTAGAGAAACTTCCGTTCTGGTGATTAAAAAAAAAATGCATAGCAAAAGTTTCTCTGGTTTGTATTTAAAAAATAATTATTCCTCAATGGTGCAATGAAATTATTCCTTAAAAAATCATAAAATAACTCATGAAATAAATCATGAATTTTTTATAACTCACAATATGTTCAATTATTCAGAAATAAATGATTCTCTAAAGAATTATTTGTTTCCTTTTTTCATCGAACTTTTATATTAAAAATTATATCTCTGCATAATTTGCACAAATTCATAGTGCAATCGACTAAAGCACCTCGTCCGAAAATCTCTGAGTGCGGAAACACGGTGGTCGGTTGCCGCAGAGTATACATAAAAAAACGTATATGTATACCACGTTGCACTTGCGAGAGTTTTCACCCTGCAATGCAGAGAACTGACTGGCTTGGCAGGTACAAAACCATTTATACATATATATATACATATATACGTATATAGTCAGGTATATGTGCTATACTATAATGCAGAGCATGCTTACACGCGATACAGTCGGTAGACACGGTCAAAGCATGCATGGGAGTTTGGGAGTCGCGGTCCAGCAGCCGCTTGGGTCCCATGGTGTTGCGTTACTTTCCCACACTGAAAGATGTATACAGGGTGTCACATAACGTGAGTCTAAAGTGTGGAGTAACTCATGAAAATATGAAAAATCGATCAATTTAATTTGGTTGTTTCATTATTTATGTTTTTAACAACATCTGAAACGTTTTGAAGACAAATATCGATGGGAAAACGATTTTTATAATGTATGATCGAATAAAAAAAAATGTTATTTAGTTGTTGAGTTTTATAAACAAATATTCTTTATATTGGAAAGAGAATAAATTGATTTGAAGTCTTTCCTTTTTCTAAGCCAAGTTAAACTGAGGTTCTTACGAAACTTTTGTTCCTAATTCATCGTTTTTCAATCTCGATATTTATCAGTATTCACATTTGCTACACCCTGTATATCAACGTAGGATATCGTACACGATTCACTCGTATACTTGTGTGCTGCGAATACGACAAAAAAAAAGTCTCGAGTTTTAAAAGTGAGTCGACAGTGATTGGCTTCAGAAAACCACAAAAATCCTAATTTTGCTGATGAGTTAAATATGAGCTGAAATTAATGATTACGAGATTAATATATCAAAATATTCGACCATCAGTCAAAATTAAACAATTTTATGAATAATTTCAATTTAATCACTCAGCGGTGCGATGCAAATTTCCTTATATCAACAAAAATGTTTCTCACCATCATTCAAAAAATGCCCAAAATAAATGCTCCTCATGGTCCATTTTTCTTATTACTTCGAATTTTATATCCATGATATGCTTAATTTTTTCATAAAAACAAATTTCTTCATGAAAAAATTGTTGCACTATTTTTATTTTTATTATTTTATTCACATCAGTATGTGAAAAATGTAGAGGCCAATTACTGTATCAGCGGTTCTCGAGGACTACACATTTATATACATGGAAAGACGAGAGGAGAGACGAACCCATGAGAATTCACGTAAGACCCTTTACGAGCTGGTTTGCTTGGAGGGGAATGGGCGTCGAAGATGATGGGGAAGAAGAAGAAGAAGAAGAAGAAGAGAGAAAGAGAAAGAGAGAAGGAGAAGAGAACACGAGACGCGATGCATCTCACCTTGCAAGGCGAACCTGTCGACCATAGGACGAAAAGGATCGACGTTGCAAAGAGAGACAAGAACTATTCCAAGTGTCTCTCTGTATATATATATATTTATATTTATATATTATAATATATATGTACAGCCACCCCTTACATCGGGCTCTTTAAATTTCAGACGCGTACAGCTACATCGAGATTGTTGGCGCGCGAATGAACCACGCAGCAGAGTAGTTTTAAGAAAATAAAAATAAAAAAACGACCCTTTTCATCCCCATCAAGATTTATTGTTCCTGCGTTTCGTCCTCGCCAGCAGAAACAACTAAAACTATCTTTTTTTCTTTTTATTTTCATTCGTTATCGCCACTCATCTATGGTCCTATGTAAGCTGGAGAATAAAATTGGTGACAAAGAAAATATGCTATGAATATTTTTGTTAAAATAATTTCCAAAAATGTCTATATTTTTTATTCAAAATATTTATTTTATGATTATTTATTAGAAATTAAAATATCAGCTGAATTTTATTCGTTTAAACTGAAACCCTCGATTCCCAAGATATTTTCGTTGTCAAAACAGACGATCATTGACCTAATCAACTGATCGATTTTCCTCTAAAGCTGATGCAATTCGCGACGACGCTCTTGTTGAATTTATTAATTCACATGTGCTCACAGCTCCGTATTATTTTATTTACAGTCACATAATCGTAACGTTCGTTGACCGTTTCGCTACAATTGATCGCATTAAAAAAAAAAAGCATCTATACTGAGATGCTCGGAAACCGATGCCCAGGATCCTATTCGTTCTTGATATGAATGAGATCGAAGAGAGAAAGGGAGAGGGAGAGTCGATGGAAGTGCGGAAGAGTCCCATGGGTGTCAGTTTGCCAGACCTGACACATTTCTTATTTATTTTTTATCTTTGTCACGTTCGTATATCACTATAATTTACAACTCTTCGACAAATAAAAAAGAAACTGCTTGGTTTTACAATTCTAAACACAATTATTCATCAATATATTTTCTCAACGCCTAGTCTATCAATTAATAGACGATTTTTCAAAAATTTTCATTCCAAGTTGTTAACGATTCTAAAGCTCATGTCCATAAAAAAAGAAATTATATCAAAGAAAGTTACTTTCCTTAAAAAATCTAAAAATCTGCTAAATTCGAAACCCCTTCGTTGGTAGCCTCCAAAATGTTTATGAGCATTCGCTCTACTTCCTGTCTTTTTGTTAATTTAAGTCTCAACGTGTGTGTTATTAAATAAAAAAGAAAAAAATACCATGGAGCTTTTTTCTTGTGAGGTCTTGGGCGGCGAATGCCAAACGATTCGTAACACCATGCTCCGCGATAATACGGTCCAAGGGAGAGATAACTCGAACTTGAGTAAACAGCGTTGGTGATATGTATAAAAAGAAGGAAGAAAAAAAAACGCGATATTTTAATACGAGAGTCTATGTGTTTGGATTTATATATTTTTATGGCTTTAGGGATGTGTATGTAGTGTAAAGGCTTTAGGGCTCGATTATATAGTTGCAGCTTAACCCTTACCGTTACTTCGTATTTTATAGATATACATACACATGATAAATATTACAAAACGCGCTTTACATTGACGAGAACAGAGACTTTTCTGTTCGCCACTAAATTCATCCTCGTTCCTTGCGAGCTCCGTTAAATTCGTCATGAAAAATGTGCCGACACTCAACAAATTTCCGGAGAAGAGAAGGTGAAAAAATTGTAACAAATTTGTGTCGAAAATTTGGATTTAAAACAAGCCAGTCCAGCAAAATGTCCGCCCCGCTCGATCCAATCAAATTGGTTTTATTTTTTTTAGACAAATTCCATGAAATGTTTTTCTACAGTTGAGAAGAAAAAGAGAGAAAAATCTATAAAGTTATGACTTATGGAGTCAAAGTTTTGGAGTTGTTGAAAAAACAATCTGATATTTATTTTATATTATAATTCGATTTAAATGCACTTTTATTGCATCGTGAGACGAAAAAACTCACGTATTTTGATCGATTCATGATATAAATGTAATAACAATTGCCAGGATTCTCTTCTGTATTTTTGTCTCTTTTATTATATCTCGTTCTTGCTCACCCTCTGGTAAATTTGCGAAATATTCGAGTGGCATTTATACAAAAGGACTTGCAACAGCGGAAACAATCGTTTTCACTCTTCACCTAGCACAACGTAGAATTTCGAAAGAGAATTATTCAATCAGCCACGAGAAAGAGACAGTACAGGATTTGCACTGAAGGCCTAAACAAAATGATCGTTTTAGGATGAATTTCATGCACAAACGGAGATAATGCCATGAACGTCCTTAAAAACTATTCATTTTATTTCCTCAAGCCGGTATGATGTCTAATTTTTAATAATATCTCTCCAAAGAAACTCCCTAATATCAAGAAATAAGGTAAATACGACCGAAACAATTCATTTAAAAACTCAGGGTCCAAGATAAAGTTTTTTTTGCACACAAATTTTAAAGAACACCCTCCAAGGTTTTTGGAAGCTCAAAAGAAGAATTTTCCATGGAGGTTTGTTTTTTTTTACAAATTTCGGTTACTTCTGAGACGTTTGAAAGGAATTTTACCTGAACCATCGATATTTGAGAGGAGCTTATAAAAAATGAAAGAAAAATCGATGATGAAAGTTCTGAAAACTAATTTACCGCTGCTAATTTGTAGCTGACTCACTGGGTAGAGTCTGAATTAAATGGGAGGTGTGAGAAAGGTCCGGAACTCGTTTTACCCACATAACAGTTATGTATATATATATATATATATAGATAAATATATATATATCTATAGTTAAAAACATACATAAAGAGACGCGAGTTCCGTATAGGGTCGAAGGGACTCGATGATTAATCGACTACTTCCTCCTTTCGACGAGGTTCCAAGGGCGTAACTCGACAATCGCGTTTACAAACGAAACGAGACCCTTTGCAACATGAATTAAAAAAAAAATAGTAGCGAACTCAAAGTTTCCTTATCTTCTTCGACCAGAAAACAATCGCGAAATTTGATATTAGTTTTGTAAAACTGAGAGAGGACTTACTTTTATGGTTATCGCAATAATCATATCGCATCATTAATAAACACGTTTATAAACCAAGTCCTTTATTTATCTCCAATTAGACCGCACTTGTAAACAATGCAATAACGAAGTTAAGAGAATCGAATATCGCTGAAAGTTATAATAAAATAAACGACATCATCCTTCCCGTATCTCTCGTTTGTTCCAGGGATCGAAAGCTCCGCGCTTGTGTAAGCTTTGTTTTGCAAAACGTGGTACAATACTCCAATGATATCGAGCAGTACGCAAACAATAAAAATATTCATACAGGATGACTCAAAAGTTGGATATTTTATCGTAAAATTCCTAAACCAATAGATTTTTTTTTCTTCATTTTCTTTTTAAGTAAACTTGATTTATTGATCAAGAGAGAAAAAAAGTATAAGACAATATGACGGTTTTATGACGTCACCGTTTGAATAGAAAATCTAAGATTGAACGTCAATTCATTACAATTTATTCTCATGCCATTGGTCATCGTTTGAAGTAACTTTGTTAACCAAATTCCGAGAAATCTAGTTTTTTAGTTTTTCAATTGTTTGTTTACGTCTTTGCTACGCTTTACAATGACCCATTTTATTGGGCGTCACTAAACATTCAACTTCTATATACTCAACGATGCAACTGAGCACAAAATAAATAAATAAATAAATAAATAACTTTTTTCCTCAGGATTATACACTTCGATGATTTTCTTCATCCTGGATACAACTTTTGGTGAAGCTTGTACACGGATTTATGGATTGTGGAAAATATATGAATAAATATCAAAGAATATATATATATTTATACATATAATATCATGAATATGATAAAGTTTATATAAGTCATAGGTATCGAGTGACGTACGAATTATGACTGAGCAGCGAAACGACTGTAATATGCCTACGAGCTCTAGCACACACAACTGGAACATACCTCATCGCCCACACTGTCCACGCGAGATCAAACATCTTCGAACAATAGACACCACAATTTACGATTTGTGTGCGTCTGGTCCATGGACAAGAGTGATACCATGTCATACCGCGAAAAAACACACACGTGCGCAATTGTATATTTATATTTGTCCGTACAGGACATTCTCAATCTGATCAACAGAGACTCGAGGTCTGAATTTTCTTTTTTTATATGGTAAATTTATGATAATTTAATTTTTGTATAGAGATAATTAAGAGTTTTCATGTCATTAGCGTTACGAAGTAGAGAGAGAGGACGATCTTGAATTTTCGACCATTCTTAGTGAGCGGAATATTCATCTTTTAAAAAATTTAATTTGATTCATTTTCTGTCCAATCAATTTTATTCTGTTTTCGTGCAAATTTTTACAACTAGTTTACAACTTTTCAGTAAAATTTTCAGCTTTCTGTTCATGAATATGAAACTTTGACAAAAATATTACACAAAACCCGGAAGCGCACGATCACTATATTTATTGCGTGTTTTCAAAAGATCGATAGTCGACAGTTGTACAGTCTCTTGAGATCTAGAGTCTTCACTTTTGAGTCCAACTAATACGTACAACAACAAAAAAAGGGCCTTGACGCGAAGATAAAAACCTGTATTTACGTCAGTCTGAGGGATGAAAAATAATAACTGTAGTTCTCGGATGTGCAGCACGTGCCGGTCACACGAATTATCCACGGAAGCAAAGTGCACCCATTACAACGTAAACGAATATTTAACTGAGGGAAAAGCTGGCGCACCCTCAACCGCCACACCCTTGAAGGTGTGGTCCTGTTTCGAGACCTGATGAACTCTCGTGTCCTTGCCCACAATTCTGTTTGTGTATATGTATGTTTCAATGATTTCGAGTCAAAAGGGCGAATGAAAAATGCCTAATTAGAAGCTTCGCAGCCCTTGAGTTTTTAGGGTGAGTTTACACAACTGAGGGTTCATTGCACTTTTGTCCAATACTATAATTCACCTCCATATCGTTTACAATATGCGTGCAAACAGAACGTTGACTCTACTAATTTACTTTAATGTGTTATGGCAACAGATAAGCCAAGAATACATAATGTTACAAAACCAACGTTCAGCTATTAAATAATCCAGACTAAAGTTGCATATCCTTGAAGCCTAAAATCGAATTAATGTTTTAACAAACCCTAAAAAAATAATAATAATAATACTAATAATAATAATAAACTATTGGATCTTATCCATGGATTTTTCTGAAATTTCACTCATATTTTCTGTACTTTCTTCAGGTTTTATGCGGTTGGAGAAAGTCTTTGGAATCAAGAAATCGCGAGGCTTTTTTCTTCAATTGCTAAATAAGATATTCGCTTTGCAAAACAAAAAATTGAAATAAAATAGTTCTTTATAAATATTGTCACAAGGAAATTGCAACGTTAAGATGACTTTCCTATCGAAATCATGAAATGACTGCATAAGTGATGTTATTTTGTTGGGATTATATCGAAACCGAAAAAGCTTTTCTTTCGAGGTAAATATTCTCGTATTTAATGGATAAAATCTAGAACCGGAAATCATGACTAAATTATGCTGTTACGAAGCCTACGAATGACTTTTTCAGTTGGGCAGCTCAAACCATGAGGAAACATTACGAAGTTCATTAGAAAATATAACGTTTGAGAGAAGAGAGATTAAGAATCTTAAAAAGGTTTGATGAGGACATTAGTGCCTGACGCAAATTGGGTATTTAAATGTTAAATCAAATGAAAACTGTGTGTCCAATCAACACAATAATGATCATGTTTGAATGAAACTAATGGAGTCAAAGTTATAGAATCATTGCCTTTTCGGTGTCAAACCCGTTGTGCCTGCAATCTAATCCGGGTTTTTACAACGCTTACTCCACTTTATATCCGATTGCCATATATATATAGGTTGAAAATAGTGAGAACACAGAGGCTGGTTTCACCGGTAACATTTCCGGAATTACGGGAGAAAGACCCTAACCGAGTTTACTTCCGGTTAAAAGTGCTCACGGTCGCCCCCGATTTCGCCATGGAACAATGGAGATTCGATTTGATTCTCAGCATGCGAGCAAGAGAGAAAAACATTTCCGGTTTAAAAGGATGTTCAGAGAACGAAAATTCTCCTCTACGTACTGAAATACTCGCATAACCCTAATACACTCAATTTACTTCCGCCATTTTTTCAAATAGACCAAATTACCATCATAAAACTTCAAGATTTATCATTAAAAAGAAAACCATTTTCCACATATATCCGATCCATTCTCATGGAGATATAAATTCCATGTTTCGATCTTGTCACTCTTCATAGTGAGAAAATTCTACAAAACAATGCTTCATAAAACTTTTCAACTTTCTAAAATAAAAAATTCATCATTTTTCCAAATTTTTTCGAGAACCTGAACAATCTGTGTGTGAAGATTGAAAAATTCACATTTCCATCTGATCGTTATCGGTTTTTCCGGTCAAAAATACTTCGGAAAATGTATCGGAAATTCATGATTTCCAAACCTCGTGAAAAATCGTAAGACTCATACATTTTTTTTGTCTCAATAATAAGTTAAATAATTTTGGCCGATTGAAAATTGCTTAATCATCCGGAAATGTCTCCATGTTTCGACACATATTTTATCCATGGGTTTGAAGCTATAAAGTTGGCCAAGTAACCAACCCACACGTGGCACAAAGTGCGATATCAAATTATAATATTATTTTTCGTTGAAACAGCGATTCAGATTATTCCTTTGGAACACATACTCGCCAACTCTACTATTATTACCGATCTGTGACTACATTGGAATTTAAATTGCTCGGTTAACAGGTGTCTCGTGGTGTCTGATCTTTGTATACATACACATATGCACGAGGTTATAACACATCTTATAATATAAACCGTCGACTCTCGACTTCCCGTATCGGCTGAGAACTTGTAGAACGCATTTGCGTTACAGTTTCACCGACTACCTACGGTATTACGTGTGTACACATCATTTTTACACGCCCAACTCGCCCCTGCGTTTCGAATGACCAATAAACACGCTGCCGTGAGTCTTGGAACGATAATAAATTAATAAAGTTAATAAGACTTTCGATAACCGCAGGAAATCGAGCAATCCATCGATTTTTTCAATAAATCAAATTCATTTTTTCAAATAAATAAAAAGAATAACGATGCAATAAAAATCAGAGTGAATAAAATGAAAAGAAATAAATAAATGATTTAATAAAGAATGAAAATTCAAGATAACGATGGGTTGAGATTAAAGAAAAGTGACTTGGAGTTATAAATCCGGGAGATTTATTGAAATTATCATCCGCGTCAACAATTAAATGACGCGAGTTAATGGATAGAATTTAAATCGTATAAACAACAGGAACTAGAAAGTTCCAATGCTCGGAATAACTGATCTTTTGGATCCTAGGGTCGTCCACTGTTTGTACAGAAAAGAACCGTCAATTATCTCATCTCGGACGAACCGGAAACACGAAGGAAATCACTGGGACGTCCAACAGGAACTCTTGGGCCGAGGAACCGTGATGGAAACCACAGAGAGGGCGCGAAAGAGGAAAAGATAAAAGGAGAGATGAAGCGACTCTCTAGTGTCCACTCTCTGGCGCCACTTCCGGCGAAAACAGAAGAGGCAGAGAATAAACAGCTGTTGGATGTCATCGTACCCAGTAATTTTATTCAACCTCACCATTGAATACATGGCTCCGATAATTCGTTATTTTATTAATTATTGATATTAACCATTCAAACTCAACGTAAACTCACAAATCCATTTTTATCAATTCGAAAATCCATTATTGCGTTTCATTGTTGTCACTTATCGAAACCAGAGATGATCTCTTAATATCTCACGAACTAAATAAAGCAAAAGCATGATTCTTTTTTGGTGAAAAATCAAAAAACTGAATTATCGAATATGGATGAAGTGTACAGCGAAATTTGAACATTTGGCAGTCTCAAGAGGTTCGTGCATTCGAGATCAACGAGAAACGCCTTCACTCGATATCCGTTCCGGATGCGACAGAACGAAATGCCGGAGAGAAGTGCACGTAGAGCTCCGGGAGTTTTCACGGAGCCACTTTTTAATGAGAGACACGAGTTCCGGTGTTTTTTTTTTTCCTTTTTTTCCTGGTTTCTTTACATACCTTTACAAACATGTAATTACGTTATGCAATCGAAGTACACAGCGTTGGAGAAGCAGCAGCAGCAAAAGTATATTATCTCCGAAACAGCTGTCATTTATAAACAACAAGGAAATTCACATCAATTTCGAACTCTTGTTGTTCTTTCTTCGCTTTATTGGCAGTTTTAGAAAGCTCGACATTTAAGTGGGTCAAATATTCAAGTGACTATTCTTTAAATCGAAGCTTTTGCAATACGAACATTCTAAAAAATTTGATAAACAAGAACCGCAGAGCAGAGATAAAACGTTCGACTAATTTGCTAAGATTTTTTGTTCTATGGATAAATCGCCTAAAATTTAAGTGGGTTAAAAGTCTCATTTATTTGCAAAAATATTTCTCTAACCGCACGAAACGTTCTTCTCTTTTTCTTGCTTCCTTTCCATTCATCTTTCGATGTTATTTTTTTCTCTCTCTCTCTCTCTCTCTCTTTCCCTCTTTTTCTTTTCCTTTCCTCCTTTCATCCTCTTTCTAATGTTGGTTTAATTCAACGTTTCCTGAGCCTCAGGTCGTTTCGCGTGTCGCGAGAATCGCGTTCCTAACTAATGGAGAAATTACATCAGATGGGACCGCTATGAGCTTTCTTTTATATCTGACCAAGGCCATCTAATTAAATATCTATCTCGCTCTCTCCCCCTCCGTCCACCTGACTTTCCACCTTTCTATGTATATACGAAAAATTCCCGTTTACATCACCGGATAGAAACTCCCATTCAGATGTATATCAAAGCTTCACATTCTTCATTTGTCATCAAGATAATATTTTAATGCGACAACCGTAATAGTGACCAATTTACATTTTACTGTTAAATCTTACAAAATTGTATCTGTACATTCTCGAATTTTCAACCAAAATCGTTCCTTAAAAACTGCTCAACCCCCTGAGCCACAATGAGACTTATTTTGTGACAACTATTTTTTGTTAATTGTACAATCACCACATTTGAATAAATAGTGAAAATTCGTACTTCTTTATGAAACAATTTTTTTTCAACTGAACTACGATGAACAACGGAATGGCAATTTATTTACTCAACTCAATACACTCTGAAGAATTGAACAGAATTTTTTTCAAATTTTTCGAACACTGGTTTCTGTTTGAAAAAAACAATGAAGAAACAGTTAATTGTGAATTCAGCAAAATCGCGAGTTTAGATTCGTAATCAACGACCCTATAAACTTCGACGAGTGGTGGTGAAAGAGTTTAGTTAAGTTGGTTATTTTTATTTTTCATTTTGACCTATTTAGAGCCACGGCGAAGGACGTTCAATTTAATATTTCGTTGTAAAAAGAAAAAACTCGAAATGATTGCTACAATTATCGAAACGTAGTTTTTACTGAATAATTGAGGTTGTCCCAATCATTTTTGCTCTATTTATTAGAATAAACACCACGGCGCTAATTGTTCAAATTTATTTGGATGATTTGGTCGAAACGACTGAATGACTTTTACTGGCGAATAAAATACAGCGGTAGCTCGCATAATTAAGAAAAAAAAGAAACCAGCATAGCATTTCTTCCCTCTTTCAAGTTCTGTACAAATGAAGAAAAAAAACGAATAAAACCAAGAGCAAGCCTATAAAAACCTTTGACAGTGAGCAAAAAGTTTAATTGACCAAAACAAATGTTCTTTTCAACGAAAATATTTACTTCGAGAAGTAGAACAAAATCTTTTTCAGTTGAGACTAAATTTTCGGTGAATGCTGGGGCAAATTATTGGTCGAACCGAATAAATTGCGAGAGTTCTGATTCTCCAATTTATTGATTTATTCAAACCAGATGGTTTCTTCGATTTGATAATTTAGATTTAACCAAATATTTCATTGAAACAACTTAAAAAAATGCGCAAGCGAATTTACAGTCACATTTTTGTTCGAAAAAATAATTTTTCTAGATTCATTTACTTAGTCGTATCGTCCACGAAAAAACTTCATGATTTTATTCGACGAACATTGAACCAGAATAAAAATAGTTAAAGCCACAAATTGTCATCCGCACCAAAAAGTGGGCAGGTTCAATGAAAATTTATTTGTTTTTCGTTTAAGTCCTTCGACTCCTTGTTATTAAAGTTGTGTGAAGGTGCGTGTAGGGACGGAATAGACCGTAAATCGTGTTAACACGTCACTGGTGGTAATAATTTTTAAGGCACATCAGAAATGACGCCCTTACAAGAGCTGCAGCTTCTGTTGAATGCGAGAGGAAATTTCGTCATTCATACCACGAAACCGGTAGCGCGTGACCGTGTATCCTGAAAGAAAGTGAGACAGAGAGAGAGAGAAAGAGAGAGAGAGAGAGAGAGAGAGGGAGATGAAGAAACGTGAAAAAAATAAGCACGACGAATCGAAACGCGCCTCGCCCATCGATCGATTTACGCTGTGATCGTGACCGGATCAATCTCTTGATGAAACGAGTTAAAAGCACCCACGACTCACGTTTTACGTTGGATCGATACTCATGTACTAAGAAATTCATCCTTTTGCTTGCCTTTTGCTTCCTCGTAGCCGGAGCTTCTTCTTTTTGTTTTATGGGGAAAGCCCCGTTAAGACTTGAGAGGAGAAACGATGAAAAAAATGAATTATCAAACCATGTATTTGCGAGCGAGTCAAGGAAGTCAACGCTGAATTTTGTTCATTCTCACCAGGAAGGACAAATAAACAATTCTTCAACGATCAATTAAATATTATCAAAATAACGATCTCTTTTTTTAGCGTTTCACAGAAGAAAGAATTTTTTCTTTCTTGTTTACACATTCAATGATAATTTCGCTTTTTATATTTCCCTACAAAAACAAATCAAACAAAAAATTGGAACAAATTTGCGATTCGAGAGGCACGTTCAAAGCTTCTTGTACATTCCTTATTGCAAAATGCTGACAGGATGTTAAAACCGCTACAGTCCCACCGTATGTCCTGACAAGATAAAGACCCACATGTAACATATTTTCATTCTCACGTCTGAGTCAAGTAAAAATTACAAATCTTAGTTTCTCATACGCTGCGACGAGTTTTTATGACGTTCGATACAGTTCAAAAGTTCCCTCGAAAAATGATATCGACAAAATAGAATATTGCTCGAACATATAAACGAAAAACCCAATCCAATAATTCGGTAAAATATGCATTTGTATTTACGTGCGTATTGTAAGGGAAATTTGGCCTTACAACATAATTCGTTGAAACGTGGGAAGCTCGTCCTTCGGTAGAACGGCCTTCCAAATCGCGTGAGACACGAGATTAAGGTCGAACAAGAAGGTAAAATGACAACAACTCTCCAGCTCCCATGCTGTGGTATTTTTGTACCACAAACAAATTTTCATACATCTCCGTATGTATAAATGAGAAAAAAAGACCAGGAACTTGATGCCATTCGCTTTGAAATGTTATTTGACATTTTGTCATTTTTTTAAATAAATTTGCATTATTTATCGAGCAAAATGAAACGATACACAGAAACGTCTCACAACGATACATTATTTATCATTTTTGTTATTTTCATTTTCTTGTTATTTGTGTTTATATTCGATATCGTATTTTTTATTGTTCGTTTATTGAAATCTTTTAATAAAATGATCTATTGTTTTGTCGAATTGAAAAAAAAAACCAGTCGGAACTTTTGTTAAAATTGCGTGAACGAAAGAGAAAAAAATAGACAGTCCGCTGGAATTTTATTCCCACGCGAGAGAAAAAAAGAGATAAAAGATCGTGTAGCCACCGCAAAGTCGGCAAACGTACGCGTCGCCGAACGATGAGCTTGGGGAAGCTTCGTCGAGAAGGGGCGGATTGCACGGACGCATAAACCAGATTTTTTTTTCAGTATTACGAAAATTTTGTATTGAATACGTAGTTTTTAAGATTTTAACGTACACGATCGTTCTTTCAAGGCCGAGTATACACGAAATAAAATGTCGCATAAGAATTCTACCGAAATGACGGTCACAAAATGGTCATAAATTCGTAACGTTGTTTCAGCGTAGGTTTTAGAACGATTGAGGCTTGTGAAGAACTTGAAAAGTGATCGTAAACATTGACAGCGTAGCATAATTTAATTCCAAATATGAAAATCCACCACGCGAACGTCGTACTATATAATCAACTAATCGAGTCTAATAAGAAACAACAATTCACAATAGTAACTCCATGTAACTAATTAGGATTGTGGAATGTCTAAGGGACCCAATCAAGAAAAGATGTAGATCAACAACGAGAAATTTTCTGTCACATACACACATCCGGCAGGGAACAACAGGACGACCTGTGCGCCCTCTGAAGAATACTTGTTCGTACAGTTGTGTACGAAAAGAATGAAGCGGTTGCTTCAAAGAGTATAGAAGTTTATAATCGTTCATCTTTCTATTCGATCGAAGTATCATGAGGGTTTATTAAAGAAGTCCATTACCTTAGAAATTCCAATTTCGTATCGATGATCATCCATAAATTGCAAACTCAAAACGCCGAAAATCACCATTAAATAATTTCACTTTCACTCTTTGTTTTGAGACGCCGACAACCGCCAATTTTTTTTACAGAATGAAGAGGTCGTAGAGCGAATCCCAGTTATCGAAAAAAACATTGTTTATGTAAACTTCAGACTTTGCACACTTTTGAACTACAACTCCCAAGCTTCAATAAAGACGGCGTCTCATAATACGCGTGAGGAACAGAACTGTACGATCGTTGTTCAAAACGTTCGCCATCTTCACTGAACCTGATCCCGATAGTCAGCCCGACAGCATTCAAGCGACCTCTGGCGAGGAAAGTTAAAACTCATCGTGTAGAGTTTTTACCGCTGCTGTTAGATGGCGTTATCATCTCATTTCATGTTTTCGAGAGAAAAAAGCAGCAAAACAAGTTTTCGAATCTCTCAATTTTGTTTACTATTTGGAAAAAATGTAGTGTAAACATTTCGTACAGCGTGAACTGGTATAGAATCTACCAAGTACGTGCGTACGGTAAACGTGAGATAGTGATATTCTTCGTAAAATCAGTAAAAAAAATGTCAATACTATTATGAATTATTGTTACCGATTAAAACGTAAATAAACCGAAGAAATGAGAAACCGAACGCATACCTTACAAGTTTACTTCAAATTCTTTGCTTTATTTCAATGTCATTATGCCGAAAAATAAATTCATCGAATAACAATTTGATTGGTCGAAATCTCAATATTTCAACAGGTTGTTTTACCATCAGTCGGTACAATACCTTGAGAAAACTCACTGCATCTTTCAGTCACCAGATGTCTCTACATAGCCGATAAGTCTGCCATCTGGAGTTTTCATCATTATTATGATTATGATGATGATAAGAATTTGGAATTGTGGCCGGTTTATATGTGAGGTTGGCAAGCCTGGAGTTGGTTGGTAAAACTGTTAAAGGCATTAGAGGTGGGGGAGCTCGGGAGGGTGGCGCGCACAATCTAAGTCGATGTCGAGTTTCGTCCAGCTGCGAGGTAGACTTGGTGCGCGAGATACGACTAAGAGCTGTCGTGTCGTTCTACCTTTCTCTCTCCCCTCAGCGCTATTTCTCTCTTCCCCGAACACCACAGCACTACAAATTTGAATTAAAGAATCGAGTAAATTGGCAACAATAAAATGTCAATATTTCGCAACTGGTCGTTCGATTGAAAAACAAACAAATCTCCAATAATATAAACGAAGGGTTGTAAACAGAGGGTTTATTGAAGTTGATAAATCGTTCTAAAATAGTTCGCGATGTGTGCTCGAGCCAGCAATGATCGGTGAACGATAAATACGTGATAAAAACTATTGGAATACACCACAAATGCCGTAGTTCGGGGGATTGTGATACGTGTGTTCAAACACACCGAGTGAGTGCTTGTATATTTGTGTTTATGTGTGCGTGTGTTTATGTGCGCGAGAGTGTCGCCTGAAGAGCGGTGCGGCCTTGTGTGCGTGATTTACCTGCTGTTGCACCTGGACCAACGAGAAAAAACACGATGACAACAAGGGAGCTTTATATAAAGGTGAACCAAATGAATTAATACGACGAAATAAAATATTTCCAATTACACATCACACCGGAAACAAAAGAAATAGTTTTTTAAAATGCCTTTAAAATAACCCCATCGTCGAACATTTGTACGGATACGTTTACATTAGTATATAATTATATATACAAACACAAACATGTATGAATACATATATCTGCATCCGTATTCTTCAACCCCTTCGAAGTGCTATTTCTTTTAAAAGTAAAATCAATAATGACGAGACGTACATCTTTGTATACGAATTCTGTACTTGTTCTCGTCTGCCACATACATTTACCACATGTACGTCAAATATTTGGAAGTGTTTTTTTTTTTTTTTTTTTTTTTAAGCCACAAGAGAATGAGAAGTGTGGAAATTGTGTATTCAAGTGACATCCACTGACAGTTAGGCCTGATCGATTTTCCCAGTTGATTTTAGGCTCTCGCGCGCTAACCCTCACGTTCCTCAAACTCTCTGTCTTTGTGCTCGTGTTTATGGACGAATCTCGTTTCGTCGATGTGAACAAACTGGGTCAGATTTTCATCGTGATTTACGCTCTTTTAATCGAGGGTGAAATTCGAAACAGCAGATTTCAATAAATGGCTGTACAGCTTCTCGTCAAAGGATGTGTATAATTTTCAGGTGGTTTTATGAGAATTACTTCAGTCGATCCAATTACGAATTTGGGGGTTTTTCAATGGAATGTTTGGATCCGGGGCAAGGCACAAAAAATAAAAGATTTTCAGTTCATCGTTAGACATTACTACTGACATTCCTGCTCGTTATCTGGGTCAGATTTTTCTTTCTTTCGGGATAAAATTGAAAAAGAATTGAAAAGAGAATTGTAGATTTAAGAGTGAGATTTTTATCGAGATCAAAAAAGCCATTTTTTCGATTGTTTTTTTTTTTTGTATATTCCTTTTTTGATTTTTAAGTGTCAACCGTTTGTCTGGAACTGTGAATTATCGTTGAACAGTGAAGCAATAAGAAAATTTGACCGAGTGCATTTTTTCGATCGAATCGAAATTTGTACAGCATTTATTTGTGAATAAATGTTCGTTCAAATGAATGTTTTCAACAAATAATTTAAATACGGATTCAAAATTCTTTGTGATAAAGTGAAAATCATAAAAAATTAACATTAAAAAACAATTGATCGGCAATAAATCAAAAAATTAATCAAAAACCTGTCGCATTGGTTTTTTTTTCACGAAACTCTGCAGTCTTTCATTTAAGTGTGAAAATATTTCAAGGATGTGTTTGAAAACGTATCGTAAATTAGTTGATACTTTATTCGAGTCTCGCGCATAAGTTCTCTGTGGATAAAACCGGCTCTGCAATCTTTTGCCTTTCTCGCGGAAAAGATTGGAGCCCATGGACCTTTCACACGATTACAACCCGTGAGGGAGACGTGTATTTCTGATTTATCGTGACTCGGTCATGTGAACGAGGGTTGCCCGAGGTCATATGAGCTTTGCCACCTCGTTCCAGGGTTTCTTCCGCGTGTTCCTGGTCATCGAACGAGGCCAAAGGTTCAACAAGGGTTGGGTCAACCCCCTCCTCATTTTCGCATTTTAAATCAAACATTAAAAAATTATTTCAAATGAACAATTCAATGATTTACTAAAAAAATATCTAAACATCGATATCGTTTTAAATCAGCATCAAATTTTTCATATTTCTGTTTCACTTTCGATTAAAAACTCTCTTCAAACTTCGATGACGATTCAAATCAGCGAATTTATTATTAAATCCGAAAAATGAATGAATTTAATTAAAAAAAGAATTCGTCCCGCCATCGATCTCGGTTTATGCATCAAAATTAATTTACTTTGATAACATTTTTTATAAAATCGTCAATCAAAAGCACAAAGAATAACGATAATCCTCACATGTGTCACGAATCATCGATTTACTGTTTACAAGTCAAATCGAAATTAAATCTTTCCATAAATAAAGAATACAATTTTTTGCATAATTTAATTACGATGACGATTCAGCGTGCATAGCGTTGAACGCGACGACAGATGTTGTTTAAAAAAAAAGAAGAAAAAAACGATTCGAAATTGGGAAAAACAAGTGAACTCATCGTTATAATTATAGAAATGACTCAAATTTTTCTGCTTACTCGTGATTATTGTCACGTGGCTGTTCCAATTTTTTAGATTGAAAAAAAAAAAAATTATAGCACCATTAGATTACGAGTTCTAATGAATTATGAGAAAAAAAAATGGATTAAAGGTATTCGAAGAGTGATTTCGACGTCACGAGACTACGAACACCGCGAAAACCATATAACGAAAGAGAAAAGATGGTTCGCACGATCACGAGGGGAATGCGATCGGTTGGCAAAGTAGCGAGAGGCTGTGAGCGACTCTCGTGCCTCGTACCTGAGGACTTTAACTTGAAGTATATACACGCGGTGTTGTACGCTCAGAGATTCTTACAGTTCCGGGCCTCAGTCATCGAACCCTTTCTCTTTCTTTCTCTTTCCCTTGACTTTTTAGTGTCGACACGAGACGACGATGAAAAAGAACAAACCAAGAGTTCTCCCAGAGGTCTGACTAACCATCGCCTTAGGGGACTTTCGTACCTCACTCTATAGATACTTAAATATATTTCACCGCTCTGCTCGGAATTCTCCTGCTAATGGAGAATTCGCGTAGATGGAATTCGTGCTCCCTGGGCTCAGTAATAAGTGAAATAATAACATGAAAAATAAAAATAAATTAGTATTTCGCTTCCTTCATTTCATTTACAAGAGCCAACAGCTTAAAAAACAAATACTTTATCATTCGAGCAGTCATTTATTAAATTTATGTGGCACGTTGACAAAACATCGACAATTCAACAGATTTTTTGTCGATTCAAATCATACAATGATTATCTATTTTTTCGTCTTCATTCATAAATAACATTTAAACGCTATTTATTGAAGAATTTGCTAATTTATTGTAAAATTCAATAAATAAATATTCAATATTTATTGTAACAATTTTTTGACCCAGGATTCGAAAATCAGTCAATTTTAATGACCGGATGAATCGACTCCGAACGATGATCGAATGCTTCGTACAAAGTGTATCGTTAATTTTCGGTTCAGAAGTCACAAAAAAATGATTTACCGTACGCAAGTACCTACATAGGTATTTATGTGCTATATCTTTACAACGATGTGAAAACTTGACCCCGTTAGCCTGAGCTCGAGGAGCCTTGGGGCCGTACACGGTTCCCTTTACAATTCCATCTTTATTCACATACATTCTCATGCACACGCACTCCACTCGTTTTGTACGACTCCCGTGAGTACTGCGATCGATATATCAAGGATTTCTTGGCATAGTGAACCAAAACTTTAAAAAAAACTTGACAGAATGATTTATTTCTGGATGTGACGAACATTTGAAAAACTCATTGAATTGAGTTAAAAATTTGAAAGAAAAGAAAAATCAGCAAAATTGGAACAGTTTCATTGAAAAATATCCACAGGTCGTTTTTCTAAGGACCTTAAGGATGAGCTTCGAGATAACTATTCGAGAGACTCGATCAATTCACAACAAGCTTGAGGAACCGCGAAAAACTTGAAAGGTCAAAGGTCAAAGTTCGTGGAAAAGTTAATCCTTTGAGCCTTGTGTGAAATCATTTCTGTATGAGAGTTATTTGTAGTCATAAAACGTTCGTACACAAAAATCTGAATTGCGGTACGTGATTCAAAAAGTAAAAGAAAAAACTCTATGGTCTGCCCGAACGATAATTTTGAAACGATGACGTGAAAGTTCTCGATGATTACAGTATAGTTTTTATACACGTAAGGATTCCTCTCAAAGTCATTAATTACAGAGTAATCACTAGCATCAAAATCGAATCATCTTATTTGACAAGCCTCGTTGTTTTGTCAGAACAAACGAGTATATACATAAATTTTTTGGTGTTTTAAAAACTAAGGGTAAGTGTTTTGGAACATTAATTCTACAGTTTTTGAATGATAGTATTTTCGTTAGTGTGTCATTTATTTCACGAGATTTGTCAGGGCAAATAACGAGAGTTATCATTCCCACGATATATGCCGGAAAAACATGCGCACCAGACGAATCATCCCCACCACTCGTTCGCTTCCTTGACACACGAGACTCACTTGCGATGATAAAATTCGCTACAACTTCCTGTACACAATATTTCGTCGAATAGTAAATAAAATTGAGTAGATTCAATACTTTATCGATTTTTTTTGACATTCCTACGTATCTCATTTGTCCACAATGTCAATCGATTTTTCCTCTGATTGAAGAATCGAAAATTCATTTCAACGTTTTTGCAATATGCTCAATATTTTCTGAAAAAAAAACACACACACAAAACATGGGAACTGAATTATGATATATATAATTTTCGTTGCGTTGACTCATCGTTCGAAAGACCTTGCTGTACTGATAAGATACTGTACCGAGCGTTTCTGTTTTCTATCATTCTCTCTCTCTCTCCCCAAATTGGAGTTGCGCACGAACGTCGATGTGATAACCGTTTCGTTATCGTACATCGCGACTTCTGCAAACGATGCCATTTTTAATAAATTCATAATATACTTCCACATTGTTTTCTCAATTTTCGAATGCCTTTGAACTTCATGTTTTACATGAATGTTATAAAGTTTTTATTGTTTTACTCATTATTGAGTCTCACTTTTCTCCTAAAAAGATTCTTCCCTGTTACATTTTATACTGCAGTGCAGTATTCTCGACCAAAATTAATATCCAGGCGCCGCGTTAACAACAACATATTCCAAATTGAGTATATATTCTCTCAGCAAAAAATCCAAGAAGAAATTTTCCAACCCCTGGAAGAAAAAGAAGAGAATGAGGCTTTGTAAAGCAGCTTCGACGTATTGATCCGGTTTGAAGTTCACGAGAAGTCGATAGTGATTTAAAAATAGAAGTCAGAATTGTCCTAAACTCTATTTTAGTTGTGAAAATGTTTATTTTCTTCTTTTTAACAAACTATTCGGCAAAAAAATTACACAAATTCCTGTTAAGGACTATTTTGTTCAATTTTGGAGCTACGTTCATTTCCTTATGACCTGGACCCCGTGGGACTGACCACGGAACTCTGGATTTGAAAGGTTCGACTCGCACGTGACCATTTTTTACCTTAATCCTTTTTTTCAGAGTCATTCGAATCCTCGTTAGTTTAAGAACAAACTTTTTGTCATTTTTCTATTCCGTTGTTGTTTGACGAAACGATATATAGACAAGCTGCAGTCTCGAGCTCTGTGATGTTCATCAAGAAGAGCATGAGCGAGCTAAAGGGGACGACTAGTCGAGTTGCGACGAATACAACGTGGATGAGGGGGAAGCCTTAGATCGTTGGTCGGTTGGCAAAGCATAGATGTACGAGAAAAAGCATCGCGAACTCTTTGGATTCGCGAGTTTGCATTGACCCCGCGCGAGCGACGATACATTACTCCACACAGAGAGCAGCTAAGCCATTTACTACTCTCGGTCTTTTTCTATATTTCATATGCTAAAGCTAATAATTTGAACAGGAAACTAACGAAATAATTATCGTTTCGAACTTTGCATTTTTTTTGAAGACTTTCTTTTTATCATCAAAAGAAATGACTCCTTTTTTTCTTTTGAATGCAGAAACTATGGAACGAATAATTTTCTTTCCCATCGAACAAAAAGGTTTTCTTTCCAATGCACGTGGCCCTGAATCGATCCAATGCTTTTTTTTTCAAACTTTTGGTGGAAATATCAAAAATACGTATATTTTCAAAACAGAGAAAACATACGTACAAATAAAATAATGTGGAACGGTTAAAAAAATGCAAAGTGCCTTTCATCACGTAATTGTGAGGTTGCTTAAAAAGATGTACAATTTTCCTGCGTACCCACTTTTCATCCCTGCCTTGTGGAGTTGTTTCATTGCATCGGAGAAATGTTCATGCATTTTCGTAACCTCGGTAACGCTTTGATGAACACCACGGTCAATACTTTGGTCCGGCAGTCATGCGTGAGGTCTTCGAAGATCCGGTGGTAAAAAAATTAAGAAGCAGTGAATGAGCAAATCGGCGAGAAATCGGTTCTGAGAATCGGAAAATCCTATTTTCCAATTTAGTTCCTTACCATTCTTTAAATAATGACAGTTTTTATGGACAAACGAGAATACAGAAGTCGTAGAAATTGAATAAACTTGCATAGCATTGATTATAAACAGGTTCACAATGACATAGAACAATTTCTGTCATTTCTCTCACCAAGAATTTCTATTTATTCGTTCGAATAACTGTCACATGTTTAATTAATCATCTACTAACGTCGTTTATTATAACAGAACCCAATTCTCATGAAGGGCGCATAATGCGTGGGAATAAAGTCTCAACGCGTTTGTCATACTTTTCTTTTCCCTTCCGAGGATGTGGTAGACATCGCGCAACAATAATTGCTCTTAGCCAGAGTACCTTAAGGCTGGGCTATCGTCTAGAAAGCTTGGGAAAAATCTTTCCACGGGAATGCCCAGCTTGTATTTCATATATATATTTATAATAGACATGATAAAAAGAAAAGAAGAATTATTATCCTGAGCGACGTACAGAAGTACGTGCTCCAGTTGTTCGAAAAAAGAAGTCTTCAAGAAAAAGACGTGAAGAACATCGGAGTAAAAAACTGGTAGATCGAGCTTTTAGATTTGAGTGATTTGAACTTTATCGATCCTCAGCTTCAGTCTCATTAAGAATTTACTTCACATATACAGTTACAAACAAAAGCAAATTATTAATCAATCAAAATTCTTGTCTGATTTTCTGACACTCCGAATATTTTATTTTTATTATAGAAAGATACAAAGAGAGTTAAATATTTAAAAAAAACTACATGTTCATTCATATTTACAGGAATGATGTCCCACTTTTTATTTATTTAGATTTCTTCAAACAGTAAAAAAAATCGAAAGAACTAATCTGAAAGTTGAACACCCTTTTCACTGTTATGTACTTCTTCAAACTCACACAACGCAGACTCGTTAAAACCTAGCGAAAGTATCCTCTCACCTTACATTGTGCCCCTTCAACTCACGAATAAACATATCCAGCGTAAAGAAAAGATCACAGAACCTTCGTGTTAATTACATCAGGTTGCATTGTAAATACCAACGTACGATAATTACGAAATATAATGAAAAAAAATACAAAAGAAAAATACTTTTTTACAAGGCAAAATTTTCTGTACCATTGTTGTAGCAATTATTGTGTGAAATGTTTGTTATAGAAAAATTAAAATGGTTCCTGGATTACTGATGATCTTCCTGATCACAATGTATGACGTGTTTAAACATTTGCATTTCTTGTTGTTGCGTAATTTTAATGTAACCAGCATTGAAGAGCATATGAAACGATGAGCTCAATGATCGTGATTGAATTCCTGTTTCGTTACGAAATACTTTTGCACAATACATGCAAATATACGTGATTATTGTAACGAGATTTAGAGCAAATTTGGAGTACGAGCTTATAGCGAGGAAAAGGATCGACGATTCCCGTTGCGCTCGATCGACCATCATTTGTCTCCAGTTTAGACTAATTTATTTTCATTTTATTATTATTATTCTCTTGATTAATGTTTACGTACATCGACATGTGTCAACGTAAATTCGCACGGTTGCGACTTCCTGAGCCAGGCAATTCTACTCGTTCTTTCACGCGAGGATGAGTCGTACTAAGTTTACGTAATTTTTTTCTTTTTACACGTCCTACACGTACGATATTCACGCGGACATTTATCTACGCAAATTTTTGCGAAACAGGAGTCAAGGAAAATTCGAATTCCGGGCTCAAATCGATTCGAGGTATAATTCATTTAACGATGGTTTGAAATACGTGCGACAAGTAATTCGGAGCTCTAATTGAAAAAATTAATTAGCATTACAAAATGATAAATCGACTAAAATCTGAAAGCTCATGTTTTATTTTGACATTTATATCATTATTTGCATTAAATGACTTTGCATTGTAAAAAACTGTATTTTTAATCAACAAATTGATGAAGCAAAGTAAAACTTCGAATGTCTCGAAACATTGATCAAAAAATCGTTTTTGTAAAACTGACAGCTGGTTTCTTAAAAAAAACGGAACAGAAACGTTAAGTAATAATTTTATTCATCAAGAGAAATAATTTTAAAGAGGCTTTCCATACGACAAAGCTCTCCACAAAAAATGAATAACAATAACAACGTTTAAGAAAAACAATAACAAGGAACGTTTGTGTATTGAGAAAAAAATTCGCCTCGTTGATACGACGGTGAGATTGAGCAAGTGCAAGAGAGTTATGTTATGCGTGAAAATTCGTTCCGTAAATACATTGAATCGAGGTACAGAGACCATAAAGAAACAAAAGGAATCTTGATAAGCGATAATCGTTGAAGTCTTGAAGCTAGAATAACTGGTCGATCGGCATGGCAAGTCGATCGACCACTTTTCTCTCACTTGTCGGCCAATGTAAAAAGCCAGCGGTAGAAAAGATAGAAAAGAACATTAAACGAGTATCGCGACATGTCTGATGTATGAAAGGAGTTGGAAAATGATGAAAAAAAAAATGATAATCGAAGCTTCTTCCGTGGAATTTCCAGTTTAAAGAATAAAAACTTTCTGCAGTCGTATTTTTGAGACTTTTCAATTTTTTTTTTTTAATCAGTGTGATAATTGGATCGAAAGAGAAAGATAGATCGCAAAAGTTCACGGTTAACATCCCCAATCATCCCCACCACAAGAGCCACTCGGTTCGCTGGTTCGAGGAGCGACCGATGATTTAATTGAGCGCGCTGGATCGCGACCTAGCGTTAAATAGCCATGCAATTAATTAACATGCGATGTAAGAGAGATCTCTTACCATTTTAAATGAACGATGCGATAAGATTACATGATTATTTTTATTACACAACGAATAAAAAATTGTTCAATCGTCATTCGAGTTCTTGAAAAACAATTGTAACCAATTCTTCGTATCATCGAACGAAATGCGAAAGCAAATATTGCATTAAACTTTCCTAATATTGTCATTTCCACGCCCTCAATACCAACAATCAGAAAATGAAACAACACTCTTGAAAAAATGATTAGCAAAATAAAAAATGAAAACTGGTTTGTTATGAACCATTGATGCGACGTTCGTTTGAAACTACGTAACGAAATCATGATCGTAACTTTTTCTTGCGAACAACAAAATACGTTTATGTAAGATGACAGGTTAGTCAAGATTTTTCATTCGTTTATCATTCTTAGTCATTAGATTTTTTATTGTCGACATCAAAACCTCGTCATTATTACTGTGGTTATTACAGACAAATATCTGCCTCTGATCATTGCTATTTACGATGTCTATCAAGGTCGTGATAAAAATCGACATTACAAAATCTTTTAAACCCTAAAATGTCAACCTGATCTTTCCGGACATTATTCGTAATGTAAAAATGGTGAGAAATTGAAATAAAAACGAAAATCATAATACCGTTTATAATTATGATTGTTTTCATATTTATTTTCTTCTACATTTAAATATTAATTACAAAACGTATCATAATGTAAATCACACGTTCTTTTATTTCATTATTCCTCTTCCTTTGATAGCAATTTAAAGTCAGAAAGTGGACGAGGAAACATGAAAAGTTTGTATAGAGTTTGATTTTATCGTGACCCGCATTCGCCCACTGAGTTGAGTACATGACGATTGTAGAAGTCTTTTTAACTTGTTATATTTATTTTACATTTCGTACATACGATTGGTACCGTTATACAGAGCGTTGTCCAACACACATTGTCACGTGATTTCCAACCACGTCGTCCTTTTTACGAGGAAAACATTCAAAATGTCGCCAAGAACGAATCATTGGCGTGAGTTGCTCGACCTATTATTACGAGCTACGGAGCCGAACTTGAGCGAGCTAAGTAAAATTAGGGGGAAAAAATTTACCGTTCAATTTTCACGCGCTGTTTTCAGTGTTGTCTCTCTCTCTTGGGTCGCCAGCTGATTGGTGAAAAAAGTTGGAATCTCGAAGGACTCGAACTTAAGACACTTTTTTAAATGACGTTTTGACATTTTCAGCAGTTTTTCTCTTTTCCTAGCCCTAACGTTTGTCCCTAAAGAATTTGTACAAAAAAAAGTCGAGAATTTTGACTTTCCACTTTCGGAAAAGCACAGCGATAAAAAGTATAAATTTTTCTAATTAGATTTAGGAAAATTGGTCATTTCTCAAACTCTTCACTTCGTGTTAGACATTTTTTCCGAAATCTGATTTTATTGCTTTATTCCAAAAACTTGAGCGAAATTTTTGAAAATAAACCGAAGAGTTAACTTTCTCACGTGACTGTGGCGAGACTTCAACGTTAATCGATTAGTTATTATGTCCAAAATATCTGAACAACCTTCTCATTCTGTTGATAATTTTCTCGACCGTTTTTCATCAATTGTAAAAATTCCCGATCGTTATTAACCTCACAATTATGTTTTATTGATTTTTTTATTATATTTGTCATTTAAACGTCCTTGTTGAATTTATTTTAGGGGGGGAAAGTATGGGTGCCCCATCCATCAAAAATATGGGAGGGTGCAGTACTTCTGGAGGATTACAAAGCCGATCAGAAGACATTGACAGTTCATACAGACGAATCGAACCAAAAAAAGGAGTTGGAGATTAAGACCGACGCGGATCTTCCACCATTGAGAAATCCAGATATTCTCTTAGGCGAAAATAATCTCACTTCCCTGTCGTTTCTTCACGAGCCAGCTGTCTTGTACAATCTTCAGATAAGATTTCAACGACATTCCATTTACACTTACTGCGGCATCGTACTCGTTGCTTTCAACCCTTACGATGAATTGCCGATCTATGGAAATGACACGATATGGGCGTACAGGGGTCAGGCCATGGGTGACCTCGAACCCCATATCTTCGCAGTCGCCGAGGAAGCTTATACAAAACTCGAAAGGTACCAAAATATAAAACTAAAATAATGAACCATTCGATATGAGATTGAGAAAAAAACAATTTAGGTTATAAAAATTTCAACTTTTTAGACAATTACACGAAATTTTGTTTGAAAAATTACATCAAGTTTAACAATTTTTTTTTTACTGAAAAAATGTATCCATTTAAACGACTTTTTGTTTATTTAAAGAGACAATCAGAGAAAATGAATAATATTTTCATTAATACAATTTTTTGAATTTCTAACGTTCTAGAGAAAGCCACGATCAGTCAATTATCGTATCAGGAGAATCAGGTGCTGGTAAAACTGTATCAGCGAAATATGCGATGCGATATTTTGCGACGGTGGGTGGTTCATCGACGGAAACCCAAGTTGAGAAAAAAGTATTGGCATCTTCGCCGTTGATGGAAGCTTTTGGAAACGCCAAGACAACGAGAAATGACAATTCGTCGAGGTTTGGTAAATTCATTGAGATTCACTTCAACAAATCTTATCATTTAACCGGAGCCAGTATGAGAACGTATTTGTTGGAAAAATCAAGAGTAGTTTTTCAAGTGAGTATAAAGGAGAAAAATAAAAAAATGGAAAAAAAACTATTGATTTATCGTAAAAAGTTTAGGAGTTTGATTGAATATAAATATTTTTTTATAGGCCCATGACGAGCGAAATTATCACGTATTTTATCAAATGTGCTCGGCTGCGAAACACTTTGAAAAACAGAATCAAAATTGTTTTCAAGAACTGTGTCTCGAGGACAAGGACAATTTTCATTATTTAAATCAGGGTAACAGTTCTGTGATCAAAGGTGTCGATGATGTTGCATGTTTCGAAGAAACAATGGCAGCACTCAGCAGGCTTGGTTTCAATGCGAGACAACAGGATGATTTATTTCGCATTTTGGCTGCCATACTTCATTTGGGTAACGTCGAGATATCGAATTGTGACGTTCAAAATTCAGGTGGAAATGATTCCGAGGGTTGTCACATTTCTGTAAGAGAATTCATCATTAAATATTCATTTTTAATAAAAATGTATTCATCCAGCAATGAAAAACTGATCAGTCACGAAGTTTTCTACTATTTTTTCAATTTTTTTTTGCTTGAGGTGGAGAAAAACGAAAATTCAGCAAATAAATCACTTTTAATTACGAATTGTAATAAAACTGATCAGCGTATGATTTTTGAGTTTAATTTTTCCTGACATTTAAGATGAATACAAAATTAATCAATAAAATCAAAAGCCTTTTTTGAATTCTCCAAGTAATCAAATGTTTGCAATCAACTGATGGATTTTATCATTTGTTTTTTACAGTCCACGGACAAACATCTTCAAGCTTTCTCGAATTTATTAGGCATCGACATGAATTCTATGAGGAAATGGTTATGCCACAGAAAAATCGTTTCAATGCGAGATGTTATATTAAAACCGATGAATATCGATCAAGCTCTAGGGGCACGTGATGCTCTGGCGAAGCACATTTACGCTGAATTGTTTAACTTTATCGTCGCTGGTATAAATAATTCGTTGCAGTCGCAGAGCAAATCGCAATGTTTCATTGGCGTTCTCGATATCTACGGTTTCGAAACATTTGAAATCAATTCGTTTGAACAATTTTGTATCAATTACGCCAATGAGAAACTTCAGCAACAATTCAATCAGCACGTTTTCAAGCTCGAGCAGGAAGAATATCTCAAGGAAGAAATTGAATGGACTTTCATTGATTTTTACGATAATCAACCGTGCATCGATCTCATTGAAACGAAATTGGGAATTCTCGACCTTTTGGACGAGGAGTGCCGGGTAACTTTTTATTTGTTTATCATTTTTCAAATATTTTTCTTCCCTTTAATGACAATGCAGAATATTCAAGACAATTATTTTCAGATGCCCAAAGGATCTGATGGCTCTTGGGCTGAAAAACTTTATGCAAAATGCAGCAAATCGAAACACTTCGAGAAACCGAGATTCGGTACTTCCGCATTTTTGATTCATCATTTCGCTGATCTTGTTGAATATCGAACTACAGGATTTCTTGAGAAAAATCGTGATACCGTTGTCGAAGAACAGATCGAAGTACTTCGGAGTGGAAACGTGAGTCAATGCTTTCGAAAGCTGCATAGAAAAATGAAATGCAAGAAAAATAAAAGGATTTTTTGAAATATTCCCGAGTTTATTAAAAATAAAATCAAACTGCTTGATAATAATTTTATCTACAGATGATTTTTAAAGTTAATTTTGTTTTACAGAACAAACTCCTGAAGAAATTATTCTGTGATGAAGATCCAAAGTTGGCTGTGCCGAACGCAAAGATCAAGATTTCGGCTCAGAAACCAACGATCAACACTCCAAAGCAGAATAAAAAAACGGTGAGGGCTTATTTTTATTTATTTTTTATCCAACTTCAAAGTTTTATATTCTCACATTCGACATAGCGACGTGAAATACATTTCCAAGCAAGTTTGACAGGACAATAGTCAACCAAAGACTCTCTTTTCAATGAAAATAATTAAAAAAATGAACGAAATATCATTTTTGTATTATTGATCCTCAAATAACTTGAAATTCAAGAAAACAGACCGTACTATTTTCCACTATTTTCTTGAGTAAAATGAAATTTCCCTAAATGCAAATTTTAATAGGATTTCTTTGCTAAAATTCTTTAGGTTGGTTCACAATTTCGAGATTCCTTGAATATGCTGATGTCAACATTGAACGCGACGACGCCACATTATGTGCGTTGCATAAAGCCGAACGATACGAAGGAGTCTTTCGAGTATAATCCAACGAGAGCGGTGCAACAGTTGCGAGCATGTGGTGTTCTCGAGACGATACGAATTTCGGCAGCCGGATTTCCGAGTCAGCGAACGTACGGTGATTTCTTTCAGCGTTTCCGTTGTCTGTGTAAATTCAAAGAGATACGTCGTGACGATTTACGTGAGACATGTCGACGTATATTAGCGACGTATATAAAGGACGAGGATAAATTTAAATTTGGTAAAACGAAAGTACTTTTCCGAGCTGGACAGGTTGCTTATTTGGAGAAATTGAGGGGTGACAGACAACGTGATTCTTGTGTTATGATACAAAAAATGGTACGTGGATTAATTTGTCGAACGAGATACCGTAAAATCCGTCGATCGATACTGGGACTTCAAAGGCACGCGAGAGGCTGTTTGGCGAGAAGAAAGGCCCAGGGAATACGTCGAGAAAGAGCAGCGATCAAGATCCAATCACGTGTCAAAGGTTGGCTCGAACAAAGTCGATTTAAACGAATAAAACGTAGCATCGTTGGTCTACAAACTTTTGGACGTGGGTACATGGCCAGAAAGAGATATCAAACAATGAAAGATAATCGAGCTATTATGACCATTCAACGATTCGCACGAGGCTACCTCGTCCGCCGCGCTTGTCAGAAAAAAATCAACGATATTATCATCGTTCAATGTTGCGTCAGGAAATTTTTGGCTAGACGAATATTCCGAAGACTTAAGGCTGAAGCTAGAAGCGTCGAACACGTCAAAACTCTTAATAAAGGATTGGAGAAAAAGATCATTTCCATGCAGCACAGAATTAATGAAATTGTAAGCGTTTGTCAAATTTTCATTGCTCGTATTTTCATGACCAATCAACAGTTTTTTGTTATTTAAAAAAATTAATTATAATTCAATTTTTCACGGTAACAGTTCTGAGACTAATTTCATCACTTTTTTATCGTCGACAAATTAACCAGAACTTACTCCTGTGAAAAAAATTATCCTTATTCATTTTTACCGATCAATTGTTATCAAAAGATTAAATTCTTTGGGGATGAAATTGTCTTGAAGTCAAACGTGGAACACAACATTTTTACTTTCGTAAATATTCAGAAAATTGAGTCACCAACACGAATTCTAACATCACTTTCATTCAACTTTTTTTTCAAATTACTTTACAGATGAAGGAGAATCAATACTTGAAAACGGTTCAAAACGAAGTAGTGGATTTGAAATCAAAGCTCGAATTATTAAAAACAGTGGAGACGGAAAACAAAAAATTGAACGGTGTGATCATCGAGAGGGACAAAGAGTTGAGTCAAATGAATGAAATGCTGAAACGCGAGAGGGACGAAAAAATGGATTTGTTGCACGAGCAAGAAAAACACGCAGATTTGAAAGGGAAGGAGAACGAAAAATTACTAGCAGAGAACGAACGTTTGCGAAAGGAATTATCATTAGCGAGTGAAAAGTTGAGCGTCGATCAACGAGGCGCAGAAGAAAACTTCCAAAATCGTCTCGAACAAGAAAAGGATCTCTTGTTACTCGATCAGGATCAAGATCGTGGTGCTTATCAACGATTGCTCAAAGACTATCACGAACTCGAAGAACAAGTCGAGATTTTACAGAGGAAAATGGCTCTCCACGTTCCTGGACACTCGAGGTCGTTGAGCAACGCTTCAAGCGGAAGTGGACAAATCGTGTCCACGGAACTTCCCCCTGACGATCACAATATTGTAAGAACATATTTTTTTTGACTGCACAATCATTTTTTTAAATTTTACAATCATTTTCGTCAGATTTTTATTCAAATTTGTTACGAGATCGAAATTTTCTTTGGATTAATAATAATAACAAGCAACAGTCCGATAAAGATAATGAATTTTTTTTGATTTTTTATAGGATTTTGGATACGGATCCGTGCGTTCGACGGCCTCGTCATCGACTCCTTACTCAAGGGTCGAAACGATCGATTGGAATCAACAAAGATCGGATAGTCCACCGGACGGTGAAGCTCAATCAGCTGGTAAATCGCCACCTGAAACGAATGGACCAACGCAGTCTCCACCTGTGGACGTTGGCCTAGTTCTCAAACTCCAACAAAAGCTCAAGGACGTGGAAAAAGCTAATGGACGACTCGTGAGAATGGTCGAAGACTTGGAGAGAGACAGTCCCGAAGAATCATCGAGAACTCAGGACAGTTTTAGGGTAAGTGACGATAAGTTTTCTTGGAATTACTCGAAAACAGAAAACTTACGACTCTTTTTTCTGGAGCCTTCACAAGATTTTATAATTAAGACGAATTCTTATTTTTTCTTCAGCTTCAAGAACTTGAGATGGAAAACGCTCAGCTGAAGAAAGATCTTGGATCACTCAGGAAAGTCGTCGCAGAAGGCGATTCAACGACTGCTCAACATCAACTAATGGGTGAGACTTTTTTATCCTCCGATAGAAACATGACATTTTTGTTAACACGTTGAGAACACAATGAATTCTTGCTCTTTGTATTACCAAAAAAATATTTCATCGTCAAAATCGATCTCACAAAGTAATTCCAGTCGAGTTCGAATTTTTTTAAACTAACCACTTTTTTGACCCTTCCTAATACTTTCTTGAGTTTTTGTTTATGGTTAAAAAAGCTTCGGTCAGCTCAAAGAATGAAAATAGACACAATAAGAAATAATAACGAAGAGCTGAGATCGTGGTAGCCACAGTGTTTCCGACTTTTTTACAGCCATTGATTTTTTTATGACGTTGAAATTTTTTTGAATTTCAATTTACAATGAAAAAATAATAAAATTCTCTTTTCTAAAGGACAATTCGATGCCCTCCAAGAAGAGCTCGAACGTAGAAGAGAAGAATGTATACAATTGCACAGCGTTTTGGCTGATCATACGAGAAGGATGAAGAGTCTTGGTTCGAATTATGGTCGCGACGTTGACATCGTGAACGAGGATGGTGAATTAGTGTTGGCTTTCGAAGCACAGAAGAAAATAAACAGGTGAGAAAAACATGAGTCGATGAGAAGAAAGAAAAAAGTAATCTGTAAAAAAAAAAGAGGGAAATGACGTTTTTTTTGGTTTTCTCTCGTTAATTTTGAAAACCGTGTTTATTATAATTTTCTAATGAGAATGTTATTTTGTTTTTTTATCATTTGTGCATGCCTATTCGTCATAAACAGTAGACTTAGAGCGAAACGAAGGGCCTCGAGAGGAGAGTGAGTTGAGAAGATATCTTGCCCTTCTAATTTCGTTATTATTATTATTTTTTTAAATAAGAATATCTCCGAAATAGAAAATACAGGAAATTGGTTAAGAAAAATGAATTTTCGTATGTTCAACGAAACGGAATTCTCTCATGATTATTCAATCCGTCACGACTGCTTTTTCGTGAATTATTTAAAATAAAATTTGTATTTTCATTTTAAAGACAACTCGAGGACGAATTGCAAAGCAAAGAAAAAGGCTGGCGAGCTCAGAGGGACGACTGGCGCGGAGAAATCGACAGGCTTCAGGAAGAAATTCTTAAGCAGCAGAAATTGCTCTCCGTCAATTTGAGCAAAGCACCACAAACTCAGAACGAGGCTTATATGCAACACGAAATTACGAGATTGACCTCCGAAAACTTGGTGAGTTCAACTTTTTGTTTCATTTAAAAAACTGCTGACAAAATTAATTTCCCAATTTTGGATAAAAACACGTTGGATAAAAAATTAATCGCGATAATATTTTCGTTCCCAGGAGTTGCAAGAAAAGTATGACAAAGTTGCAGAAGAGTGTCGAAAGTTCAAGAAACAATGCAGAATTTTGGCGAAGCGGCTGAAAGAAGCTGGATGTAAGTATTTATGAAAAAATAATACATAATAAACACTCGCTATCATATCGTGAGTAATAATTCGGTTAATGAGTATGTTATCCTCTCACGCTTACAAAAGTCGATCTCGACGATATTCGGGAATCTCGTGATCGTCCTTACATGATGCATATGATGCACAAGGGTGTTGGTGAGTTTGTAACTCGAAATGAAATGGAAATCCACCCAAAAACAATCAATTATTTAACTTTGTTAAACTTTTCTGATTCTATTTTTCATAAACAACGCTTTAAAATTTGCTCAGGAGTGCTCAGGACCAAAGCATTTTTTAAACTAAAGACCGGAATCAAACTCTTCAATAAAACTTAAAAAACTCGAAAATGCAGCTATTTTTCCAAATTGAGTTATTTTTGTAAAGTTCAATGAGTAAGAGAAAAATTTGACTTTTAAAGTGAACGGATGGATTACAGTTTCATTTGAGGAATGGTCGAAAAAATCAAATCATAAGATGAAACTTTTTCTTCGAAAAAAATTGCATCCTCATGTTATTCATCTGCGTTATCATAACAATCGACCACAAAACTCATTCACTTACATTCCCTAAATAGTAATAACGTTAAAATACATTGAAAACTTGATTTGGCCGTGTCAACTAAATTCATTAATTTTGTAATTTAACAATTTTTCAATTCACTTGCTTTTTTGATTGGGGAATCAATTTCGACCCTTCAAACAATATCAATTTTTCAATGTACATGTGTTTATTCATTCATGGATTTATTTGATTAAATAATTTATTGAATAATTAAAAAAATGATTTTCCAGTACCAGACAGCACGGAATCGGCTAACGATTCTGGCATTGTTTCAACGACCACTCACTCCGAAGGTGGTAATCACATGCCAGCGATACGCAAAAAGGAACGCGATTACGAAGGCATGTTTGAGTTCAAGAAGGAAGATATTAATGTCGTGATAAGACATCTCGTTATAGGTATGTTTTCTTCGTATCATTCATCACTCCAAGGATGTATGATTTTTTTCAAAATTACCAAATATAAAATGGACAATCAATATAAAAGAATTCACTATTTATTATTTTGAAAAACGTCTCTCGGTAAATAATTTCGAATAATTATAGTAAAACTACTCTGTATTCTGGCAATTTTTTTTATAAACTCAACATAATACTCTAAACTTTGAGAAATTGTGACGTTTTGATATCGATACTGCCCCAAAAGCCTGATATTATTTAATTTTTAATATTTTTGTCTCAGACTTGAAGCCAAGAGTAGCAGTAACATTATTACCTGGCCTGCCAGCCTACATACTCTTCATGTGCATTCGTCACACTGATTGTATCAACGATGACGACAAAGTACGTTCACTGTTGACCGGTTATCTGAATGCTGTGAAGAAAGTAATAAAAAAGCGTGAAGACTTCGATTCGGGTGTGCTGTGGCTAAGCAATACATTGAGATTGTTGCACAACATGAAGCAATATTCGGGTGACAAACCCTTCCAAATTGAAAACACCCCAAGACAGAATGAGCAATGTTTAAGAAATTTTGATCTGAGTGAATATCGAGTTGTATTGAGCAACGTTGCTTTATGGATTTTTAACAACATCGTGACTCATTTGAAAGAAAGAATTCAGGCGTTGACTGTACCAGCACTTTTGGAGCACGAAGCAATATCAGGATTAAATTCAAAAGAGCCAGGACGAGCGAGATCCTTGTCAGTCGGTGAAGAGAAAAAATCGACTCAACAAAAATTGGAAAAACTCGTGGACGAGCTTACCTCGGTGCTCAAAACTCTTCAATATCATGGGGTTGACCCTGAAATAGTGACACAATTGTTCAAACAATTGTTCTACTTCATGTGTGCCAGTGCACTCAATAATTTGCTACTGAGAAACGAACTTTGCCATTGGAGCAAAGGCATGCAAATAAGATACAATCTCAGCCATTTGGAACAATGGGCCAGAGACGAACGTCTTGTTTCTAGCGTCGAAGCACTTCAGCCCATTGTTCAAGCTGCCCAATTGTTACAAGCACGAAAAAACGACGAGGATGTTGTTTCCGTTTGCGAAATGTGCAACAAATTGACCGCCAATCAAATCGTCAAAATTCTCAATCTTTACACACCAGCTGATGAATTTGAGACACGTGTTCCTGTCTCTTTTATTCGAAAGGTGCAGGAAAAATTGGAACTACGACGCGAAAACAATGAACAGGTTAGTTACAACATTTATTTCTACGTTTCGAAAAATCTCTCTTTCCATAGGAGTTTAAAGTGAAGAAAAAAAACCTCGTTTACGCAGTCAAAAGTTTCGTTATTAACAAATTCGTCATATCTTCAGATCATCTTTCGTCATATTTTCTAAAAAATTTATATTAAGTTCACGTGAATGGAAAAAAGAAGGATAATCCACGGTATCAACGACCCGAGAATTCAACACAAAATGTATTTTTTTTTCCAGCTACTGATGGACCTGAAGTTTTCCTACCCAGTAAGATTTCCGTTTAACCCATCAAACATTCGTTTGGAAGACATCGAAATACCGGAAGTGTTGCATCTGCCAATGCTGAAGAAGGTATAAAAGAAGCAAAAAGAAAAAGAAGTATCATCTCGAAATCCAAAAAATGCAAAAACAGATGAATAGAGTAATTAAACTTGAGCGTTTAATTTGACAATTATTTGCGACGACCTAGAATTCGCTTAGAGAAGAAAAAAAAGTATTCTTTCGATCGAGGAAAGGAAACGCGATATTATTTAAAAAAAGCATTAAAAACAAGAATCATGATTGCCCTCGAAAGTGTGAAAAATCTCACGAAGAAGTTATTACAAACGAGAATTCTCGTTGTCGATTGTTCTCAGATATGTATATCACACGTTTTGTATATTTTTTTTTACGCGAGTAATTTATATTTACCCAGATTGCATAATTACGCAGTACTTAATTACCGGTTAAAGTCATATTGGAAGAGAAAATGGCACTGTTTCCAATGTGCTTCCGGTTCGGCGGGAAATAGAAGAGATTTCAAAGAAATACGTTCGTTATTAAATATAGTCGTTCGCATATATAAGATATATAAATATATATAAATATTATACAAATGTTGAACATCGAATGATGTAGAAATAACATATATAAATTCATGTTATTTAAACACGTCCGAGTGAAAGAAAAATGTACTTATTTGAGAACCAGCGCTGTAGTTCCTTCAAACAAACAAAAATATGTATAAAAAAAAACAATGAGAGATAAACGAAATGTCTATGTAGAGCCTGGTCGATTGGATCGTTAGAAAAAACTCCTCAATAGTGCATATTTTAATATTTACGAGCCTCGATCGTATTTTCATTCCATCGATACTTCATTTATTCACAATTATTGTCCAATTTGTATTACGTGCCTCGATCGGTTTTTCAATTAATCGGAATACTATTTGTTTACAATTATTCTCCGAATTGTGTATTACGGATAACAAATTTCATGCGGGACTCTGCAATTGAACGGGCACACGAAGAAAAACGTCCACGTTAATTATGAATTTTCGGTTAATTATTTTGTCAAATGTTCCATATTTTTCTCATTTTTATCACGTTTCGTTATTTTTTCTTTGGAATTTTACCTCCAAAAATATCGTTTTGAAACGTGAGATTCGGAAAACTGGGGAACCTCTGAAATGCACTGAGTGAGAAAATATTCAAAGAGTTACTGATCTGTCAATTTGGCCTAGGGCACCATGTGTCAAAATTTATTTTCATATTGACTATATATTGTTCATATAAATGTTAGGGTGTCCTCGATAAAATGACATAATTTTTTTTCGCTAAGCTCATATGACAGTTTCCACGAAAGACGTCGCGGAATTCAATATTTTTGAAAATAATAATGTGTTTATTTATTTTTTCATTCATTTCAATCCTCGATGGTTGTCGAATCGAGCCAGTTTTTCATTTATTTGAATTCCAAAAAAGTATTATTTGGCATAACTATGTCAAAAGAATATTTTTTTGAAACCAGATCGCAGGACTTTAATCCCTGGAGGAAGCTTTTCAATTCAAAAAAATAAGCAGCAAGACGATCACTAAAGATTCTTTCTCAAAAGCTTTCAAGCTAGAAAAATTATTCCAAAAACGTCTCAAAAAAATTAGTGAAATATAAAAAAATGAACATATTCCAACGTCCCTTATTTCGCCAGTAAATAAATAATTTTTGAGTACGTAGCAAGATGAAAAAATCAATTAGGAACATTCCAAAGTATGCGAAACTTGAAATTCAGTACAGCACAAAAAAATCCTTCTTTTCAAAAGTTATAAAAAATAGCAAGTTTTATTGAGACACACTAAAATAAATGTAAACGTTAAAACCCAAACGAGCAGGTATCAGGCTAAACTAGTTGATCCTTTTGCTTCATCCTAATAATCGAGTAAGGAAAACTAATTTGTTCTAAAATTGTTTGTTGGGGTGACATTGAAAGTTGCTAAATATTGAAAACGATTATTTTTGTCGGGAGATGGTTCGATGGAGTTGAGAGATTGTGATCGACGATGCGAAACAAAATGTGAATGAGAAATCGACGAGAGAATTGTAATGTTACGACGACGGGATAGTATATTTTGTTATACAAAAAGAGAAAAAGAAGCAAGGCGAACGAAAAAAAACGATTCGCAGGGCTTGGAGTTTCGGTCCACGAGAAAGAAGAGATACAAGTTATATATATATAAATATATATATATATTGTTGTTACGTTGTGTCAGTTTTTCCGATTTGTGTATTATCAAAAAGCTGAGTTTGTGCCATTTGAATGAATGAATCGTTATAATTAAATGAATTTGCAAAAACAACATTAGCCAGAATGCTAAATGGCGATCTGTGATCGCAGCTTCGAGGTTTGTGTTTAATTGAGTTTCCAAAAGATGAAAAGGAACAAAAAAACACAAGAATGTAAACGAAGAAAATCTTTGCCTAGACAATTGATGAAAAAAAAGACGAACAAAGCAAAAACGAAGATTATTCCCACGATACATTCTCACCTAGGAAATCCATGTGGTAATTTATTTGTTTATTTGTTCCTAAAAAGATGTAATAAAGTATCGTTGAAAGAAGATAATAATAATTTGTCAACTTGTTTTTAATTTACGTAATTTGTAAATCCTCCAGTGACAAATGAAACTTCATTTCAGCGATAATTGAGGATGCTCAAGGATCATTTTGAAGGAAGAATAAAAAAAACAAAACTCTGTTGTAGTTATTACAATCGAAGTTTTTGTTTTAATGCCTTACGAACGAAACATCATGACCGACGTTTTTTACGATGCGTGATGATAATACAAATGCTTGGTTTTTTTTTTTTTTTTTTTGCGGAATAAGAATGAACTCGCAAATTAGTAAGAAAAAAAAGGTTAAAGTCGAAAATTACGATTATTCAACTCGACGGTACAAACACTATTCACCTTTTTTTTGTGTAATAAAAATAATTGTGTGTAGAAACTCGCCAACGAAGCGCAACAGGGAGATTAGCGGTAAAAGTATTTTTTTTATCGACGATTTTTTGTTTTTTTCTTTTCTTTTTCAAATATTTTGTGTTAATTAATAAACGATTCGTATTTTCAAATATACGTAAGAAAAGTACGTCGTTTTTTGTTTGTTTTGTTTTTAGACGTAATCACCAGGATCGGCTGGTGATCGAATGTCGTCGATTTTCAGAATCATTTTGACCAACTGCGTTGCCAAAAGTATCTGCTGAGTCTTACTCTTCAATGATTCGATCACGTGCTGTGCTTTCATGTCCCAAGTACCGCGATACATACAATCAATACCCAACGTTGGATTCTTCTCTGCTAATTGTAAAGCTTTTACCTCCGAAAGGGTTTTCACCGGCGAGAGACCAGCGTTCTCAGCCAATGCCATTGGTATCGCCTCAAGGGCATCCGCAAATGCGTGGAAAGCGTATTGTTCCAATGAACTTATCGTATCCGCGTGAGCTGCACATGCCAGAGCACATGATATTTCAGCTGCTCCGCCACCGTATACGATTCTCTCGTCGGTTACGAGATTACGCACTGCACAAAGGGCATCATGGATCGAACGTTTTGCTTCTTCGACGATCTGCAAGACAAATAATCATTGAAGTTTCTATTCGTTGGTTTTTGTTTCCCTATTCGATCATTTATTTTGCGCACGAGAGACATTTTCGAGAACTTGCGCTCAACCCTTAACGGGGCGGAATGTTCCTGGGAATGAAAAATATTCTTTATCGCCGAAGCGAGAACATACAGAGAGACAAACATTTTTTGTGTCATTGTGAATTTGTAAATTCGTCACGTATTCGCATTTGTTAAAATTGTAGTAATTTGTCACTTAAAATCGCTGTAGTGTTTAGGAATGGAGTAAATTTTCAAGATTATTTTCATTTCTGAATACTTTAAAGAAATAAAAAAATGTTTGAATCTTACCATTTTGTTTCCACCCCGGATGAAGATGGTAACAGCTCGCGAGTTTTTGCATTCCTCGATAACGAGCATACGATCTTTTGTTGTACCGAAGGAAAGTTCTCTCACGATACCGGCATAACCGAGCTTGTCGGGAGTCAATTCCTCGAAACGAGGAACGATACGGCCTCCGGTTGCAATTGCGATGAGCTGAAAATGTGAAATCGTGTTAATAATTGGAATGGATAATTCAAGGATATCCATTTTCGTTTTATTGATATTTGAATAAATGATAAAAATTAGAGAATCAAAGCCCTCAGCTCTCATAATCATTGGTCATTGGAACCACTACGATTCCCCAATTCTTCAAATAACCGTTTTCACGATCCTTCGAATCCTAACAAAAGTTAAGCTCGAGGCTTATCTTCTGGAAGAATTATTTGGTCGAATGGAAATCGTGCTAAATGAATTCACAGAGTTTCGCCTTCCTCCGTTGCGCTTTGTCATCATTGGGCAAAAATATAAAAATGATGAATCATTCAATGCAAAAAGGAATCAATAATTCACCTCGATTTCTGGTCCACCGACCCATCGAACAGCCGGCAATTCTCTTTGCAGCAAAAGATGATTTGCTTCGTCATCGAAACCCCATTGACAAATGGCTAGAGTCGCGCCTGCGGCCTTCACCTGATCAACCATTTCGGTGAATTTTTCACGCTCGTATTCACGCAGTTTCTTGTAATCTTCCACCGAAGTCACGTCCAACTTATGTTTAGTTTTTGGCTTTGGCGGCTCGAACGGACACGTCAATATCGCCAGCTTAACCTTCTCCAATTTCTGTACAAATAACATTCGAGTCAATCAAACGAATCGATAAATAAAGTCAAAATGATACAAATTCCGATTTTTTCGCCTTATTTCCCCCCGATCCCTGCTGCGATTGAAATATTGATAATTACATAACTTTTGTTAACAATTGTAGCAGTGACAATTTGTAATCAACTGGTAAAAATTGATTACAATATTAAAATTATCGTTGCATATTATTTTGCAAAGTGTCTGGGCAGATCGGTGCATTGTGAGCACCGGCTACAATTCTCTTTGCCGAGTGGAGTTTCATTTTTTCAGATAGAAATTTGTTTGAAAGAACGTGAAGATGGTGTCGAAAAAATTTGATTGTTAAAAACTGGTTTTTTCCCCTTTTATCAAAATTCTAGACTACATGAAATATTCGATTTTGATTTAATTTTTGTGAACCTTAAGGAAGATTGTTACCTTAGGCATTTGCGGATGACTGAAATCCTTGTCAACAACGACACCACGTACGAGCATCGTATCCTCCAGGCGACCACCAACTTTTCCCTCGATCTTGATGAGCTCAAAATTAACATCGCGCTTCTCGAGATCAGCAACCGCCATTACGGCGTTAACAGCAATCTCAGCCATTTGTTTATGGCATTTGTTGATGCTGGAATAACAAATGATAAAGTATTTTTTAAAAATAAACACCGAATTCGATTCCTACAAATAATTTCAAAAAAATCATTCGACTGTGATAATCAAAAATAATTCGATTATTATCATTGACAGAACAAAAAAATGGAGAAAATTGAACGAAAGACTTTGAATGAATATAAATTTGTTGTTACCTTCAAAACCAAAAAAAATTTTGTTGATTTTAACACAAGTTTAAAAAATCATATTCAATTTTTGTTTTCTTACATTTTCGAGCCAAGAGTTGTCATGGCAGTTCTAATCAAAGGATTCAAGTCGTTGGGATCGATGGGGAAAGATTCAGCTACGCTGTCAAGATGTTTGGTCGCGCATTGAGCAGCAAGTTCAAAACCATCTGCGATTCTGATGGGATGGATGCCTTTGTCCAACAAGCGTTCAGCTTGTTCCATAAGAGCACCAGCGAGGACCACGACTCCGGTGGTACCATCGCCAATCTCGTCGTCTTGAGACTGCGACAGTTGCACCATGAGTTTAGCAATCTCGTGATCGACGTCCATGTTTTTGAGTATGGTTGCTCCATCATTGGTGACTGTAACGTCACCGTCCGAGGAGACCATCAACTTGTCCAAGCCCATCGGTCCCAGAGAAGATTTGAGAGTGTTCGCGACAGATCTCGCTGCGTAAATATGAGACTGCAAGTGAAAGATCAGTCATTAATTATTGACTGAAATAATATATCGATATATTTTCGATCATTTTATCTTATTATTTCGTCCAATTAATAAATAACGACGGTCCATGATTTTATTGACAAATATTTCAGAGAGCATGTAGAACCAGAAAACCTGGTACTTGTTGATGAAGTCGTAGTTCGATAACCAAAAAAATGGGAAACAACAGTAAACGAGAAACCTAAAGTCTCGCACCGTGAAATATTGTATTTAATGATTTTGCCGTTACTTTCCATACAATATTATGATTATGGCGCGTGAACCTTGTTAAGATGATGAGTTAATGGAAAATGAGTAATTGTAGCAGTAACAATTTGCGATCAATTTGGAGAAATCAATCACAAGATTAAATCATCGCTGCATATGATTTTGCAAAGTGTCTGGGCAGTTCGTCGCATTGTGAGCATCGGCTGCAATTCTCTTTGCACATTCTTTGGTTATTTTTATCGTTTAGTTTTATGTTAAATATTAATTTATTTTTTTGTTCAATTTTGTGAATGAAAAAATTGTCTGTGCTCACGACTAGGGGAACTTTATTTACAACAAATTGCTAAGAGAATTTCCATTTGGAGCAAATAATCAATAAATTAAACATGGAAATAATTCGTATTTCTCGAATTTATAAACAAATGAAAAACGTGATATTAATTCTGACAGTAAGTTTAACAAAATTGGCACATCGGATAAAATGTTCTGTGATCAAATTGGAATAATTCAATTAATTCGAATATTTCAATAAATATAATTGATTTCGTACTGCACAATTATTTGAATGGCTTCCAAATTGTGTTTTTATCAATAAATAATTTATTTTATGAACAAATACTTTTCTCTGAATTTTTTCCCATGGCTTTTCTTGTGTGGCTGATCATTTTTGTATGACGCCCGACAATACATTTCGTAAACTTCGGGACTCCGTTCAGCTTTCCTTTTATGGGCATAATACGAACGTTGTCGAGCTAAAAACCCCCACACACACGCACACACGAGCACATGTAAAAAGTTACATGATTTGAACGAAATAACGAGTCATTAAAACGAGCGGAATTGCAGTTGATTTATAAAACAAAGATGGAGTTACAGAGGTTCATTATTTTTCATGATTGACGTGGATTAGATCGAAAAATTCACGGTTTTTAGATCGACAATTTCGATGGGGATATGCGCCGCCATTGCTACTGACTCACGTGGCCGCCCACGGGATAAAAGAAATATAAACCGTGGTATTGTAGGATTTAAAAAACAAAATTGAGATTAATTTAAATTTAATGGATAAAATTAATTAAACATTCAATGTACATTGTTATTTCGGGTCGTCGTGACTGAAACTGGAATATTGGAGTAAATTAGAAACTTGCAGGGCCTCACCTTAATCGCATCGTTGCCGGTTAGCCGTTTCTGCTTATCTTGGTCACGAAGAATAATGAACGGTCTGCCGTATTCATCGAAGGCCATGGATCCCGGAAACGCAGTCATTGTGTCTGCTTTCGGGAATTTTGCTCAAAAGTTAAAACACACCGTCACTGTGACGAGAAAATATTTCGTTGGAAGAAACACACGAATTGTTCACTTCGTGAATGTCGCCACCATCTTGAATCGCTGCGTCTTGTTCGGCTGCCTGGCGACGAGTGGGAACGTTCGCTTGTTTCGTTCGGTCAGTGGCGCCCTCATTTTTTTCTTGAAACTTTTCCGTTCCGCCGCGAGAGGCGCTTCTCAGTTCCGGTGTTCAAAAGATTTGAAAATTTTCCGTTAAAATAATAATCAACAATGTTTTAGTCGGAATGTGCAATAACGAAAATGTCGGTGAGAACAGTGAAAGTGACGCCGTCAACCAAAACGGAAAATAACATCGTTTTGAACGTTTTAGTGCGGGTTATCCTCTCAAAATCGTCAAAACTCAGCATAAATAATTAAGTAACTGTGGTTGAAAAACTTTTGTGTGATGTGAACGACAACGAAAGGATGGATGCGGAGGAGGATGGATGCGGGTGCGGAGGAGAGATCACCGAAAAGCAGATCGATATACATCGTCCTCGTAAGTCCTTGATATTTTATAAAAAATTGAAGTTATTTTTCTTCCATCGAAAGAAAAATAGCACGTCACTTATATTTTCCTCGAAAAAAGCATCCTCTCCGAAAAAACGTGCAGTAGGATGTGTATCGACCAAACGACTCATGCATCACTTTAACCTTAACAGACAAAAATGAATACTGAGAAAAAGGATTTAATGATCAATACAAACAAAACACCAATTTTCTGCACAGTAATGTATTTCACGTTTAACTATTAATCGTGTTTGTTTTTTTTTCTCAAGTTTCTTTTATCGACATTTTACAATCGTGAACAATTATACACACATAAGTCGTACACATAGTAATTTCATCAAGTAGATCGATATGTTTGTAAATATATATACGTTTGTATATATATAATATATTTATATATATATATGTATAATTAGTTGGTAGAGGTACTTTCGACTCGGAGCCTAGAGGCCAAAATTACCGGATCACTAAAACACATTCTTTTGTTTATTTTTGACTCTTCTTTGTTGTTTTTCTTTCCGCATTCGTTTTTACGACACACAGTGTTCCATCATTCGTCGAATGACGAGGAATTTATTTCGAATTTTCGTGCAGTAGTGTCAATGTAAACACTTCTGTCAAATAAAATGTTAGGAATAAAAACTCAACGTTTTTTTTTTCATTTTTTTTTCAAATAAAACAAAATACTTTGCTTTTCTGTGCAATGGGTATTGAAACTTTACGGGGCTCTCGAACCTACTGTCTTACGAATTAATAGTTCTTACTTTCTATATTGATATGTTTTTTTTATTTTCCGTGTGTGGAGCTTCGTATTTGTGCGTCTCAATCATAAAGAATCCACCACTCCATCGTTCGTTTCGTGACAGTATTTTTAACCAAAGTTTCTATCGCAACAGGCGAATTGAGGATGTTATTGTTGTCGTCCCTTCATATCGATAGTTCAAATCTATTGTTTATTAGAATGTATTCACGATGAAATAAGAAAATATCAAAAGATATATCATTTATGGATACGTTAGAGAGAAAAATATCGATAACTCAACGAAGCAATGAAATAATTTTACTACAGGCGATTTTCCAAAGAAATCAACCGTCCTGTTATTTACGTTGACCTTGAAAACTTCAACTACTGCGTACCAGATTCGTAATCAAATGACATAAAAATGAAAAATCTCTACTACCATTTTTTACTCTCGTTTACGCCGGAAGATATATAATAACAACAACGATAATCAAAGTCAATAAATTCAGAACTGAGACGTATACGGAAGACTATTATCGTGTGGAAGGGAGGAGGGAGGGGGGGGGAATAAGGAGAATAAGGAAAAGGGTATGACCTTGACCTATGCAACGGGGGTAAGGGTGGTTTCTGAACGATGGAGACCGATAGACGTTCAAGGTCGTGCGAAGGTCAAATCGTAAACGCTCGTGATACATAGGCCAAAGGGCGGAGAAGACTCTGTGCACGAGGTTTTCCATCCCAAACCGACCTATTCTTCGATTTATCACGTAATTATCATTATCATTATTTTTCGCACCAAATTTACGAATATTAAATTCCTCAATTAAATGTTTTATTTTGTATCGTCAAACCATATTTAAAAAAAATAATAATAATAATTTTCACGTTGAAATAACAACAATAATAATCAAAAAATAAAATATTTCGATCTAAACACACGATTTTTTTAAATCGATATTTTATTTTGACGTTTTTTAAGATTTTAAACTTTAAAAATCGATCGTGAGTATCGAAGATGGTTCGTTCGCAATGGACTGCCTCGAGTATACAATATTAAAGTTTAACTTCACATGAGTGCACCTTCCACTGGGTTTTTCGTGGAGTATTGAACCACCCGTGTAATATTAGGGTCATTTATGAAATTAGTAATTTAATAATAATAATAATAATAATAACAATCGTAATAATAATAAAATAATAATAAATACATATGTATAGTATGTAATTATTTGTGTATAATTAAATTCTCTAATATATATAATCTGTGCACGAAGAAAATGAAAATGGAAAAACAAGTCTTGAAAAAATAGTAACGGAAGACAATTTTTTTTGTAATTTTGACAATAAAAAAAATAAATTTTCATGGAACGAAAATGATATTTGGTGTATGCTGTTGATTTTATTTTCATGAAAATTTATACTTTTCATAGTAAAAATTGTTAAAATTCAAACTCGTCCTCTGTTGCCATTTTGGGTGACGTTAATATTTCAGTTTCAATTATCTTCGTGTGTATACATAAATATGTTTAGTAACAGTACTGCACGTACATGCAGGGAGAGAACATTTCATGAAAGATTACTTAGCATCGTTTCTGGTAGCAAAGTTGTTGTCAATGATTATTATTATCATTTTTTTTCTATCAAACGAAAAATATCAATTCTTATAACTTTGGAATGAGGATTTTAGAACTCGAAAAAAAAAAAAGTTTCAGAATTCGCAGTTCTACGAAAGAAAACCCGAATTTTTAATTGAAAAAACGTAATGATTTCAAATTTACTATTTTACGTTCGGAAATTTCAATTTAGTCGCCGTACCAATGCCTGCGACACGTCGTTTTTGAAAAATAATAGTTTCTCAATAAATTTCTACACTCTTCCCCGAGCCTAATCTGCTTATATCATTTATAATTATTAATTTCGTATGAAACCAAAAATCACTGTTCTCGTATGAGACTCGATAAATTGTCGATCGTCTCAGTGACGATCGTACAATTGCAATGTTTCAAGTAATTTTCTCTCCGTGTGTACATACGTATCTGAAGAGTATATGAATACTATGCAAATATAAATAGAGTTCATGAGTGTATACATATTGAATGGAAGATAAAAATATAATTTCAATAGAATATCTCGCAACAACATTCATAGTTTCAAGCTCTCCCTCCAATGCTTTTAGGCATTCGCGTGTGATATGTTTTTTTGAATATTATTATTTTCATAATCAGTTATTTATTTATTATTATTTTTTTAAATCATACTCTACACGACTTTTGTAAATTTTTTTCTTTGTTTTTGTTTTTTATTTTTTTTATTTCACGTCACGTAGGAAAATTCTTTGTTTGTTTCTTCGTTTCGAGAGAATCAGAGGAATTTCGAAAAGTTTGCTACCGCTTTTTTTTTTTCATCGGCTTCTCTAAATAATTTTCTAATTAATTTCAATATTTATTAATATGTTTTTTTTCTCCCCCACGCGATCAAACGTGCACGAAGAAGCACCAAGATGGAGACTTTTTTTATCTCGTTTTATTATATTTTTCTTTCTCTAAAATCTAAAGTACTTTCGAGCCAGTTTGAACATATTTAGCGCTCAGTTTGTGGATTGTAAATCTCGTGATATTATACTTGTTTTTGACAGTAACAATTGTAATAATAATAATGATAATAAGAAACCAATAATAATATTAAAAATAATAATATTAATAATAATAAAGTTTCTATAGTTGTATTTCCTTAATTAAAGAGTAAACTTGGCTACTCTCTGATATGTGTTGTATTATTCAGTCGCAATTATTTAGTGAGGCAATTAAAAGCAGTTTAACTCACTCGAGAACCGAAAAAAAAGGAAATTTATCAAATTTTTTTCCAATTAATTTTTTCCTCATATTTTCGAAAATAATTTCGTCATTTCCGTGCAACGTCTGAGCTCCCGGAAGTTGAATCTTGACTCGAATAATTAAATTTAATATTAAACGATCGTCGATACTTTTGAAAAGAAATTTTCAACCAACAAAAATTGATAACGACGATCAATGAATTATTATCTTACGAGCTAAATTAGTTTCACGACAGTTAAGTTGAGTTTGATTTTTTTTTCTTTTTCCGTACCAACTCTCTTGGCTCCAGGGATTATTGGGAGGAGGGACGAGGGGAAGAGGTCTTCGGAATTTTATTACTTTTGTTTGTTTGTTTGTTTGTTTGTTATTTTGCTCGCTTAAACAAATAGACCTCGTTTGAATAAAATACGATTACCCTGCCCCGTAATTCGCTTCTCACCGGAAGTGTACTGCACTACCGACTTTATCTGATCCGTTGCTACTGGACCAATACACACTAACGGGTCTTTGAAGTACGAGCAAACCTTTCGCGTCGATTGCCTATGACGTCGCTGCAATTGACAACAAAGACCACGGCTTATGTCACACTCACCGGACATGTTGCACTCTTCGCCTGAAAACAGGAAAAAAATAAAACGATTTCATGACTTTCGAGATACCAAGACGTCTTGAACGATTTTTTTTAACGCCACATTCAAAATAATTGACGTATATCTTTGTTTATTCTTAGCTTTGAAAGCATATGACGATTTTGCTCTTAAATTCATTCGAATCGAATTGAAAAATTGGAAAAAAATCAATTATTCATTTGGAGAGCAATTCAGAATCGTCGTAAATGCTGCACATTCGAAGTTTTCTTGGACTTAATGTTATCACGAGACTCTGTAGAGTCTTGCGACAAGTTCATTTGACAGATTTGTCGTCTGCTGGCTCGAGCCTCGTCCGAGTTCTTTTTTTTGACGTTTTGATTGATTGCAAAACTTAGAAATCGTTTGGCAACCTCAAAATTGAACTGGAGAGTAATTTTACGATGCTCTTTCAATTGATTATCGTATCCGAGACAAATTCCAAGTTGTTTATTGATCGTCAATTAATTATCCATTCAGAAAAGAATTGAAGAAAATGTGAAAGTCTAGAAACACTTAATTTAGTACTAAAGAAAATGAACAATTTTATCTGAAACACTAATTAGACGAACTTGAAAAGTTGAACGAACGAAATCTCAGAAAAAACAGCACTCGAGCAAATTAACTCCAACGTTCTGTTTATCATCTACGAAGATTTAAAATCGCGATTTCATTCACGATTTTGCCATTTTTTATTATCGCTTGGACAGTGAATGCAAAAAAAAATGGTCTCAGGAGATTCGCGTGTAAAACAAAAGGGGCGGATCGTGTGAGCGTTACTTCGTTGACAGGAGCACTCTCTTAAATTTTATTCTGTACCTCGGACGCGGGTATTAAACAAAGTGCACGAAGATTGATGATCGCGTGCATGCAGATCCCCTTTACTTTTTCAAATATAACACAAAATTTATTATTCCACTATTTAAGACGAAAATAATGAAAATGAATTACTTTTTCGAGGAATTACAACAACAATACAATGACCATGACCACTATTTACATTTTTAATCGAAATTTATGAAGACATCATTTGTTAAACCAATTTAATAATTTATAGTTCCCAAAATACATTTTGGCAAAGTTTCGATTATTGTAACGCAGAGAAATTTCATGGATTCTCGCCTCGATTAATCGTTTGGAATCGTAAAATTATTTAAAAAAACGCGTCAAATCAGTTTTTGTGTTTTCGTAAAAGTCTCCAGCAATCAGTCTCCATTTTTTTTTAAATATCAAACAAAAGAAGGGAAAAATAACAAAAATCCGGACATAAATAGTTTTTCATGTAATATGGGAACTTTATCGAATAAAAGAAACGAATAAAATAATTATAAAATCATTGAAAAAGTTATAAAATTATAGGAATCGAATAGAAGAAACTTCACTAAAACAACAAAAAAAGAATTTCATTCCGATTCAAAGTAAATATAAAATAATAATGACATAGGAAACATAGGAAATCGTTTATAATAATAAATAAAAAAAATATGTACTGACTGTATTGTTTGTTCGACGTGACCGGGGGTTGACAAGACCTCGTTTCACCACCTGCGACATCGGAGCACATGAGTCCAGTCTCACAGTCATTATCCCGTCTGCAAAGCTCTCCCTGCTTCAGTCCGAATGCGAATAAACACGAGCCAATTTCTGTGTTGGAAGTGAATTGAGTAGAAAAAAAAACACATTCGATTATCGATTCAGTAAAATAGAGTGAAGGAGAAAAAAATTAATCAAGTTCTTTATAGCCTTGTTTTACTAACCTCCGTCCACGTCGACACACACCGAACCAGGACAACAATGTTCATTTGCCGTACATTTCTTCAAATAACAAGGATCGTCCGACAATGCAGCCTCGACCGAGTCACCGTATGAATTTGCGTAATTGCCCGTCAATGGTCGCTGTCATTAAATCGATCATACGTTTTATAGAAAATGCTTATGCTTTAGTAGAAGTTAAAAATGATGGCGAATACATTTTTTTCTAACTTCGAAAAACAAACTTGAAAAATTAGGATCTTGACTGAATTTATTTATTTAATGCCCATGGGGACATTTTTTTCAATAATTCGTAAATGATTTGTTGATAATTTTTATCCTGCATATCAATTGCCAAAACGTGAGAAATCGGTATTTTTAGGGAATTCGAAACTTCGTAAAATAAAATAATGAGTAAAAAAACGTGGAATTCGTACGATCGCGTAATTAGAATGGCTTGACGATATTTTAATTTATCATTTTTCCCAACTGATACATTATTCAATAATATTTCGAGGCATTTTGCAATTGAATGAAAAAATAAACAATGAAAGCTCAAATCAATATCTTTTTAAACAATGATTATTCAGATCGAGTGAAAATACGAACATTTTCATGATTATTATTACTATTATTCATATTTTGTGTCTATCGCGAAGTGAATTTATTCTGGATATGGAGCAATATTGTCTTTTAAATGGTTCATTTGTTATACCGATAAAAGTAAACGATTCCATAAAAACCCGTTGGTTTCGAATGTTTTATTTAAATGAAAATAATTTATATTTGCATATCGAAGGAAAAAAAAATCGGCGTTCGAAACATCTACGTCATTGTAATGCAAAATTATTCATTAGAATGCAATCCCCTTGGATAACATTGAAATGCCGCGGTTGTGCGTGTTTTTGTTTCGAGGAACAAACCCTCCTGCGTGACGATGTATGTTCTTCGTTTGTATATACAAACTTTTTTTTTCCCTCTTTCCCTCTCTCTCTCTCTCTCCCTCCCACTTTACTATCGTGAATTTTTATTATTTTCTGCTCCATTCGTTTGTCCGTATCTTCGAATCAAAAAATAATAACGAGAGGTTGGCACAACGACGCGCAGTTAAACTTCCGAGATGTACATAGTTATAGCAGCGAAGTGTGAAAGACGATATCGATCCCTTTTTCTATACTCTAAGCTATATACACAGGTGTACAAAGCGTACGCCATTCTATCGGGATAATTGAGTGAATGACGTCGTTTATTACGTAGACAACATACTGTAGCGATAATGAATGAGCGATACCGAATCACCGCTATTTTTTATTCATTCTTTTCATTACAATAATTTCGTTCATTAAGATAGAAATTTACGAGGCACAAGTAAATCATAATTATATCGAGAACAAGAAAAAAAAACACAGGTATTTCAATAAAAAATAAACTTTCTTGTCGTGAAAAAATGCCGAGACTATTTGCAACAAAAAAGATATTTTTTCCCCTAAAATACAAACAAAAACAAGATTTCTTTCGTAAAAAATCATTTTACCGAACCAACTTGGAATTACGTTAAAGAGATTTTTATTTTTTTCCCAATTTCACGAAGTAGATTTTTTGAAAAATTGATTTCGTTCAGCTTCTGGGGACAAGACAATAATCAAATTGCATTTGTACCTGAAGATATGACTGCCGGTTGACGTAACTGCCTCCGTGACCTCCATATCCAAGATTCGAGAGCATTTCTGGGGTAAAACGATTGAACAATCCACCCCAAGCATCGACGAAGCTATGCTGCATACTAGCCGCGATCACCAGCGTGACAAATGCACTCACGTGAAATTTCATCCTCGTATTAGGAAAGAGTACAATTTCTTCTCAATTGTATTCGCAGATGTGATTTTTCGACAGATTTTTCGGGTTTGAAGGACACCCTGGAAATGATTTTAAAATAAAATCTGTTATGAAAAAATTATTTATTTAATCGTGCAATATTTTCTCTTCACTATGTGACTTCAGTTTTCTAAAATGTCAGATTCTCTATAAATTCTTTTCCATCTACAAAATTAACAAATTAACTTCGCGTTTCCTAATTGCAGGAACTGCATTTTTCTTCCCACAGTACAAGTCAATGAAATATTCTTCACAGACATAAATAAATATTGGCTTTGGATTTTATACGTAAAAATCAAATTCTTGTTACGATTTTGCTCTAGAAAAACCATTATTATATTTCTTATCCACTTAATTTCTGGTCATATTAAAATAAATAAATAAATAAATAAAAATATTATTTTATTATCAATCCAAATATATCCAATGACCATTTTCTAATACACAACAATCCGTAGAAAAAATACTTAACATTTACAAAAATGGGGATGACCCCAGAATACCATAATATACAGAGATCATTTGGTCAATATTTGAAAACAATGAACAAACATGAACGAAATCTCTTCTGCAGATTCTAAAAAAGTGATAAAAATGTTTGAATGGGGATGAAAAATGTATTTGAATGCATATGTAACCGAGAATTATTTTCCAAAATGATTCCTCGAAAAATTCAATGACTTTTTGAGAATCTTTGATTTTTCTTCAACATTTCTTTGCCCATAGATTAAAAAAAAAATGAGAAATGGTCGAAGTTTTTTCTCATTGAGCCTCAAAGTCGTCATCAATATTTATAAATGGATGAAAAAAAGTTCATATTATAATGAATGTAAAATGTATGAAATGAGTGATTTTCTTACAAATTACGTACGCGTCCAGATCAGTCTCTTCTTCTCACACCTTAAGTATCTTCGAGTAGTTCTTCCAAAGCGATGTTTTCAACGAAAAAACAATATATAAATATGTGTATGTATAACGAAAACTACCGTTGGAAGATGAAGTATAGTACGAGGGACGAAAATCACTGTAGGAATGATCCTGGGGACTGAATGGAATCTTGTGCAGGACTTGACTGAGGCGAAGAGGAACTCACCCCGGCAATCTATACTGTGTCACGAGTAGCGACGGCGGGTGGGGGGAAGGGGTTGAAACAACCCTCTCCCAGAGTGAAAAGTTGAACTGATCAGGCGCAGAAGACGAAAGGCGCATGCGTTGCTCCCTAAGATCGTCATTTCTTGCCCTCTCCAGCATCACCTTTTTTTCACTCCCTCATGCAACTGTTTAAATTTTCCCTCTCTTCCATTTATCTCTTCACCCCTTCTATTAACCCGGATGTTTCATTACCCACCTCCTTTCTCATACGTCCCACGCAGGATTCTCGAGATCGGTAATCATTGACGGTGACGTTAAACGTATTTCTCCCGAGCGGTAATAATAAAAAGCCAACAAGGAATTGCATGAAAAAAAATAATCACCGAAAAACCTATGATTCGATGTTTCGAGCTGTTAATATTTCCTCATTATTATGTTTCGTCATGTCTCATGAAAATACTCAATATTTCTTATCATTTATTGAAATTTTATCAATCGAGATAAACAATAAAAACGTATTTTCTCGTGAAAATGTACTTTTTGATGGATTTCCCTCAAAGGGAAACACTCGTAATGCATTTTAACGTGGGTGGCACATTTCCTCCCTACTTTATCATCCCTTCTTTCCACTCCTTTCTCATTGCCTCATTTTTCACGCTTCCACAATGCGTTTTTATGCAATTGTCCAGGATCACACAGTCTCGCTCTCTATCTCTCGTTTCTCCAGCGCACTTTCGTATTGATCCACACAACTACTATCCCCTGCTTTCGTTGCCACTCGCTTCCTCCTCTCTATACCTTTTCGAGCTTGGTCTGGAGCAAATGCTCGCCTCGCAGGTATATCCCGGGACAAAAGTTGTGGCTTAAAGCTGACGGACTAACGTTTGTTCCACAAACCACCATTTCGTCGAGCGTGCAGGATCATTTATTCATTGAAACCAAACTCGATCGTTTTGACAGATTAGCTCAAACGTTCTCCAAATTTAATTTGATCAACGATTTGATATCGAGACGCTGTAATGACAGTGGAATCGTTTTTATCATTTTTACTGTCAAATTATAACAATCTCATCTTTTTCTGTCGACTTTTTCACTTGCATACAATGCACCTCTTAAAAAAAACTTAGTGACAGCTACTTTCTCAGGGAAAATCATGGGTTTACGCACCAAAAAGTTAAGTATGTCATCGTTCCCACGAGATTATCAAATCTTGTGAATCGAGTTAACCTCGAGGGTAAACATCAATGAATTCTTAGTTCGAGAAAATTGGGAAGACCCACAGGAGCTTAATTTTATTAGCATCTTGGGCGTAATAAATGATAAGGACGAGATTTTTTTAAATTGTGTAACTAAAAAAATTCTCTCAGACATAATCTAGGGGGTGATCTCAACTTTTTTTGTAATGAGATGTGATTCATAAATGAATATACATAACTATGGATCATAAAGATATTGTTTGGTACAAAATTCTTTATGAAATTCATCTTCACTACGAACACGAACACTTTTCGAGCAAATATCTAGAAAATTGAGGTGACAAATGGGGAACTTGGGGTCAATTTGAATCTTTTGCTTGAAATTCGAGTTACCATCGTTTGTTTTAAATTCTCACCGCAAGTGAATCAATGAATTTCCAATCTCAAGTCTTGTTCCATTGGCTTGGTCAGAAATTGGACGATTATTTTGAAAAAAAATATCTCGAAAAATCTTGAATCTACCAAGAGTTATGGTCCCGAAAAGTAGCCTCGGTCGACTTGGCTGTTTATACAAATTCCATGATGCGAAAAAGTCCAGTAATAACTAAAGCTTCATTTTATTGAAACTTTTCTTCTTTTCTTAGAGAGAGAAAAATTATTCTGAGTTCAATAAGATTAATCGATTATTAGAGTGTGTTTCTTCGATATTTTCTTTTCTGACGTCTGTCAAAATCTTTCCAATACTTACTCTCGAGTTGTTGTTTTCTTAATGACGTTTCTTAATAAATTTGTTACGGAAAGATTGAAGATCCGTGCAAACTTTTTGGATGAGAAAGCAACGGAATTTAATTGAAGGATCGGTATAGTCACGAATAATGAAGACGAAGCTTTTTTTATCGTATAAAAATAAGTTTAATAAATAACACCGTCTCGAAACAACAAGATAAATAATAAATAATAGACACCTCAACGGGTACGTTTGATTTGTATATTTACGTGCATATACACATGCAGATGTAAAATACAAATGGGTGGCGTTTGGGAGAAACATGTTCACTATGAAAATAAAAAAAAACCAAAAACGACTCGATTTTAAAATTCATCAATGAAATTTCATCAAATAATCATTAAGAATTCTGAAGAAATTATTAACGTGGTTCCGCGGACAAATAAACAGCTGAATCGATAAGATAAACATATAAAATTGATAAAATCGTGAAAAAGCATAACAAAAATTGGTTTTTACACAAAAGTGTAATTTTCTCCAGTTACCATGTCTCTTCCAGACGCCATAGAATTTGTGGATAAATAGGTAATGCATATGTACAGTGGAGTCCAAAATAAGTAGAAAATCATCACCTTTTTCGTCTTCCTGAAAAATTCGCTGCTCCGAAAATTTGACCAATTGGAAAAAAAAAAACAAACAAACAAATGTATTTCGTAGCAATTTTCTCAGCATTCGAGTTACTTGTTGCATTAAAAATCAGTTGAATTTTCAGAGCAATCGATCATCAGATCCACTTGTTTTAGGACGTGACTGTATATTTATTATTATTTTTATAATTATATATTAATATAAATATTAATTTAAATATAATAAATAGTGTAAATCGTATCGTAAGTTTATATTATTTACACGGAATACGATACATTAGTTGATCGTTATTTACGTTGAGTAAAGTCTCTTTTTTTTGTTCGTTTTGTTTTTCACTTGACTTTGTACATTTATATACAGGAAGGCTCCGATTTTTCGGTTGCTATTGAGCGATTAAAGTCCCGGCAGCCAATGTTTTTCTCTTAGATTTTTTTTTCTCTTGCTTGTTATTTTTATTCGTTTTTTTTAAGTCGTTTTCGTTCGTGGCATTTTATACCCCAGTCACGCTATGCAGCCAAGGCTTGAAAAACGTGGTTTTCATGTAAACTCCTGGTAGATAAGGGGCCGCGCATTTTATACCGTGAGACACGGTACCGACGAGTATCCATCTGCCGTCTGGACCCTCCATCATCAATGGACCACCACTGTCACCCTGAAAATGCAAAATTTAACAAATTATGATGGATTCGTTGCTAAAGCCATTTCCAACCCCAAAAGCCCTCCTACGTCGCAGTCATTTTGTGCTCGATATTCAACATTTTGTCTTTCTCTCTCATTCTCATTTGACGTTAAACCTTCAACACAACTCTCAAGCGAAGAGTTTGGCTACGAAAATATTCGTCGTTTAGTCATCTTTCCATTGAGAACGAAAAAAAAATTTCTTCATCTACATTTTTATTAATAAAAGTTTACCAAATGCAACTGTTCAATTCAACGAATTTATCGCAAAATGAGAACATTTTATGCTCAAAAAGCGATTCTGATAATTAATTGCTACAGAGATTTCTGTCCAAAGACCTGTTCAAAAATGTCATTGCAAAAGGGATTGAAAAATCGTCTACTGTGACTTTTTGAAAGGTTCGAAGATGTCATTAGCATTTACCATTTTGAATAATTATTTCTTATAAAATTATATTTCGCGAATGAAAATTATTTTAGAAATGATACAACGAAATTTGTTTCTTGACTTTTCGTAAGTGAAACACGCAATTTTCTTATATTTGCGAAGATGCAACAGGGTCGACTATGAAACGCTACTTTCGCGAGACTCGGATGACACTTAAGCTTATTGTTTCCGTAGAAAAGGCAATTTATTTCGCATAATATTCTGATCACGAAGATGACTTTGGGATGCGATCCAATAACAGCGCGAAAAAGGATCATTTTTTGCCTCTCATTTTGAAACTATCAAAAGCTCATCGCGTTAAAACCATTTGGCTATTATTATTATTGGAAAATGCTTTCTGAAAAACGAGAAAAAAAAGGATAAAATACTAAGATGTTAGTTTGTAATTTAATCTTCCAAAGTTCACTCAGGTCTGAAAGTTTGCTTCCATGAGAAAGCCATAACTGCGGGCAGCATAATTTACAATGGAGAGACGTTCCAACATAATTTGCAACCTCGAGGAAACAATTTGAAAGTTACAATGGACCGCAAAACGGAAAATGCATAAGTTTACATATTTAAGCAGAACATAGAAGTTCATCAAACAGTAATTAATTAACCCCACGATCTTAGTTGGGGTCAATTTGACCCAATATGGACTCCACATGGAATTTCAAACCCATCAGTCTTTTTAATTGTATTAGATCAATGATTTTTTGCCTGTTGGAACTTTACATATTTAAGCAGAGCATAGAAGTTCATCAAACAATAATTAATTAACCCCACGATCTTAGTTGGGGTCAATTTGATCCAATATGGATCCCACATGGAATTTCGAACCCATCAGTCTTTTTAAATCGTATTAGATCAATTATTTTTAATCCCGTATCTGGGGATGAAGTGAAACATATTAAAAGTTGTGATTGATGTGAACAAAATTACCTCGCACGAATCTTTTTGACCGCTGGCATAACCAGCGCACAGGAAACTGTCCAATATGAGTTTTGAATGTCCTGCAGTACGGAACATGTCCTGGCACACAGAATTCTTTATAATGGGAACCTGAACTTCCTGAAGGACCGAGGGTGTTCCACCATCTGTTAAAAAAAAAAAATAACATGAAAAAAGTCCTAATGTATTGGCGATTGAAAAATGAGCAGAAGAATTAATAATCGTGACAATGGAGATTGTTGGAATAGGTACAAATGATAAACAGTAGAAAAAATAATAATGAGAATGGAAAACTTACTGTATTTGACACGTCCCCATCCGGTAACTGTTGCCAATCGTCCAGTAAAATCAGCATTGTCATCAGGCATACAAATCGGTACAATGTGAGCATCGAATTGAACAGGTTTCTCGAGTTCCAGAAGAGCAAGATCGTTTTCGAAAGTGGCAGGATTGTAGCCTCGATTGACGATAACTCTTCTGACGTTTCTAGTGACACTGCGTTTGGATTCGAGTTCGCCAGATATGTCGAATTCTCCGAATACCGTAACGAGGGTTGCCAGAAAACTAAACACAACAAGGTCAAGTTATTGGTCAGTGTAATCTTGGAATAAGTAAAATACAGGAATTTGTAGTGTCTTTAAAGCATTTTGGCTGAAGTATTGTTCCCTCAGGGAACAATTAAGTGGATGGTTTTGATGTGACGATAAAAAAGACACAGAGGAATCGATGTCATTCTTTACAGCATGGTTTCACTGACATGACAAGATTCTGCTGATGACATTAGAAGCAAAATCAAGGGTCGTTGCATCTCGGATGCTTGCTATTATTTTCCTTGGATTTAATGTCCTCCTATTAAAGGTTACGAGCTGTACTCACCCTGGTTGACAATGAGCCGCTGTTATTACGTATTTATCCGTCAGAAGAACACCGCCGCATTTGTTCTTCGTAAAGAGTCCAAGCCACGTCGCTTCTCTTACGAGCACTTGCCATGGCCATTCGCCAAAAGTCGCGCCTTTCCCACCAACGATTCTTCCACTTTTGTATAACGGTCGTACACCACATTCTGTTGGCATAATTTTTTGTTACTCCAAGAAATTTTTGATTTCCCGACGTTTTAATTAACCCAACGCATCGAAAATTTTGAAAGTGTGTTTATTGGCTCAGCCTAGTATCAAGTTTTGTAAGTATTCAGTACGAAAGGATTAATGATCGAATGTCAAGGATAAAAGTGGCATTTCGAGCTTTGTATTAGTCTTAATTGAAAAATTGAATGAACGGCAATGGTTTGTGATGAATTTTCGATGAACTTACCTTTACGATAATTTGGTGTAGTGTTTTGAACTTCAGCTGAAACATCGACTGATTCATCAGCAGAAGGTTCCGTGTCAGCAACAACAGCATCAGGCGCAGCAGTGGTAGGTGTGGTGGTTGGAGGGCTGGTAGGTTTTTTGGCAGGTTTAGGTTTTTTGGTGACAGTGGAGGCTGGTTTTTTGGTTGTCGGGTTGGCAACGCTGGAAGGTCTTGGTTTTGTGGTAGCGACTTTGGTTGGTTTGGAAATTGGTTTATCCGCAGGTTTAGTTGGAGCTCCACTGGGTCTAGTAGGTTTTTTAGTACCTGGTCTGACAGTTGTCGCCGAAGGTTTTCCAGTCGGTGGTTTGGTAGCAGGTTTTTTGGTGGGTGGTTTTTTTGTAACGGTATTTGTCTGGGGACGGGGCGTTGTCACATTTTTCTTTCCATAAACAACATCTTTGAGATCCTGAAAATTTTCACCCAAGGATTCCACGATTTTATGAACGAAAACATCCACTTTGTCGGTGAGAACATCATCCTCGATAAAGCTTGGAGTTGGAATGTCGTTACCGTTCAAATAATCGATATCAGGATATTCAGTGTTGTTGAAACTTTCCACCAGCGTTGGTTTCTCTTGCTGGGTCAAGTTCGGATTCCTAACTGGTGGAAAGTTAATTAGGTCATCGGGAGCTGGAGTCTCTTCGTCGCAGATGGTTGTAGGTTGAGTGACGGTTGTTGTTTTTTTCACTGAAGCTGTTGTGCTGGCTGGTGTGGTGGTAGTGTCTTTAAAGAATACTGATTCGATGGGCCTTTGGGTGCTTCCAGGAAATACGAAGTCGGATTGAGATGGTTTCAGATGAAAGCTAGGTTTGCTGGACCACGAAGAAAGGGTTGTCCAGATAGTGGATGGTCGCTTAGTAGCTGATGAGGTCTCGACTCCTTCTGTTTCCGATTCAACAGCTTCGTGTATTAAAACCGGTTTTATGGGCTTAGGGCTGGTGTTGTCTTTGAGGTTGACGCTGATATAACTGGTCGAGACAACATGATTGTTGCTCGTTGCTGCGCTATTCGTTGATATCACAGTACTGATGTTATGAGTAATAGTCGTCCCAACACTCGGTGATTTAGTAACGAGGCTTGGTCTGATTGATCCAGCGGTGGGTTTCCTCGTTGCGGGTTTTTGCGTAGTTATTGTCGTATACTCGGTTCCCAGTGGACCGAGAACGATGACGGTCGGGGCTGGTGGATTAATCGTTGACCTTGTTGTGTAACTGTAACTGCTGGAACTTCCATAACTTGGAGTTGGTTCAGGTTTTTGGGAAGTGTAAGGTTTCGAAGAGCCTGATGTGCTGGACGACGACGGTGCTGAATGGGAGGAGCTACCACTCGACGATTGGGTGGACTGGGTGTCATAGTGATAATAAGTGGATGGTCTTCCAGGATTGTAAAAGGTGTACGGGAACATTTCCGTGGTAGCAGATGGTCTGGTTTCGGATATTTTCGATGGGGTTGGTTTTGAAGATCCATCGAAGCTCACCCAACTCTGTATCGAAGATGCACCACCGTTTCCTATCTGTTGAGTCACTCTCGTGGGTCCACTCGGTGTCGTTGCATTCAATATCGATATTATATGATTTATAGCTATTTCTTCACTATTCAGCTCGTCATGCTTCTTATTGCCTGATTGAACGTCGTACGTGATCGTTGGTACTCTGACAAGATCGTCGTCTTCGTCTCCTCCATAACGTGTCGTTGACATTGGCGTTGTCACGCTGTTCTTATCGATGTTCGATGTCTGATACTTACTGTTTGTTGTCCAATGGGCGCTGGAACTTTTAACCGGTGTGTACTCAGCGGCAGATGTTGTTCCGGTTATTTTATTGATATTTGCGTATTGCTGGATCGTTGCAGTCGTTTGAGCATTTATGTTTTCATTGCTCTGCGAGTATCTCACTGTAGATATTGGCGATGGGCTTGTCTGGTGGAAGTTCGTCGAAGGCTTCGAAGAGAATGATAGCTTGTCTGTATTTGTTTGATTATTTGGACGTTGGGGCTTGAAGAGATCGTCCGGATCGTTGCTCTCGGTGAGTGGGCTGCCATTTGCATTGAGCAGCACCGTCTCAACTCCACTGTGATTACTCTGTCCGAGACCTTGGGCAAATAGAGCTGGAAGTTGATCAACCGGATCAGCGATTTGTAAAATCTGATCAGGACTCAGTAGAGTCGTTACAGGATTGACCGGACTATGATCTTGATGATCTTGAATGTCGTTATTCGTATGAGTTATGAGACCAGGTAATCTCAGGTCGTCGAGGATTTCTTGTTGGCCTAAAAGTGCCGGAAAATCTGATTCCAATTGACTTAAATCAACGTTTTCGTTCTGAGGTCTTGTGGAACTCGAAGGCGTTCCTTCGTGAGGATTCAATGTCGTTATTTTTGTATAAGCACCACTCGGCGGCTTGGAGAATTTATTGGACGAGCTGTAGACGTTGTATTTGGTCGATCCAGTGACGTCGGACAGACTTATACCCATTGGGGTACCATCGCTATTCAACAAAATTGGCACATCAGGAACGTGATCAATTTCATGATTATTTACACCGTAATTGGAGCTCGGTGATTTATCGCTTTGGGCTCCTGAGTTCTGATCGCTCTTCGGTGGCAATTGACAACACGCTCCGAACAAAAATCCATCCATACACGCACCAACCACCTTGCCATTTCGCTGAGTGCACTCGTGGTTGAACATGCAAATTGGCGGATCGTTGGACTTTATTTCCGATGGATTCGTCGGCTGACACACCTTCGGCACGATTCTGTAGCCACCGAACAGTTTTCTTCCTGCGTCGAGAGAAACATAAAAGAGGGTTGAAAATAAAAAACGGTTTGTAAAGATATCGTGGAGAAAATACGTGATAAGAGACTAAAACACTGGAAAGAATTCTTTGAAATCGAGTCATCGGGCGAAAATTCTATCTGCCAGAAATACAGCTGTGGTTTATGTTCTCTTTGTATTCACGCGCGTGCGAGCCAATGGGAAATAACTATTCGGAGACTAACTGCCTCACAAGAGAGAAATGAAAGCGACAAAAGTGTGTATTCGATTCGCGTATTCGGGTCAAAGGAGACCCAGATTCGTCGTTCTCTTTGCTCCCTACATCCAATGATCCACCGATCATTTATTTCGCGCATGAAATTCCTCATTCATGACACACACGTCCGAGATGGATTTGAAGAGAAAAAAAATCGATTTAGAAACAATCCTGAACGATGAGGCATCCATCAAGATTGAAGAAATAAATCGAAATACGAGAAAACAGTCGTGGCTTACTTTTCCTTATTTCCTTCCTCCGTTCACGACTCAATCGTATCGAATTTTTAATTCTACTATCAAAATACCCGAGACCCTGACAAAAGTAGGTTACGAAAATAATCATTTACACTTAGCGATCAATCGCGGTGGTCCAAATAACAAATTTTATCGTTTCTGTAATGGTCTTTTGTTCTTTCATCATTCCCTCGAGAAAAAGTAGCACTCGAGCATTTAAATAAACAAACAATCGAGAATACCTGAGATCGACGAAACGATGGAAGGTCGTTGCCGTTGAGTATCAAAACGCGGTACACACTCGCGATTTATCGTGTGACTGAAGGGAGAATCGGTCATATATGGAAGCCAGTCGAACGGTGTAACGAGTTTACCGCCTCGATCTCTCGCTTCGTTGCAGATTTTACGCGAAGCTTTCAGAGCATTGCGATAGTAGAAGAAAGAACTCGGTGAAGAGAATAAGAGAGGAAAGGTTGGCTAAGAGTTGTTCGATTTGCGCGGTAAATACAACCAACCAGTTTCAAGCACCTCGAGACCGCACGCACGCGGCTCATATTTTGCCTCTTCGGTGAGCGCTCCCGGGCCTCCGTGTACTTTATCCTGTGCTACTATTCGTTAAGCACAGATTCATAAAGCATACCAATACGTAGCTATAGTTATATATCGACTGCTCGAAGGAACATGTAGGTTTCGCACGTGCGTTACGAGGCGCCGGACGTACTTCGATCAACCAGCTTACAATTATGTTAATTACCTACTCAACGAAAATTTCGTCACGTCCATTTTTGTAGAAACACAACCTTCTGACCCAATTGCATTTCTCAAGAAATCATATTTTCCTCATTGAAAAGTGCCTTTAAGGGTGCCTTTTTACTAAAGTGCCTAAGTGCTTTGCTAAGTGCCTTTTTACATCTGAAGAGTTAAGAAAAAGCAATTTTTTTCAGAAATATTTTTATTCGATAGAGTATCCCTTTATGAATTATTGTTTTTTTTGTATTCTGAAAATCGACGACCTCCGGCAGATGAGAAAAATGTTCTTCAACATTTGACAGGTTCTTGATAAACATTAAAATGCTTTTTTGATCGTGATTCTCTCACGTGAGACCTGCACGAGTTGGTCAAATAGAAACGAGCTCCGAATCCAATCGCTTTTAATAACACATGACTTAAAAAAAAAAACCTTAAAAAATAAAACGAAAACAAGGGGAAAAAATGCGTTTAACTTAACTGTGCCAATGTTTTTGTTGTTGATATTTCGAATAAAAAGCTGTCGGATAGTTATCGCACAGGCGCGAGCTTAATTACTCAAGCGAGATAATCAGCTGATCGTAATCAAGTGCGTAAAAATGGGGAGTTTTCCGTGATTATTTATGAAAAGCAGGCATTCAACGAATAAAATACAATACAAAAATGAATATACAATGTTCGTGTATATTATGGATGTGGGTTCGTATGTATTTGTATATATAAATATATAAATATATAAATATATAAATACCTCTGCTTTGGGGCGTGTACGAAACGGAAAATGGCGATACCGCTGCGAGGCACGCGATAGCAAGCACGCAGACGATCTTTCCGGAAGTCATCTGAAAGAAAAATTCAAAATTAATATAAACGAATGAATCTATAAAGCGTTAAAAAAACAAATGGATTTTCTTTTCAACCCAAAAACACGCCCGCGTGTATTTTGTGTGTTTGTTTTTATTCGACTGTTTTTCCTTTCCTTTCCTTTCGTTCTTCGTATTGATTTCGCTGTACAAAATATAAGCGTAGGCGGATGTTTCGTTTGCATAAAAATTTCAAGGTCGTCCTATACTCGCCACCATATGATCCGACCACCACTGGTACCGTTTATTTTGCCTGTGTTTGTGTAGGTGTACCCGCGGAAAAGGAAAGAGACGAGGCAATTTTGCAACGTCCAATCACGTTGAACTACTCGACTTTACGCCTCAAATGCTTTTTAAAGGTGTCATACCATATAAAACATTAAATATAGATTTGCTCACATAATGTCATGGGGGAACGTTTTTGCGAAGCCGGAAAATTTCGTTCACAAACTCTTTGTCCATATTTCATCAAATACTCCAAAGGTTTTCGACTTGCTATTCGTACCAATTTGTAGGTTTTCGGTTTTGTCAACAATTTTTTATTTTTTCAACTAAACTTAACAGAACAATAAAAAACGATGACTTCAATTATCGAAAATTTAGTTAAGCAATTCTTGAGCAGAGAAATAAAAATAAAAATAAAAAATTTGAAAAATTCCTACGACCGATTTCACGTGTGCACGACATTTTCACAATCAAGTGCACACATTTACGCTTCACAGGGACTTTTTTTTATTTTTATTTTTTCAGAACTTGAAAACGTTCTTCAAGGTCTCTTTTACCAAGTCTCATACACCCAACGGAACCGGCAGTTTCACTCCCATTTTTGAATTTTTTTATTACACTCACTCTTCGCGCTCGCGGCCAGAGCACACACACGAACGAAGTACCGTTATTCACCGGCCGTTGGTCGAGTATACTCTTGCTGTACGACACATCTGAGAAATGTTGAACGGAAACCAATTTCATATGTGCTACCGATATAATCGACTGATACTTTTTTCAAATTTTACTTGCGTCCAAGAAAACATTTCAGGATGGAGAGAAGGAAATATATAATTGTACTCCGGAAAAATGAACGTAAAATTTCATTCATTTTTTATTTCAAAGTCTGTATTAAAAATTATAGACTATGTTACATATTGAATTTAAGGACGATTCAAATTTCAATGAAAATTCAATTTTCACGAGAGTCGTCTGCAAAGTTTCATACAATAACTGAAGCAGAAAAATATTGATCGTTAAACACAAAATTTTACGATGTTGAATTTTCATCGACATTTTTACAAGAATTATCGGTAATTCTTAACCGATTTCAAGGTAAAACCACTTATTTTGTTCCTCGAAGAATTCTTTAAAAGTTAACCGGTCCAATTTGACTCTAAGGTTCCAAATTTTTGAATAAAACTAATGCGTCTATGAAACATTTTTATTGCCGATCGAACAATTGGTGAAAAGACAAAAAAACAAGACCTCGTGAAATTTTGCAATTACCAGTTGACGTTTCCGGAAACCTATCGTTATTAATATATTTTCAGGTTAATAAGACACGTCAATTCATTGAATTATTATTTTAAACACTCCATCCAACTGTTGCAAAAATTCAACACTCATTTGACTAGTAAAAAAGCAGATATTTTGCCCAAAAGAGTGATAAACAAAACCAAGATAATATCAATATTTAGTGACCGTATAAAACGTCGTAGTGATGAAAGAAAAACTAAATAAATCTTCGGGTCAAGGCCAGGTCAAATTTGAACAAAATGTCCCATAGGTGGACGTTTATAAAGATTTATAAAACGTTATATACTTATATACGATGTACAGTAAATATATGACTGAATAGTGGTTCAGGTTCGAGGAGACATACACCGGTAACCCAGTTACCAATTCCCCTTTCCACTGGCTTTCGTATCGTGAACGAGCACCTCTGGGCTTCCTCGAGCGAACGATCTCTCACGTACAAATATAGATAGAGTGATGTCAAGTGTGCAGAGAAATTTTCTCGGTGGATAAAACCTGTAGCGAAGAACGTCAATGACGAGAACATTGAGATCAATCACCTGATCCATGTTAATAATGAGTATGTGAGAAGCCTCGATTAAAAAGTGTATAGAAATTCCATGGAACATAATTCATCGATCGTTAATCGATTGGGACGCGAGTTTAATTACGATCCAATCTCGTCTCGATGAAATTTCGACTTTGTTACTGACTCCCGTTGTAATTTGAATCTTTGCTTCGGTGTTCGATCTTTTTGTGAGAAGAATAGAAGGATTTTGGCTGTGGGTATTGATTCGATTGTAAATGGTGTCAAATAATTAATATCTTAAATTAGTCATTGTTCGTGAGAACATGCTTAATGGTGTTTGGGTTTTTTTTTAACACGAACTATGACTCATTTTTCATTGAAGGGTCATTAGAAATTGGGACAATCATAGAAAGTGACCAAATTCTTTAATTTCCATTATTACTCGATTCACAGACAGGTATTAATTGCTTTCTCACATTTATTTCTCTTTTACAATTTTAAATCTTCTCCTGTGACTCATTTTTGATTGAAGGATCGTTCCATTAGTTTAGGAACTTTATAGAAAGAGATCAAGACATTAATATTGATCGTATATTTATATAACCAATTAATAAATCGATAATAAACGCTTACAAAGTTTCAGGATAAGCTCTAACACTGCGGACATTCAATTTGCACACTTTGAAACTATGTGTACAGGAAAATATTAAATTGAAGCATTCAAGCGTATCGATAACTACGATTTAATATGAAAAGGAACAATTTATCATCCTCTAATAATTTTCTTAATGAACTATACCAAACAGGATATTAAATAAATATAATACCATCAACGTAATATCAACGGAAGTCGTTACGTTAACACATCGCACCCCCATAAAGCGTTTTCCAACACTGTGTACAATAGTCAGACGTCTATTGTGAGTTCAAACAGTTTCCTTCCATCAAAGCCTCCATTGTTCATGTTAAGGTACTTCTTAACTATTTCGTCATGCATTATCGCATCCTGTCAATAAATATGTTCGATTGTTCGTGTGTGTACATAACCACGAGTCGTAATTCGCATCCTATCAACAATAAAAACGGAAATAAAATCCTAAATTTTTTTGTTAAATTTCGAGGATATAGCGAAATTATCATTTAACCCTTTCATACTCAAAGATTTATTCAAAATCAAAGATCCATTTAATATCTTAAGGAACCAGAGTCGACAGGAGGCCAAAAAAAAAGAGTTTCTTTATAAAGTTTACAGAAAATACGTTCAAGATGTTGTACTTTCAAAATTTGGACCAAAAGAAATCGATTTTTTTATATCGACGTTACAATGTTTTAAATAACAAAGACATCGAAAAGCTGTGTACAGAAGCTAAAGAAAAATGACAAAAATTGTAGACCAACAGAATATTGATTTGTATTGACGAACGGTCCAGCTCAAGATGAACACGAAACAATAGATTTTCTCATGGAACGACGTAGACTTGATTGACGAAACGCATCCGGAAATACCATATAAATCAATACAAACATGCAGCAGTTTCCGGAGTTTGATAATTTATTGATATTAATGAACGTGAAACTGTTGAGTAGTTATTAAAATAAAGAGAGAAAGGTTACGATTGAAATTGCGTGCTACGATGCCACGTGAGGGATTTATTTTAATGCTTGAAGTACAAGAGACAAGATTTCATTCGTTGCTCTCGAGAGAGACTGTGGGATGATGTATTATCCGAACGTGCTGACGCAGAACATATTGAACGAGACACGTATATATGAGAACATTTATCATTTAAATGTGACAGCAATTACAGGAAGTACAAGTATTCATGCAGACAGGATTGATACACATCGGAGATTGTTTGTTTGAAAATTATATACACGTATTTATATGTATACATGTATATAAACATAATTACTAATGTACACCGAGCAATTTCTGTCATAAATATTTGATAAATGCACTGACCACTATCGAGAAGAACCACAAGGATTGTTATAATATTCTTGCAGTGAACGAGAGCTGTAGAAATGACAGATAAATAGATCGTAATGTGAAAAATGTTTTTTAATCAAAAGCATAACAATCGAGGCATATGCAGGACCGTGAAAATGCCCAGAGGCGAATTTAAAAAGAATAATTTGAATTATTCCACGACTGGGCAAATCTGTCAATAAAATCATTTTTTTACAAACACAGATACAGTTTTGTGAAGAGTTAAAAAAATCTTGATAAACACAAGCAAATGATAAAGAATTGCAAAAAAAATGATTATTATGAACAAATTACCGTTGTTTTCCACGATATTTCAACTTTCTTTAATTCATCCACTATAAAAAAGTGTATAAATTTAAAACGTTTGTGATTTGTTTGAATATCCGGTAACAATTACGAGCTCGTTAGTCGCTTTTTTCGTGTACTTTTATCATCGTTTATCCCTTTTTTTGGTCCCTCTGAACTAGGCCATCGGCTCAATGAAAGTAAAAAACGTTAGCATCAGTCGAAAAGTGTTGAAAATATGAGGTTCTATAATTTGAGATTATTAACACAAATGTTAAAACAGCAAATTAATGTCCTAATGGACGAAAAATCCTTTCATTTAGATTCAACGACGAATTTATCTCTTTTTCTCACGTTCTCTTCCTAGATGATCTTTTTCTCTTTCTCTTTGTACATAAATCCCTCGAGATTCTCGTGAGAGATGTTCACCAGGCATGAAACAGGATTCAAGCATTGAGCTGAGTGTCTTAGGTAAAGGTACTATAAGGTACGAAGGGAGAGAGGTAAGAATTCAGCTTCTCTCGGATCTCTCCCCTTTCTATCATCACGCGAGTCCCTTGACCGTTTCCGCGGGTCGGGAGCCTCGAAAAATTCTTCCGCGTTCATCGGCCGCGCGGGGACGCTACACAGACGCTCCGTGAGGTTGGTCATGGCCTTAAGGTTAAAGCACACGGTGCTCTTTTTTTCGTAATCCTCGAATTCCATGACGGAAAATCTATGGATAGCACTAAAGCGTTTTCATCATCTTTTTAAGATTGATTGACATCTTTCGTGCTTTCGAAGCTAAAGAAATTAATCTTCCGAGTAAACAACCTTGTGCACAAAAAGTCCAAGTGTTAAAAAAAAGAAAAATAGTCCAAGAAATCGAATTTTCATCGACTTTTTGTTTATATTCTCAAACAGTACAACTTCTTTCTTCCTTCTAAAAAAAAACCATTCCCTCGTAGATTCATAACATTTTAGGCCCTCAATGAAAAGTCATACAATGAAATATGTTTATGAAATTGCTTCGTCGTTGTACTCAGTGTTCTTCCAGTTTATATTAATATCTAAAGAGACATTAAAAGACACTACAACGGCATGATCCATAAATCGAGTCCTTGAGATCAGCAGAACAAGTAAAAAGCGTTGATTTAAAATGCGATTATGTCAAGATTTGGAGGGTCGATTTAGATAGCACCGCGGGTTCAGATAGCATCGAAATAAATACGTGAACGAAGTTGAGAGATTCTGGAACCGGTGACTGGCTCAATTTCTCTTACAAAGAGAAAAAAGAACAGTAAACAAAAAAGCGAGACAAATTAATCTCATTTCGTCTACTTTGACCCCAATTAAAGTGTTTACGCCAGAACAACGTGTCGAGGGATATAAATCAAGAGATATTGAGATGAGAATATTTCCGAGAGTCCGTAGATCCGCAGCATTTAGAGAAATCGTAATGTAGATAAGACAAAGAGCATGATAATGAATTATAATTCATTGATCATTGACACGTTGTGGATGAGAAGCGAGTGGAGAAAGCTCGCTCGTGATGTGGTCGGGGCATCATCATCATCAGTTTTATACTGCGTTTAGATCGGATCTGGGTGACCCGATTGCTCCGGGCACCCGCGACTTAACTCGCGTTACTTCTATCCAACAAGGTATTTAATTTTTTCGTCACGAGCGTTCGCATCAACGCCCGCAATTTTCTCAGCTTCTCACTCCTCATCTTCCATCCCTCTTCCGCGTTGTCTTATCCTCACACCTTCTTCACCATTTCTCTCTTTCTTCTTTTCTTTTCAAGCATTGCAATTATCCGGTCTCTTGGCGACGATTGCTATACTCGGTCACTTGCCACTGTTGGATTTTACTTTGACAAACTAGGTGAAACATATATACATATATATTTATGTGGATATAGATGGTTCTGATACTTCCTGTCGTCCCCCTTTCAATCACCAAGAGATCGTCATCCTTATTAATCGTCTTCCATTCATTTTTTTTCATCTCTCACTCTCTCTCTCTCTTTCTCTCTCTCGCTCTCTTCTTCTTTCGTATTTTTTTTATCACCTACATAAGTCCCGTTTTTACCCTACACCGTTTCACTACACGCTCTTTAACGGAAAGAAGCTCGTGCAAAAGGTGCTAAACGACGTGAAATTAACGCGATCGATGGACCGTCTCGGCAAACCCAAAAATCTCTTCTCTCAGAATCGATCGTCCGTGTGTGTGTATAGAGACCTATGGAAGATTTCCTGTTGGTTTGTCTTATTCGTAAAGTTCAATTTTTCACTCTACTCTCAAACGAAGATTTGCAAGAAAGCTTCGAAATTTTCTGGATTTATCGTTCGTGGTGAAAAAATAATTGAAAAACAAGTAAACTTGTTGTCCTGAAGAGAAATCATCGTCAACTGCAACAGTCGATTCATCAACTATGACCAGCGGTTAATAAATTAATTCTTAATCGAAGAGACAGAACGTAGAATTTATAAATTGATCGAAGGACTAAATAATGTAGTGTGGAATCGTTTAATTTACTGAAACTTGTTTTATAATCAATATTAATTTCCAAAAAAAGGGAATTAAGGAGTTTGAAGGTATTTTAAATGTGGATTTTTATGATCGCTGGAGTCTTAGGTCGAACTAGTTCGAACAGAAGCTCCATATACGAGCACCAAGTCACACTTAAGCTTCACGGACCACCGTTATCACGAGACACGGTAACTTGGCTCTTCATACAGCTAAACTACCTATGTACGTATTCGTATATATAAATACAAGCGAGTTAAATATCAGAGTTTACCTCTATGCTCTGACTCGTTCCAAACTCGGGCTAAATATAAACCGATTAGATTTTAAATTGAGTCAACACACACCACTCGATCCTCTTCACTCCAAAGTGTTGACTTTCCTGCCACCCACGTACTCAGCAGGTTGGAACTCAATTTCAAAAAGTTCTTCATCCGTTTAAACCTTTCATTTGTTCTAACCTCAAATCCACATGTTTTTTTTATCCATTTTTTTGCTATTCAAACACGATTCCTAACGCAAGTGTGCGATCATTGAAATTGAAAGATGAGAAAAACCGATTTTCGCGATATTCAATTGCACATTTTAAGCAAAATCGTTGGAAATGTCCTCCTGCCTCGATTTTTTTTATTTCAGAACTTATTATTCTTCCATTTCATCGTCATTCCTGGTGTTTCGTTTCAATCCTGTAGTCAAGATTGGTCACATTTTTTTAATTTACCCAAAGATCATATAATTCTGATCCTTAAAAAAATTAAACATTCAGTCTGATTCCTGGGCAACTAGAGTTACAATTAAAAAATTAAAAAAGCAATAATTCATGCAAGCAACGAATTTTCGACCACACTGAGTCCAATGAGAAGTTGAAAAATCATTCGAATGATGCAAGTGACTCAAATTTCTCTGAACGATTGATTTTCGTTAGAGGAAGAACTCAAAGGTTAAATTAGAGGCTTTTGTAAAAACGACCATAAGACACTCAACGAAGATGAGTTTAAAGAGGTTCAACGAAATTTTCCCGGTTTTAGACGTTCTCTCGATTTCTCGTGAGACATCAACCACGAGGCATTCGAGGTGATGTAGCGACCGGTATAAAAAGTGTGCCAACAGGAGACCGGTAATTCTCCATAAGTATGTACACCAATATGCGTCGATAAATATCGTATCCACCATATAAAAAAAGAAGAAGAAGTGCAGAAAAAAAAACCCCATAGTCCTGTAATCACGACGAATTTCAAAATTACTTCAATTTTACATTTTTCGCAACTGCTTCTCTTCCATCAAAGTTTTCACGGTCAAATATTCAACGAATGAGATGTGATCGTACACCGTTTTCTTCGTTATCAGAAAACCAAGAAGATGGTGTTTATTTTGCACGCCAGTGACAAAAATTGTTATAAAAAATGAACTACTGACTATTTCGACTTGAAAATTGTTCTCGAACAAATCGAAAGCTTTTTACAACAAATTGTTTACTTCATACAGCCAAAAATGGAATTTAGGTACAATAAAAAGAATGCTGAAGCCAACACAAATGGTCAAATGACTATTTTCCTTTGTAGGCCTGGGGTAGTTTTGTACCCCAAGGTTTCAATTAAGGGTTAAACTCTGACAGAAAAAAGTATATATATCCCAACACCTAAACGATAATAAAGATTATCACGAGGAACAAATCCGTATTATTTCCTGTAACAATAAACGACACGCACGTGAGAGCATTCCATCGGTGCAAACAACTGAGTGTATCCGTGTAGTCCATTATAAACGTCTCAATCAAGTGTAACGCGAACTTTTATTTATTTTTATTTCGCACGAACGTCAGAATAAAAGGTCCCATCCATATTTACGAATATATATATATATAAAGGAAACATAATGAGGAAGTATTGTCTCGTAGCAATGCGTGCAGCAATTTACGATAAATAATAATTATAGAGAAGCTATGGTCGTTTCATTCATAGAAAAATCTTGGCACGTTTGAATTTTTCAACTTTAATATATGTATATTTATTTATCTATAGAAAAAAAACACTTTACACTCATATACAATTGTGTGTGTGAGTATAAAATAACGTTGGAGTCTACACGCGACGTCCATACGAACAAGAAAGAGCGTTAAACACACACAAATGTGTATATACTCGTACTTAGGAAATTTAATTTGATGTTTCATTACGTTGGTACAAATGTACGTTGTGAAAAAAAATAATGTACAGATTGCGTACCAGTAGAGAATTACACAGACCAAACATTTCGAGAAGAGTATACGATGAAAAAATTATCTTGAAGTTTGCAACGTTGGAATGCAACGAAATTTCTTTTTTTGTTATTTACAAAAGCCAAACAGTTCTATGCCAGATTTAATTGCTACAATAACAAATGAATTGAACAGAAAAATTGTGACGATGAATAAAAAAACAATTCATTTACGACTGAAAAAATACATTTTTCGTTGAATTACAAGGATGCAGATTTCAATACCAGGTAAAAAAAGTGCGTTTACAATTTTCCACGATACAAAACAATTATAAAGTTTTGTGCCCAATTCTCTTGAACGAAAGGACGCAAGTGTTTCGATTTTGCAATTGAAATTGTGCGTGTTATGCCGTTTCTATTGTTCGGAGTCGATTTAACAATGTATCTAGGTGCGAAGGAATGTACGTGTGAATTAATGTCCACGTGCGACTCGAGCCGAACACGAAACAAGGACAAGTCAGTGAATCTGGAATAAAAAGGAGGGCGCCAGGTACTTTTTAATCAGGACGTCGTCTCGCTCGTCGCGAGCAATGCGAAAAAAAAATATATATATATATCAGCTAAAACAGTTCCTCAAGCATAATCCTTTCTCACGAACAAAAAGTATCGGCAAGCGCGCGAAAAATGTAGGATAATTCTTTCTTTAACGATTGAAAGAGAAAAAAAAACGAAATGAAGAATTGACGAAGCGTTGAAAATCATTGTCTCACGAAGACATTACTTTTTTTCTAAGTCTCAGGTTCGATTTCTCATTCGATTTCTATTGACGATCGTAGAATATTGGGAACGAGCCTTGTTTGTTCAGTCAAGTGGTAAAAATCTATGAAGATTCTTCGTACACAAAAAATTCACCCTTGCAACTTTCTCCACTTCAAAAACTATTTGAAATACTCGTGAAACCGATCATTATCAATGATCGTAGTACGATCATCACGATAATAATAATACTTATAAATTTAACGATAATAGTCGTAAACAAACAACAAGATTATCATAAAATTGTGACTTCATCACGGTTCGGTAGTCGCGAAAAACCTTCACTGATAATTCTTATGCTCCAAGTTATATGGGTCACTTTTCACTTTGTCTGAATATTTTCAACGTTTTCTCCTCAAATACCGACTGTCATTTAATACAATCGCTTGGGAAGATGAATAATGAGTGAGTTAGTGATCTTTATCGTCATAAACTAGTTTAAGTTCATTCTTTTTACTTTAAAGGAAAAATGTACTCTTTCAAAATGAATTAAACTTTTCGAATGACAAACGAGTAAGTGGTTAGAGAGTTTTTCAATTGTACTGAATAAATAGGTCAATAAAATGTAGTTACACATCCAAATATTGCCAAAGGGAGCGAAAACTATGGTAGAATTGAAAAGAAGTTAAAAAAAATGGCGATTGGCTGAAAATATTTGTTAGCCTGAACCGCAAACTTCCGGTTAGACAAATATTTGACTTTAAATTCATTTTATCGTTCTCCGTTTCTCTCTCTCAATTTGTCCCACTTTAGAATAACTGTCCCTGCGAAGTTGACAACGCACCAAAGACTCGTCGTTATTTCCGTAGTTGATTTATGCACAATATTTATCTTTATTATTATTACTTGAATATCTCACCGTTAACAATTAGTATTCCTCTATTTCTTCTTCGTCGATATCCGTAGTAGTTTGGTCAAGAGTTCGAAACAGCCACAACAATAAAGATTTATATTCGTTCGAAGTTCAATAATTCTGCATAGGGTTCAGATATCGATGAAGGCACTTTTTTTTATAACAATATACAATCACTTTTCACACAATATTTCTTCCGAGTCGAACAAACTTGCATAATCGGTTATTAGATTGTTATTAATCAACGTATTAAATACTATAAATACCATTGAACAAAAAAACGCTTTTAATTATTGTTTTTATATTGTTGAGTAACTTGACGAACGATCGAACCGGCCGATCGAATCGAATATCGCGACGTACATTCACGTATATTTGTTGAAACTATCCAAACCGTCCGAATGTTCATTCGATCATCCTCGTGGATAGATCGGAATGGTATGAGAAGAAGAAGAAAAAAAAAACAAGTTTATAAAATCGAAATATATCGACTGTAAGAGTTTTGACGAAGACACCGGTACCGGGGATCACTCTATCAACTATTCATCCATCCGGCTAGTTAAGTGGATGGTACCTGTCTGACCGTGGTTACTCGCGCGTCTTTGCGGCTTACTACGTCCGGAGAGAGATAGAAAGAAAGAGAAAGAGAGAAAGAGAAAGAGAGGGGTCGAGGAGAAAAGGTACAAGAGCATGTGGCGGAATTGCACGGCCAAGAGTCATAAGCTGCTTGTTGAATACGAGGTAAGAGAAAGAAAGAGAGAGAGAGAGAGAGGGAGAGGAAAAGAGAAAGAGAAGGAAAGCAAGCAGGAACCAACCAAGGTGCTGGAGAAACGTCGAGTCTTTGGTCGGTAGGAGGTGGCAGGGAGCAGCAGCCGGTAAAGAAAAGATCGGTGGAGGTGGTCGTGGTGCTCTCGACGACGTCTTCGTCGGTGGTGGTCGAAAGACGTGGTGGAGGTACTTTGATAAAGTATAGATATATATTTTATTTATAATATTTATATCTGTACAATCGAATCAAACATAAAGGCGTAAATCATAGAATTCAACACGTCAGTCCTTAAAAATAAAGTCTCATTGAAGTCAGGCACTCGTAACACGTGTATCGTGCTGCATCATCTTCTTTCGAGTCCAGGAAGAGTGGCAACAGCATCGATAGGCGAACCAACAGGTAGATTAGGAAGAGCTATAACTTTTCTTGATGCATCACCAGAAAATCCAGCACTGGCAGCTGTTGAAATTCTTGATGGAATACTTTTAATTGGATCGAGAATAAATTACATTCGTTAAGTAAAATAAATATTGAGTTCGGTTTGCAAGGAATGAAAGTTTATCCAGTATTCACAATCTTGTGCTTTATCAAAAAAAAAAAAAAAAAAAACATCAGCAACAGACAAGAATTGGATTAGCAAAATCAGAGAAGCATCAAGTACGAAATTATGAAAGCGGACTAACGACAATTGTCTGAACAAATGAAAGAGTCTCGATGAATCAGTTATGAGAGATTTAAAAGTAGAGGCAAGTGGAAAATCTTATTGGCGGACTAGAAATGAGAGAGATGGAGAACGATCGATGGAAAGAGATGAAGAAAAAGAGAGAGCGAGGGCAGTTATGCTCTTTAGTTTGAAGAATGAGAGAGAAGTAGAGAGAAAGACAGACGAAAGGAGGAGCAAAGGAAGCAGTTAAGAGGCAGCAGAAGAGTGGAGAAACCAAAGTGGGTCAGTGGCCAGGTCACGTGGAGGAACGGGCCCAACGTGCAAGACGGCGACACACTGTCCTACTCGGACATGAGGCCTCTATTCCCTGCTGCTGCTGCTTGCTGGGCCGCAATGCCGGCAACACGCCATCGGACTCTTTGATTCTTTAACGTCTTTTCTCATTTATTATATATATATTTATACGTCTGTATGAGTTTGTATGATCGTTTGTACGCTGTCAATTCTAGAGGAACGTTTTCATTCATGACGATACAAGAACCCGCATTTTTTTTAACGTTTTTATTTTCAATGGTGCGATGATCAACGCTCATCATCTTTGAGTGGGATACAAATTTCTCAGTCATGCATGAAAGATTCGGTATACGTTTGAAAATTCATTGAAATTCCGATCGATCACTTCTCATCAAGAAAAATCGATTGCAAGAATTTTTATTCAGATCAATTTTAATTATGGCTTTTCTGTACCTCGTCAAATTTTTTATTCAAAGTGCTGCGGCCAAAGTCGATAGAAACCTATTTATATGCTTCGAAATTATACGAGCTTGTTGGTTTCGAATGTTTTGCAAATATTGAATGAAAAGAAAATTCATTTCTTTTTTCTCATACGCGGGGTCGATTTTATAAATATTTAGAATTCCGGAAAACCTGAAACCTTCGTCACACTTTTTTTGATCATGTTGAATTTCCGTGAGTTTGGGACTTTCGCAATTTCATGAAACCTGAATCGCTCGTACCATTTTTCTCAAACGCAATTTCAAATTCCTGAGGAAAATCTTGTAAAAAGTTTCATTTATGAAGAAAATATCGTTTTATTGGATAATTTTGCTAAGACGTTTAAGCGAATTTGAAACGCGAATCGTTTAATCTTTAAACGTCGCACGTTCATCCTGTACTGCGTCAACTATTTGAAAAAGTTTTCCTGTCCAACAGAAGGGGCGCGTGGGAATGTAGAGAAATAACCCTTCCTGTGGGTGAACGTGTATATAAACGGAGTTGATCGTGACGACCGTAATCGGAATTGGAACTCGTAGTATAGAAATTCCGGTAACAGACCTACAGAGTTACATACTCGTGAGGATTTTTCTTCTCTTTTGAAAGACTTTTATGTGTATCTTTGCCAGCTTCCAATTACAGAGTTTTCCTGTAGATATTGCGGCCGAGGGACAATAATAATAACAACAACAACAACAACACGAGTAATAAAGAAAAAAAAAAGCAGAACTGTACGCATGAAATAAATGCATAGATCTTGAAGTGCTATAATTGTTATTCTGGTTCATGTTCATAACACAGTTCTGGAGCAAAATATTATTTCTGAATGTTTACTGTATTCAAATTAATTTCTCCGACCTCACAAAATCAACACCGGAACGATTCCGAGATCGAGGTACAGAGATACAAATAAGAGAGCACAATAGAAAAATTCTTCTGCCTCAATTGAATCCCCATTTAAATGTTCTTTGTTCTCATAATATTTTTAATCTGACAGCAGTGCAAATAGTTCGAGAAAATGAATATTTTTCATTATTTTTATTTATCATCATATTTTTTATAATCATTTTATCCGGTCACCGAATAGGGCTCGTTATTTTGAGGGGACTCGTGTTTTTCTTGAACGAAAGTAAATTTTCTAAAATTTCAATATTTTAACGTTTTGTTTTTGAAGATTAAAATCCATGAGAAAAATGACTGAATCGTACTCCAATTTAGTTCACAATAGAAATGAAGTGAAAGAAATAAAAAAATCTACGTTTCATACAAATTTTTGATTTAAAAAAGTTCGTGAGAAGCGAGTATGCAAATTTCGATATGAATGGTGTTGATTCTTATGCGCTCATTTATTATCCTCTTTTTTATACGAATTGTTTAATGTGGTTTGTTTATCCAATAACGTTTGTTCTCGATATTTTGTCATTTTTTTTCGATAACTGTACAAGTGAAAATTTATACGTACACAACTTTTATATTTATGTATATATATATGTATACGAAGTCATATGGTATAATATACAACCGAACTCGCAGGTGGTAGCATAGGAATGCGTAATCGATAACGGTCTCCTCCCGCTTGGAGTCTCCCCTCACACTGGTTCCTCCACATATCGCTTATGCACATGTATAAAGTATATATTTTATATACACATTTTTCAATAGTGTGTGTTGAATCTTACATCGCATTTTATCGTAAAAACGATATACAGGAGACCTCAAAATATCAAAACCTCAGAATGGTGAGAAATTTATAAACAAAGTCCTTAGAAGATATGTTTGGTTTCATTTTACGTTGAAAAAAAAATGCTAGAACAAAAAAAAATCATAAAAATATCCAAATGTCAAAATTTAAGCGTAGAATGGAGTGTGAAAAATCCTTAATTTTTTTATTGTTGAATTTTCTTAGCTCAGCTGGTCTCCGTGAAATCCTCTAAACTCATGAGATTTCTGTCTATAAACACATTTTTGTACATTTCTGCAGGCCATTGCTATAAATTATACGATAAATAAATTACTCAGCTTACAAATAACACGAGTCGTTGGTTCGAAGTATCACAGTCCAGTTCACACCCAATGTCTGCATTGAAGTATAATAACCTGAACGATGTTCTTTCAAAGGTCCTGAGGCCTTGTTAAATTAGCCACACAACGGGCTTACCTTGAGGTATTTCTGTTTCTAATTGTTTATCTCAATATGGTAGCTGGGTAATAAAAAATTACATTAAATGGAGGTCCACGAAAAAAGAAATTAAAAAAACCTCGTCCTAATAAATAAATATCAACCCTCGGCCAGCAATGGTGTTTTTCAAACCGTCTGGCAATTCACTGGAGATTTCAGGATTAATGTAATTTCATCCTGTTTTTTTTTTTTTAATAAGATCGAAGCTCCGATCTTTTCTCTTTGACTCAGTATCACGAGTCGAAATTTCGACGGTACTCTTTCAAATTCCTGTCTACCGATGAAGGGTTAATAGCAATAATTAAAACGTAATGATAGAAAAATAATGATTTTTTGAAAGAACTGAATGTTAAGAGTAGAAGAAAAATCGTTGTGGCGCGACCTACGCCTTGCGTGATTATTTTTTATAACACGTTTTATTGCATCGTAATAAAATGTCCGGTTTCCTTGGGGTCTCTTACAGAGAAACTTTTTTTTTCAACCTAATTGCAAGATGTCATTAAAAAATTTGGAGACGTGAGCACCACGTGCGTCAAGTAAGGATAAAAACTTAGTTTCCTCGCGACCCTATCACAAAAACAACAGTTATCGAAAATGTCACGTCCCTACTCTTGGCTCCTCATTTTCCCTTTTCTTTTTATCGATTCACCAATGCTCCAATATTTGTAATGAGTAATAAAGTAATCACCGAAAATATAATTGACAATATAATTAATTATTTATAATTGATAATAAATGAATATTTCAATTTCAATTTATGATCCGTAGAAAGTTAAAATGCAACGACATTAGGTTATTCTCAATCCATTTTAATAACTCACTTATCCGTACAAAGTAGAATACGAAAGTGCGAAATAAGAGTCAACCCAAATGAGCAAAAGACTTGAAATAGATTTCACAGTGTAATAATTTCATTCCAGCGCTCAATAGTTGTTAATTTCCATATAATTATCATTTTATTATAAAGTTTAGGTACATTTCTGTACACCTGTGTGTACGAAGTATCTATTCGATGATTATAGTGTAATTATTAGATAAGTATAACATAACAATTTGTATAGAGTTTTTGCTGACTCTCAACACATACGTGGAGTCATCGACACCATCGACGACTCGTAACTGTTACTCGATCATCTGTTGACTGTCCGTGAAATGTGTAAACGAACGAACAAACTCATCTCAGGAGTGTATGGAATATCTTGCGGAAATGAAATCAGCATCAACCGTTTTACAAAGAGAGCGTTACTCTCGAGTTTATTATCTTTACGTAGTGAAAAAAACAGTAACAACAAAATATTTTTTATAGTGTCATTGGAACAAGTGTCCAAATGATTACAAATCACATCAACAATAGATGAAAAGAAAAAGTTGAAGGTTTAGTCTTTGATCGATTGGACATGATTATGGGATTTATAAAAAAAAAAACCGTATAGTTAATAACTTCTAAATATATACGCTAAAAGAAATACTTTTATTATTACCGTGGGAGAAATAAGATTTAAAAGAAAAGACGATACGTTGGCAAGGACCACCCGACCCTAAGAGGTCGCTGCGCATCATCCACTCCACCAAAAAGTGGGTCAGACCTTCAACGTTGCCTTCTTCGTCTTATTCTGTTGTTTTTTTTTTCGTTTTGTTTTTTTTTCATCTCCCCTCGCCTACCTCGTCACGAACACATTTTTATATAGATTCGTGTGCACATATAAACTGCAGCCACATATACCGGGTACGCATTATTTTACGGTACTCTTTTAAGATACTTTGCGGGTCCGCACTCTCGGGTTCTGCTCGTCAAAAGCAGAAAAAATAATAAAAAAAACGAAATATTATCATCTCCAGCGTGTTTGTTTCTCATCACAAACTTTCGACGCTGTAAAATCTTCTCGTGGCCAGTAATAACAGAGTAAACGTTCGATTCGAGCCCAAATATAAAGAAATTACGATTGTTATTAAATAAATATTAATCGATATCAAGAGAGTATTAATAATAATAAAAAGTCATATGTAATGATAAATTCCTTGTGCACTAAGTTTCATAAATGGAAGAGAGATTCGTTATATTTCACCCGGAAATCAATTACCCCAGATCACAAGTCTCTCGTTTGCAGGTATATGTACACACAACTATATATAACTCGGAATGCATTTTTTTTCCGTTACAATCGAGAATTCCAGCTTAGTGGAACGTGAATTATAAGATAGGCTCGCTTGATATAATGAGTTAAACGAAAAGGAAGAAAACAACGATGACTTTGATGATTAAAATATTAACAATAATCAGGATGAATAATAAAAAAAATTTATTATAATGTGTCGTAAGGATCGTCGAAGTTGAGGAGATATTTCGAAATGATAAAAAAAATTGTCTCAAAACATTATTCGTTCAATCCTGCGAAAGTCTCGTCCCATTAATGACGTTTTATGCGTTCAATTTGTACCAAAGTAGCAACGTGGTCTATTTATTGTGGGCCATTACACTAAGAAATTACTTAAATGGCCACGTGTTTCTGGATTATTATTTTTTTGATCCCTATCTTTCGTGTCCCATTATAATACATCGTGCGGTCATGTTCAGCCGCCAGGATCGTGAGACTTGACCATTTTTTATAAAAGTTAATCCTGGTCTTAAAAATAAATGTTAATATTTGTGCAGCAATAATCTTCATATGAGCAGTTTTTTTTTTAAGTCATTTTAATATGATTGTACGTTTACAATCAAAGAATGTGAGCAGTACATCACTTTTTTTTACTCCTTTGAAATAGAATCCTTAAGACATTTGTTTATTACGATTGCCAGCTGCGAGAAACCTGATAAAAATAGCGAGCAAACCTTGAATTCATTTAACTTGTTAATTAGGGCAAATAATCGATTGTTGAAATAAATACTTGAAATGATATAAGATTTTTAAGCAATTTACTCGTGATTTAGGTCAATGTGCTACTGAATGATAGTCGGTCGATAAATCGATTATGTATTGACAACGTTAATAAATAACGATTTGATCGTAAATCGATTAGAACCTCGAAATTCTACTCTTTTTTCATCAGAGTTTATTAAGTTCGAGGAACTTTTTTGACTGATTCAGTCATCCCTGAGCTGTAAATTATTTTTGATCTCGTTTATGACCCAGCTTTCGCCGGGCACACAAAAAATTGGTATATAGACTCATCAGTTGTTCCCCTCCACGGAAATCTTTAGTAAAAGGCGAAAGATTTATGCGTGTGTTGAAGGGAAACCAGAGTGACGATCCCTTCATTGCTTCGGGATTATATGCTCGCGCGGTTAACTCAGTGCTGACGAGAATAACGCGTCGAGAAGCCATCTGGTGGTCGCTACCTGTACTGCAACTTATTGCTATGATTATTGCTTCATGATGCTCCCCTACTCGAAATAATGTCGTGGTACATACCAAAAAGACACTCGAAAGGCGAAATAAATAAATGATTACTCATTAGACATATTAAACATTAAATAAAAATCGCTCCTTCAAATCAGGTTCTTCAGTCATTTATTATTTCACTGGGTCAATTAGACCCAGAGTGCCCTCGGCTAGGTTTTCAAATGTTGATTTTGCAGAGCATTGGCAGTCTTCGAAGTTACCTTCGAAATATAAGTTTGGGTCTGACCCACTTTTTCAACCGAATCGACACAGTGTCCAACTTACATTTAAAAAATTCTACAATTCATTTTTTTTAATATATCGATCTTACCTTTCAAAGTGGAATTTTAACTATTCTTGGGTCAATGATTTTCTTCGCATTTACTTTATTTATATGCTGTTACAATTGTTTTACTATAAAATAACAGATTAAATTCCACATTAATTCGCATGGGCTTAGCTCATTTGGTTCCAGGTAACAATAATGTACATCTATGTATGTTGCTGGAGCTCGATATTTGCCCGGGCTTGTCTCTGTGGCCATGGCCCACTGCACCACGACTTCCCATGAAAGCTCTTTCACTGATAATTCCCTTGCACAATCTCTGTGTGAATTCATGGGATGTTCTATGCATCACATCGTAATTGCTATCTTCTCTCAAATAACCCCTCATCTTGAGCATATCGTCGCGACGAATTTAACGTAGTCGTGCATGTATATACATAAATATTAAATATATCAAGAGGAAATGCCACAAAGACACGAAATTGCTGAGAATTCCACGATTTACTGGGACTGATTATGCGAAGAACGGAATTCAATTGATGATTTTACGTTCACATTTCTATCTGCACGTATTTATAGCAAAGACGAGGACAATGAGGGTCAGTTAAGGGAAAACTTATGGCGTTAACGGATAAACAATCGTCATGGCTTCATCGAAGCTCCGATTGAACTTTATCGTCTTTGCAAATAGTCGAAGAATTAATCGCTAACTTCAAGAAATTAATTTTTCAAGACTCGGACCCAGGTCTGCGTACGAAAAACAATTGTCATTTGATTCAATTGATTTTTTATCTAAATGTCAATTTACCTTGATCATGACTTCTAAGGTCATGGAAAAATATATGGGATGGAAGAGAAAAATTATTCAAACAAAAGCAACGAATCAGACTTGATCGCCTTCATTTCGATCAATTTCTTTTTCTACTTGCTGGAAACAACGGAATGTTTGAAAAAGTGAATTATAGCAACAAAAACAAAAGTATACATCAGCAAATAAACTGCTTTGATCGAATCCATTCTAAACCGCAATTGGAACGCTTCTTGCTTCGTTGGACTCGAGTTCGGGTGATTATTGAAACTATATGTGAAAGAACCCTGCATCCTTTAGGTCGAGTAGTAAGTTGTTTTTTAACAGAGTCCGAATATTTAATATTTTGAACGACTTGACCTCTTTAAGGAGGAATGTTGAAAATCGAGTGAAAGGAGGGCGGGTTCGATCCTAATGTGTTGACTAACAGAGAACGTGAAATAATTTCTGCATAGTAAAGAAATAATGAGAATTCACATTGAAGTAACCCAGGTACGAGAATTGTCATAATGTTGAATTAAGCATCGTTGGAACGCAACGAAATGTCATCTGTCAGAAACGTTGACATAATTTTCTTATGCACAAAGAGACTGCGAAATGTGTGCAAACACTTTTGTTTATTTCAAAAACACAGAGACTCAGTGAGTGATAATATGAAACGTAATGAAAAAATCATGGATTTTTTGTTATTACAGTTATAAAAAAATGGAAACTATGACACCATACAGCCTTGACAGTGCAAATTTATAATCTTTCAAGTCATAAACATGTACAACTTCCTGGTAGAATGACTTTCGTTTCTCGATGACCCTCATTGCCCCAAATAATGTTGTTACCAAGTTCGAACCGTTGAAACGAATCACAGGTGAATTGCAACCTATGACCGCGAACGTGACCATGGACAAAGTAGGTCTTGAAACCTGTGTGCTACTTTGGTTCATGTTAAAACCCATGGAAGTGGAAGAGTCTTCGGTGAGACACCTCCTTTGGCGCAATGCTAATATGGCGCGACAATTTTCCATTCTCGACAAGCTTATAGCAATCCTCACAGATTTACTTAATATTTAATCGTAAAAGTCGGCTTTTGCGAAAGTCTAGGAAGAAGATATGGAACTTGTAACAGGGTGATAAAGGTTATCGTGATGGTGCACGTGTGACCATTTAAATGGACATGGTTGAAGATACGTATCCAGGAAACCTCGATTCTGATACGTTTTTCAAAATTTATTCACGAAATTGAGGTTATTATTATTTATTTTATGTTTCAATCGTCCTTAATTCTGATATCATACATAAATGAGATAATGCAATAATAATGCAATTTTTCGCTTTTAACGCCAAATTACACATCGACTGAGCCACTACAAGTGCAAGAAAGGTTTTTGTTTTCACGTTCCCTTTTTTGCGTCTAAACATCATCAGATATTTAGAAAAAAAGAAAAACTACCACTTCCCGTTCAGTAAAAAGTCAAGAAAAAAAAACTCAAAAGTTAACAGAGTGGTTTTCGCTATTTACTCGAAATATAAGTCCCTTGGGAGGGAACTTTGATGCAGGATTTCCACCGAGTGAACGTAGTTCACATAAACTTAATTATATTGTTGCTCCGAACGTGTTCAAGTGTGTTTCCCATTAACTCGATAACAGTGGATTTAAATTTCACCCCAGTTTTGTATTATCAATTAAAAAAAAAACTGCTGATATAACGTTTTCCCCCAGGAGATCGTCACAAAGTTAAATTCCAAACAAATGCTAATAAAATATTGATTTGAAGAAATGCTAATAACGAATGAAACAAAAAAAAAGTATTTTACAAATAATTCGAACTCCTTCTGGAAAAAAATCCCGTCCCCAAAATGAAACAAAAATTCCGCGACAGCCAAAAATACAGATGAATCAAATTAGTCATCAACCTGAATGACACTAACGATTACAGAATGAACTCATTTCCACTGAAATAAATTAAACCATAATTGTCATTGATAAATGGTCCATGACAGGAATATAAAAAATGCGAAAATTTATGTTCTCACGAGGATCGTGGATAACCGTGTTCGCACCGGGTAAAGAGGACGGGAATAAAAGGACCCAGATACGCGAAAGATTGAAGCAGGGATTTTGCCTTAAAGCAGTTGAGTGTGGGATGAAAAAGAGACGTTGGTACTTTTTGTCCTTTTTATTTTTTCAATTTTTTTTTTTTCGCGAGACCATAAGAAACATTGTACCGAAGCAATACGGTAAAGTATTTTGTGAAACGGTCGAAGGCCAGCGTGTGACCCTGGCCGTGACTAACGTGAAATCGGGTCAGAACATATGTCCTTTCGTTTCCAGTCGTGCATTACGAATTCGGTACACCATTTACTATCTATAGTCCCATGGTTTTTATTTGCATTATTTATAATGTATACAGCATATACATTTAAATAAACAAATAGATATAGTCTGTCCATACGCATTGCAAATACGTGTATATTGTAAATTACATTTGTCGTAAATTCTATTTTCTCTTTGTGAATTTTATATGCGAGAGGCGTAACCACGAGAGAGTTGTCTGTCTACCAATAAAGGAACTTTTCCTAGTCGAAAAATAGCCCATGAGTATATTGGAATGTTTTCTTTCCTTTTCTTTACATTTGTTTTCGCAATTTTATTTTTCTTTGATAAAGGAACTTTTCCTAGTCAAAAAATAGCCCATTTAGAATGTTTTCTTTTTTCTTTATATTTGTTTTCGTAATTTTATTCTTCTTCGAGTATCGATACGTTGAAAAAAATATATACATAAAGAAATAGGTAGTGAAACAAACGCATATTCAAAATGATTCCTCAGACAACGTACCCCGGTCCAGTGGGATACGAATAATCATGAAATTCAAATGTTGTCGATACCCACAGGTACACAGAGAGTACATCACAATATTAAATAAATACAATTTGTATGCAGTGATCAATATCTTGTTTCGATTCTCCGTAAATTCAAATGGATTCCTGAAAACTGAAGATACACAATTTGATATTAATTTGCATCGAATTTTTGATATTCTTCTTAAATTTAATTGGATTGAAGCGTACAATTTTTAAAGCATACAATAAATAGTCTTTACAAATGGATAAAAAATGGTTTGGAAGAATAATTTTTTTTCCAGCACAATGAAAATGATTGAAACAGACTTCATTTTTGGCACCTCTCGATTTATGTAGGCCGGATTCGTTCGAGAAAATTTTGAAGAATTAAGGACATAAAATAAATTATTAATAAATGTGTGATTTGAAAAATACATCGTAGAATTTCTAACGTGCCTCAATAGCTTTAAAGCGAAATTATCGGTTGATGCGAATGTTTCATTTCCACAAATCGATACTTTCCAACGTATTCTTGCGTATTTTTGTTGCTATATTTGTCGACGGCATTTTACCAGACTGGAGCCCGGAGATTGCAACGAAATTATTCAATTCTCGCTTGTATCCAGGCAGGTTTGTGTGACGGAATTCCCCAATGGTCTGACCTACTGTCGCCCTCGTATGATAGCTTCATTATCCTTAGTTGAAATTTACTAACGAACGCATCCTCCTAATTATACACAACACGTTTCAACGCAATTTTATGAATTCAATATAGTTTTCACACCCTTATCTCTGCGAGGGGTGGTGAACGAACAGAGGGTTCGAGAGGGCGCAGGAAAACGATGTAGGAGGTCCAGCAGTCACGTTTGTTAATGTATATAACGGTCTTACGGAGAATAAACGTTCAGACGCCCACGCACTCGACACTCGTGCATTTACATGTTGAATGCTAAAGTTCGTAACGTACAATTTACGTTTCCTCTCTGTGCTCCGTTCTCTACCTCCTTCTTCCTCTTTTTGCTTCTCTTTGCGCTTCGTTTCGCGTTTCTTTCGTACGTCAATAGAAAATCATTTAGAATTCCAGGCATCTTAACGATCCGTCGTCCCCAACAATTGTGCCCGCCTTTCCGAATTCCTGTCGCGTCTCATCGTTCTTGCCCGAAAAGCTTTCGTGCTATTCACTCAACAATTTATTTATTCCTTCTCATTGTAGCACGATTTTTCAATGAGACCTGTTTTTTGTTTTCTTCTTTTTTTTTAAGGCTCTCAATTTGCAAAGTAACGTTGACCGAAAAACAAAAGAAATGGAAACATTTTTTAGGGCCACCAAAAAATTTGATTGTTGTATTATTTTTTTATAAAAAGACAACTGGTCAAAAAATTCTGAAAAAATTCTCTTTAATTCTTTGGAGCGTACTGAGCTCTTGAAAAAATTGTCATTCCGATGTTCATGGTAGTTCAGTAGAAAATAAATGTTTTCATGAAAAAGTCCGAAATTCGACTGTTTATTTGAACGCAGAATAAATGCAATTAATAAATAAATGTTTATATATCTTTACACTTGTAAATGTTGTTAATCATTGAAATCACAAACGTCATTGCATACAAATTCATATAATAAAATAGATTTTCGATCGAATGAAATAAATAGTCCTTCACAGTCAATTCACTCCAACGGAAGTAAATGTCCTTAAAATAATAACGCGGTCACTGATGATACAGCTAACGATGAAAATTCATCATCGAGCCAAGGAAAACAGATTATATGCTTCACGCAATTAGTGTATCCTTCGTGTACAGGATTTCCTTGGATAAAGTCGTTAAAACGTGTACGTCACGAGTTGGAGCTTTGCAATTGGATAAAATCCAATATAGTGGAATTTCCGTCCCCGAAGCTACAAAACGGTATACAAAGTTGATGCAGTACACCTACGCCTTACACGGTACAAGTTGGTGCACCGAGGATTATTGAGCATCAGGCTTTCAAAGGGCGAAAGCAGCTCTTTCGACCTCGACTAAAGTCTCGCGTTACATAAAACTCCCGAACTAACTCAACTTTCACAGTAGGACAGTGAAATGACATACACAGGAGCTTGTAGGGTAACGAGAAACTCTTGAAACGATGTCAGCTTTAAATTGTGCTGGTAAAAAATACGAAAAATAGAATAACATTTGAAATTGAATTCTTGACAATTGAACTAACTGTTTTTTTTTCCATGGAAAGGAACTTGTCAGTTTTGCCTAAAACACAAAAGTCGATTTAGCTTTTAAAACAGAATTGTTTTACGTTTCGTTTCTTTTTCGTCAAGGAAATTAATCCTGATATAAATAAGAATAAACATAATTTGCTTCCTCGTTGGATTTGAGTCGGAGAGGATGGCAATTCATTTTTTATTATCTTTGCACTGTTTATTTCATTAATTCTTCTCTAAGATGCAACTTTGCGAATTTTCGTTGAAATCCTCTTTCTCTACACTCAGTAAAGTTTGTACAGGACTTACCTGCGCTTGAACGTCGTGGGTGTCCTGATAAAAATTTATATCCTGGAGCTATTACGACTTTCTCCTATTTTTGTCTTCGAATTATAATTCTCTCTAATTAAATCTACAATAGTTCGTCTCTCTTTAACAATTGCTTGAGAAAATTAAAGACTGGCCGATAGACAACGAGCTGCTTTCACAAAAGCTACTTAAACTCGATCCCGTGACATGCATCCACGATTTATTGGTCAGTCAATCGTAATCGTATGTGTTCGGTGTTTCAGCTGAAAATTGAGCAACAATAAAGAAGAGAATCATTTCTCCTGCTATTATGAAAGAACGACTGAAATTATCGATCAATTAATAATGAGTTACCACGTATAATCACCAATTCATTAATTTTTAACGAAATTATAAATGAATGATTAGTTAACGAATTAAAAGCAGACACATACAGACACGCAGGATAATTATAAAAATAGAATAACATTTTTTTATTCCTTATGGCGTAAAAAAACTTCGCTTCCAAAAAGTGAAGAGGAGTCGAAAGTTCGTCAACTGTTCGGTTCAATTTTATCCCATTCTCTTCGTTTTTAAATGATTTTTTTCAAATAAAATTAAATAAATACATGAAATACAGAAATAATTCAAAGAATATTAATTGTATTTATTGGCTATACAGTTGTTGCGCAGTTATTTACAGTTTCGTCAAAAGTTTTCGATGTATATAAAAAAAAAAAAATCGAAATGACTTTTGCGCCATTGAGTCACTATGAAAATAAATTATAAATATATTTTTACGTATGAGAGGGTCTCTCCCATGTCTTAAGAATAAGTTTACAAAATTATTCATAATATACTAGTAAATATATATATATCAGGCTATTCAGAGATAAAATAAATTAATTAGAGTTTGTAATTTACGTTGGAAATCATATTTGCACAATAAACGTACCCAATATATATATAAATATATATATATATATATTTTTTTTAAATGAGTATGAAGGTACGAAATTTTTGATGCAAATGATTCACCAAAATTCACTTTCCCTACCAAACGATCTTCTCTCGTTATGAAAAATGCGAACTTCGATAAATTCCTCCATCTATCGACGTAAATCGACATTGTCGAGTCGATTATTGCACGATTTTCTTTTCGTCGTTATCCGCGTTTTTATGCATTTTTTCTCTTTTATTAGAAATATTGTAACAATTTTGATGCTTTTTCTGGGTAGCAATAAATGCCGTTGGATGAACACGAAATTTGTCACGAGGCACGATAATCCGATGTGCAAGCTTTTGGGCATTTTTTTTTGTGATTTGGTCGATTGATTTTTGTTTTCTTTCTCGTTTATCGATTAAGTCTCTTTTTGTTGTCTCGCAGTTTTTATTACTTTCATTTTCACTGAGATTCGACTCACTAGTCAAACGAAATTCTTTAAAATTGTAGTATCTGATTGATCCATTCACGAAATTCAGAAATTCTCGTGTAAACACCCGGTTGGTTTGGCTCGGCACAGCCGATTCCCCAACTGATGACACCAGCAAGAATCCATCTCTTGTCACGAGGCCTTTGGATCACCATCGGGCCACCACTGTCGCCCTGTAAAAATGATTAAGAATTAAGTTCTCATGTGTTACGGGCTCTACATGATTTCATTTCATTTTAAATCATTTTTCATCCATTGAAATAAATAAATGTGAAAAATTGTATGATTAAGTAAACTCAGACTCTTGGATAATCTCAATTTTGATCAATAAGAAAATCATATTGTATAATTTTAAAAAGTGAACTCTTATTTATTATTTTTAAAAACTTTGTGGCTATGGATTTTAATTCGTATTTTTATTATCAATATTTTTTATCAATTTAAATGATTAATTTATTCATTCTTGATCATTAATTTAGTACAGGATTTAAAATTTTTTGAATTACCTCGCACGAATCGAAGCCTCCTTTTCTCCATCCAGCGCATATAAATATGTGAGGTATGTGCTCTGAGAAACCAGCGTTTCTGTACATTCCTTCACACACCGTGTTATTAACCACTGGGACTGAAACTTCTTGAAGTACCGATGGCAAAGGTCCATCTGGAAAACACAATTTTAGATTATTTTCTTATTTTCATTTGGATCTTTCGTTCTTGTTGGTTTTCCACATGAACATTTTTTCTTAAATTTCGTTCGGTAATATTGATCCTTTTTTTAAATTAATTTTGTTGGCACAGAACATAAAAAAAAAATAATGGAGCAATTGATATACGAATTTCTTCAGGAATCTGTCAAAAATTGACTACACGAGATAACATTCGCGATTCCTTTTGCAAGTTATTATTTTTTTATCAATGTGAAATCGCGAATCCCACGATAAATTTTCATCGCACCAAGCAATCTTTGAGTTTTATATTTTTATTTTTATTTTCTCTTTACCTTCGTAAAGTCTTCCCCAGCCAGTGACGTAAGCCGTGTGGCCAACATAATTTTCATCGTCATCCGGTAAACAGATTGGCAGGAGATTCGGTTGAAACGGTAATACAGGCTCATAAAATCTCAATAATGCAAGATCGTACTCAAACGTTCGAGGATCAAATTGTGGATGACTGGCCACTATTTGAACTCTTCGTTCTTGGAATCCGTATGGTTCGTCCTCATTAGCGAGATCGTGTTCACCAATTCGAAGCAAAAGGTCGCTTGGTGGTACGCTGAAACGAACATCAATAAATTCGATGTTATTAAACTTTGAATATTTATTTATCGAACATGAAAATGAATGCCATTTTTCTTCCTGGCTCCTTAGATTTTTTTCAGTGATCCAATCACCATGGAAATATTATTAAATAATACTACGATTAAATTTAAGATTTGATTCAATATCACACTCGTTTAAATTGTTGAATCTTTTTTTTTTACGCAAAAACTATACTTTCCATTGATTAGAAATTTAGAAATATTAAAAAATCATTAAAGAATTTCAAACAAATCTTCATAACTTCATAATATTTTAATCAAATTGATAAATCTCATGAAAACGAGACTTCGATGTATTTTTCAATGTGATCAAAATCTTATGAAAACACGCGACCATGAAAGATTGTTTTGACATTGATTCCCAACATGATGACATAAAAAATCAATTAAGAGATAGCACGAACAAATATTTTCGTGCGTCCATGTACTTTGTCTTGAGATTTCATTGAAATTATTCTATTTTCGTACCGTTAGTAAAATTGGATAAAAGTACTAAAATTTGTCGAAATATTTTAAAATATATTTAGAAATAATGATGAAACATTGACAGTCTGAATAACCAGTGAAACTTTTGTTTTCTTTTAATTCTCGATGAAAAATGTTTCAAGAAAATGTTTATTTCAAAAACAATTCCTAAATAAAAAATAGTCATGAATCCAAAAATCCTGGACTCGTAAACATTTGTTTTAACGACATAAAAACTTGAGGAATTGAAACTTACTGCTCAACGCAATGGGCTGCTGTTATGGCCCAATTTTCATTCAACAATGCAGCTCCACACTTGTGAAGATAGGCAGAAGTTCTCCATTGACGCAATGATATCTGCAAATAAAATATTTCCTCATTATCGATCCAAACATATATTTATTATCGGGTATTTGCAATATTTCTTCGAATCATTTTTGTCACGGTACACAGGAACAAAAACGGTGGATCCCCGAACACACACACACATACACAGACCCACAAATATGTGTGTGTGTGTGTGTTCTTTGCCATACGCGATAGTAAATGCCTCTGATTCTCACATTGTAAATATCGACCGATCGATCAGAGATTATTTATCGATAATTCTACAGCTGAACACGTTGACTCGCAACAAAACCAATAAATCATAGTTCTCGATATCTAACCAAGGATATCAGATTCTTTCAAGATGTTCTAAATAAATAGAAGTTTTCATATCGTTGGCTAATCAACTAAAACAACTTTTGAGCTAATCTTGAAAAAAAAGTGCATACTTTCATGAAAGAAACTTCAAAAGTTCGCGAATTGGTTCTCTGTTTTATTTTTTTAACTTTAAAAAACTTCTAAAAACTTAAAAAAAAAGAATGAATAGAAAAAAAAATGAAATAAAACACACGGATAGCGTTCCAAAAAAATTCTTTTGGACTTGATAACTGAACTTTGAAAAAAAAGATTCGTAAAAATAGAAAACATTCGTTAAAAAATCGATTTTATTTAGTTTCCTTCATGAATGTCAAACTCGTTGTAAATGATAATCAAGAATAACTAAACTCTCGATCATAACCTACCTGCCACGGCCATTTTCCAAAGGAGCTATGATCCCCACCGACGATCCTCGATTCAGGGAATAATCTCCGACCGCAAACTGCAAGGATAAACATCGTTGAATTCATGGCCCTCATGTGGCTAAGTTGCCTTAGTAACGGGCTGCCTGGAGTCGTCATTTTGGTGCACACTCTCTTAGCTCCCGCGAAATGATCGTTTACACATACGAATATTTGTGTGTATATATTTATACACGTCAATATATACTTATGTGTATATAAAAGTGTATGAAAAACGAGGATTTTAAAACAGCTTCTCTCACACATCCGATCGACTGGATGAACCGGTATGAAAGCGCAGCATCACTCTGGCTGAGTGAAGCTTCGGTGTGCACCGTCTCAAAGAATTTGTTTCAATTGTTTTTTTTTTTCGTTTTTTTCTTTGTATATCTTCGTTCCCTTCTCTCACTGTGAGATGAATAATTTCGTGTTCTCCCGACTCTCCCCAAAAATCTCGAAGAATTTATCGATCTATCTACGTTTTTTCGTCTGTTCAACAGTCGATAAAACTCACGTACTCGACGATTCTGAGTCACATCGTAAAAACGCGAATTGTCGATTGTTATCAATAAGTGTCATTGACGAGAGCCCTCTCGAGGCTTTAAATATACAATTAAAAAAAAAAACGTTTAAGACTTCGAAACTCGGAGAACACTCCGAAGACCCTCCACGATAAACTGTCAACACTTTATTTTTCCTTAATCCCTGTTCGTTATCGACTCGTCAGTGGATTTCAACGATGATTCACCCGAAGATTACGTGCCAATGTTGATTAATTCGTATAATTGTTGAAAAGAAGACAAGTAAAAAAAACCAGTCTTTCAGAATTAATTTATGGCTTTGCAAGGATACAACTCGTCGGAAAACGAGGCCAGATTTTTCTCGAGATTACTTCTTTATCATCAGCGAATTCATCTCCGATTGAAATGAACGATTTTATTTATTTATTTTTATAACTTCTCCACGAAATTCATTGATTTTACGAAACCCAGAAAATTTAGATGATACAATTTTAATTTAGTTTACAGATTTCTTGTTCACCAACATAACGAATCACTGCTAATAACGCAGATCTCTATCTCGTTAATAAATACCTTGATTGTAGTCGCTCATGTTGAGAGTCTCTATCGGCACAGGAAGATCCGTAGCTGCGGTCACTGTCGCGATCGTAGAAAGCATTGCTGGTATTGTAGGCCTCGTTGTTGCCATACTTTCCATCGTGGCACTTTCCGTCGATGGTTTTGCTAAAAAGAAATGTTATCATAACTTGAAGATCGAAGAATCAATGAAATTTCTGAATTAATTAATTAATTGAACGAATTTTCTGATATACATTAACTTTTTGTGAAAGTTACACGTAAGAAAATCAGGCTCAAAGGGTTTTTATAAAATGAAAAAGAGAACCAAAACTGTGGAGAGTTGAAAACAAGTTTTGCTGCTATTCGAAAATGTCTGCAATTTCTCGTTATTTAAATATTTTAGTTGGAACAATTTTTCGATGGTTCGTAACTTTCGTGAAAAAAAATTCGTACTTTTTCGTAAACAAATGCATTGTGGTTATAATTTATTTTTCCAAATTTTTCTGAGTGTAGTTTTCACTTGAAGAATAAAGCTACAGTCGTTTTTTTAACGGATCCAAAGATTTTACAGACATCTTTTGTTAAAACACAATTTTTTATCGATTTAATCATTATAAAACAATTCTAAAGGCAAAAAAATTGAATATTTCTTAACATTTGTCTCTTAAAAGCCGGTGAAATTTGAGGCACCTTGAAAATACACTAAGAATATCTGTATCCGATCGCAAACTTTTCATTCCTCTTTCAAGTGTTATCTCGATCACAAGAATGAAAGATAAGTCATTGAAAAAATGAAGTTGAACAAATGCAATAAGCTTCCGAGTGATAAGTGACTAAACAGTGGCATCGCAGCTTCCTGGTTTACGAGCATAAAATTCGAACAATATGCTGTGAGAAATATAGGAAGAAAAGGTGGCCTCGTGGAGTTATCTCGTTGTAACGGCAAAGCTTTTTCTGCTCGCGTTCTTATCAGATACGCTGAATCCATTGTACTCACCGGAAGTCGTGGGAATTTTGGTCGTCTCAAGTTTTGTAGTTTCTCCAGCATCGATTGGAGTCTTCTCCGTTGTTGGTGATTGTATCATTATCCAACCGTCCGATGTTGTAATGGGTGACCATTCTGGTTCGGTAGATGCTTCGTTAAAAAGTCAATTATTATAATAAGTCGTAGTTATCCAAAATTTCTATCTAATTGATCAAAAGATTATCTCAAAGTCTGATTGAACCAGACGAAAAAGTAGAATTTAATGACTGGTAAAATTGAAAAGAATGAACGGTAACACTTAATTTCAAATGAAAATATCTGAATCTACCTTGATGAGTAGTTTCGGTGGTGGGCGAAGAAACTGGCGGTGCTTTAGTGACGTCTTCATCCGAATTAGAGCTCCACGTTACGAAACCAGGTGATTGAGTCGTTTGACTTATTTTTTCAGTCGTAGAAACGTCAAGTGGGACTTTCGGGGGTAAAATTTCATTGGCCAATGTTGTTTCATTGAGTATGAATGACGTGACGGAAAGGGTTGAAGACTGAGTTGTTGTTGAAGTTGTCGGCAACGGTGTAGAGGTCGTTGGTGAAGGTTTCGACGGTTTTGAAGGTTTGGAGGGTTTAGAAGGTTTAGAAGGTTTCTCAGAGGGTTTTGGTTTCTGGGATGCTACGGAAGTGGGTTTGAAAGTGGAAGGTTTCGTGTAGGAAAAGGAAGAGGAGATTGAAGGGGTTGGTGGTGACGGGGTGGTTCTAATTCGTTCGGTAGTTATTTGTTGAGGTCGTGTTGTTGTTTTGACGGTGGTGGGTCTTCCCGGAGTAGTGGTGCTGGGTCTCGTTGGTTTCGACGAAGGTCGCGGTCGTCCTGAAGTAGTGGAAGGTTTAAAGGTCGTTGGTTTCGACGTTGTATTTAGTTTTTCCGAACTGCTGGCGCTCGAAGATGTTGTGACAATTGGACGTTGACTGGGTCTTGTATGAGTGGAGTTTGGTGCACTGGATGACGATGGTTTTGCAGAGAAAGTCGTTGGAGTCTCTTGGGTCGTAGTTAAAGGTGGTGGCCTGGAAGTTTGAGTGACTTTGACGCTTGTTGACGATGTTTTATCGGTCGTTGAAGTCGGCCTTGAAGTGGACTGAGTGACAGGCGGTTGTTTCGACGTGGTTGGTCTCTGAGCAGCTGTGCTTGGCCTGTGAGTCGTCGCAGTTGGCTTTTTAGTATTGTGTTGAATAGGTTTTCGGTTGTGCGTTGTATGTGGTCTCGTTGTGGTGGCGTTTCTTGGTGGGAACCTCGTGGATGTTCTCTCGGTTGTTGTGTCGGTCGGCCTTGTCGTTGACGTGGTTGTAGGCTTGCGCGTTGTCGAGGCTTTCGTGGGTGAAGTTGAAGTTGGCTTTTTAGTTATCGTCGAAGATCCTTGCGATATCGAGCTCGTGCTAGCTCCAGGTCTGCCGGAAATTCCGTATGTTGTTGATGTTTGTGTGCTCGTGACATTCCTGTTGATGGTGGTTGGACGACTCGTTGGAACGGGCCGGTGATTTGGGGTTGAACCTGAACCGTGCGAATAATCGTGCAAAGTTTGGAAGGTCGAAAGTCCAATCGGTGGCTGTGTAGTCGTGTAAGGAGTGCTGAAAAATGTTGGTCTCTTCGTCACGATTTTTTGAGTCGTTTTTGGTACTGTTTTTGTCGTTGTCGGTCGTACCGTCGTCGTTGTCGTTGTCGTTGATGTTGACGTCGTTGTTTTTGTTGTTGTTGTTGTCGTCGGTCTCCCTGATGTTTGTGCCTTTGTCGCCGAAACCGTCTGACCGATCGTAGATGACGTTGAACTTTCTGGCTTCTTCTCTATAACCGGTTTTGGTCGCGTGAAATAATCTGGTATGTCGTTACTCTCCTGCGCACTTCCCGTAGTTACGAATGAACTCGCCGCAGACGCGTCTTCTATCGTATTATCCTGAGGATAAATATCCTCATCGTCGTTCAACTTGCAACAACTACCGAAGTAAAAACGATCTATGCACGTTCCAAGGTGCGTGCCGTTCGATTTTGCACACGTAAATGCGAACATGCAAACACCCGTCTCACCGGATCTCAACGAAACGCATGGCAAATGCCTGATATTTCTTCCAGTACCTGGAACACACAATTTAACGAATATGAAAATATCTGTCAGTCTAAAATTCATTAATTTTTGCATATTTCCGCAAATAACCGGATTTTCTACGAAACGAACATCTTTAAAATAGTCCTTTTTAGGAAATTAGCATCTTTATTGAAGCAGATTGTTAGAATCATTTCTTGAATGGAAATAAATTTGAAACGTTTGAAATGAACTTATTGATATTTTGGTACAAGAAATTGGGTCAGATTCGTCACCAATCCTTGACTACATTCAAGTGAATTCCATGACAACTTTTTTATCCTATCACTGATGTAAGCAGAATTTTTTATTCGGATCACGCGAGCTTTATCTTATTCGGTCGCTAAAGGGGTCAACTGGATCGTTTTTTTTTATTTATTTAAATTATTGTCGTGTATATCGTAAAAGATAATCGTTGTCAATTCGAATCGAACAATCAGGCATTTTATTTATACAAAAATATCATAACATTGGAATGCAGCTGAGGAGATAAAAGTTGAGTCTTAATGAAAACTGAAAATCCATTCAGAGAAAGTAACTTCTCCCTCGTTTATTTTGGAGAACATTAATCTTCGAATGTCTTGAAGGAATTGCGTGTCGTTACATCGAAATTCGTAACGGAGGTTGATTTCGAGTTTCATAATTAATATTGTAAAATCATATGAAACAAGAAAATCGGAGAATGATTCCGTCAACAAAAGAGAAAAATTCAATTCCGAATGTTTTGAAATCAATTCAATGAATAAAATGCACAAATTTGACGTTACGTGGGATAAAGGCAAAAGCAAGCAAGTCATCGTGGAAGTGCATATGGGAGTCGAATGCAGTGACTGGACCAATCCCACGACTTTGCCTCACTGACCGAGGAATCGGTCACTTCCTTGATTCATAATCCAGTGCCAATGGCATCGAGGTCCGGTAGAGCTTGCAGTATACTACCGTTTTATCTCCTTACTACTAGAGCTACTTTTATAGTCAACTATATAAAGATTGTATATATGTGTGTATGCCATGATATATACCACCCAGAGTCCGACTAACTGTGCATTTATAACGCTCTCGCGCGTGTAACCGAGCCCCTCTTAGATCCACATTCCCGAGGCATTCAAGCTCAACGTAATCATCGAAGAGGCTCATCCGATAAGTCCCTACTTTTTTTCTTTTTTTTCTCTAACATGCTGAAGTGATGAGCACCTTTTAACAGCTGTTGCCCGATAACTCAGAGCATTTAGCCTAAAAGTATTTTTACTTTTCAACTCTTGACTTTCTGCCTCAATTATTTATTTTACTTCATAAACGAATCATTTGCATTTTAACCTATTCTCTGTTATTATTCATGAGCTTCGTCTATTACGTGTCAACGACTATTATTTTCAGTTTCTATTTTCCTCCTAATGTATTCTTTCTCTGTCGCCACTGATTTTTTATCACTCGATGATATAATCGTGTTGATACAATCATGCTCGTCAAAATGTTGTATTTTGCTCTACTGGGGAAACGGATTTTTTGAAAATTTACTTTTGTACTTCTTTTATTTACAATATGAAACAACTTTTGCCGAAAATTCGTTGTAAAAATACTCGGCCCAATGGCATATTTGATAAGATATTTACTGTTTTCAATCACTTTCGAGAATTGAATGATTTTATTGGAAGTATCAAGTCCAAGGTTATATAACGCGAATTTGACAGCTTTACGGTACATTCCTGTCGAAGAAACTGTATCTCTGAACCGGTAGAAAGGAAATTATAATCTATTTCTGTTTCCTTGGCTGTTGGAAATGATTCTTGGTTTCGGAGGATTTTTGAGCTGCATCATTCCGACATAAAAACCAGAGTTATTTGTATAGAATACTCTTTTCTTCTTAAGAATACGGGAGTAATTGTGATAAATAAAAACCCGGCGCAATGGATATTGAAAAAATCTAAGCCAAGCCTTGGACGAATGACTCGGAGCAATCTCCGAGTTGAAGCTATCGAAGACAACGTCGATCAGCTGTTCACCGTACGAAGGATAAGGCCCCCTGTTGTTTATTCTCACAGGCATTCGAAAATGGAAGAATTGAAAAAATAAATAAAACGGGTCCAGCTGGATTTCGCGTTGGTTGGAACGGAATTCCTGGTGCGTATGCATACCAAAGAGCAAACGACAGCGCAAATCGATGTCAGAAGGGAGATCAAGCGAGAAGCACGAAAAGAGAAAAAGAGAAAAGAGAAGGTTGAGTTCGTTGTTGGTTGATCTTCCGTTCTCGCGTCGCATGTTCCATGGTTGGGGATACCGTTAACGTTTCGACGTATGAGCCTAGTCAGTGGCATGGCCTCGAAAAGTAGGTCACAGTCATAGCCCTATGTAACAGCTCATTTTCTCCTCTCTCTCTCTCTCTCTCTTTCTCTTTCTTCCTCTCGTACTATCTTAACATCGAATTATCAATCTGTTCATCTATTCTACATCCATCAATATATTTTATACTTCCCTATTCCCTTTTTTTGCTCAATATTCTTAACCCTCTACGAATCTGGTCTCGTAAATCCTCCTCATCTTTCAGCTCGATCCTCATTAACGTTTCACAGCTTCTTATTGTTCTTTTTTCTTCTTATTATTACCACCTTCACAGCTTTTCACCGTTACCCTCCGTCTTTCCTCACCTTCTACACTACCTTCCTCTCGTCAATTCTATCAAAAGCCTTTCCTGATGCAGTTGCCGGACTCTGTTCCCCATCATTCCATCAGTCAACGTTCTTCTTGTCCTCTTTCTTCTCGCCTTTCCTCCATCACCTTTCCAACATTCCTCAGCTCCGGGGTAGCGTGCCCTGAGGAATCTCCCATACCTGGCGCGATCTGCCATCTCGATTATCCTAACAGTTTTCTAATGGCCACCTGTGGCTGTGCATGTAACGATGGCATAATGCCCGAAAGGTATAAAGCCTCATATGCTTCAACACTTCCTTCAAGCCCTTTTGAGCATTAAATCAACTTGACGCATAATTCTATAGATTCTAATCTCCCAGTGACTACCTCACGTTTCCATGTAATCCGGTTCAAGGGTCCAACCTCGGTCAAAGACACGAGAAAACCAAAATAAATACATTCATAACTGGGCTGCCATCACGGATTTTCCTCGCCATGACAAGAATCAATCACATACAATTTTTACCGCCAGCACTACATTTTCTAACGGACCAAACGTCGTCGTCGTCGTCGTCGTTTAAGCTGACATTTATGAGGCTAAAGATATTCTCAAATTGAGGCTTCAATCCAGTTACATGTGCCAAAATTGTCAATGACATATTTGGCGCTCTAGGTCAGTCGGTCATTTATTATAAATATGTTAATAAAGATCATAATAATGATAGAAAATCATTCTCGAGCCTCCTCAACTCGAGTGACACGATTGTCTTGCGGCGAATGTATTTCGTGTGTATCCACTAGTCCGTAAATCTCAATTGGCGGAAGTGACGAAAAAAAAACCGTTCATCGACACTGAATGAGTCACAAAGGCGAAGAAAGTAGTGACGTGCCTGCGCGGGCGTTTCGCAGACTTTTGATAGAACGAATGAAACAGGACAACACAATCTTCGAAGTCGAATTCAAAACTCGTCACAAAACAACAAAAACTCGTTGGCAAAAATCATGAAAGACGAAAGAAAATTTATATCGGCACACCCACGTCAATGCGTATTCGTTATCGAAAATTTAACCCAACCGCGCTATCTCCTCAGCTCTCGGACCCGATAAATCGAATTTAGCACGCGGGTTCGATGAAAACTGTAACCAGCAGAAAGACTTCGGTGCAATGCAATCGCATCACGCCGTGTTTTTTATTTTTTTTTTATTTTTCAAATTAAATTATTGCATCGACACCTGAGGCAAACGCGTTCATGGATAAAATGATTAAAATAATATTTTACAAAAGTAAGTTAATCGGTATAATTATTAATTTACAATAATTCAATTAATTCAACTCGTATAACGTAGATTTAACGGAATTTCGAAAAAATTAATTGCATATTTGTAATTATTATGTTTTCTCAAATCAGTGAACGCCGCACGTATTTTATGCGGAGAATAATTTAAATCGATTGACGGTATAAATTTCCAGCCTGTACTTTTCTGGTTCAATGACATGGAAAATGATTTTTTGAATAAAAATCTTAAATACGTAGGTTTATAATTAGTTGTAGCGTGTGGTAGGACAGACGATTATATGAAATGATCCAGATTCTCGTTGGAGTAGTTCTGATGATCTGGAAGGAGGTCGTAATGCGGGAATATACGATGATTATAGGAATTATTTTACTGCATAGAAGAAACCCAGTCATCGACCTTGATGGAGAATCCCCATTAAAGTATGTACAAGTGTATATTCATAAAAACTACACCGATAAATTGGACTTGTTGGAAAAAAAAAAAAAAAAAAAAAAAAAAAAAACAAAGTGGCCCGGAAAAATGACGAAGGACTCTGAACGTCTCCGACCGAGCGTGTAACCCACTTAAATTTATCTATGCGTGGTCAACAAAAGCAATAAAACACTGACCAGTTCACCCACGCGTTTTCTTCGGTCAAGAACACGCACTAGCTAACGGCTCAAGGCAGATTCAATGTCGTTGACTTAACGCATGCACCTTTGGTGCGTCAAACCATCCATAACACACGAATATTTTTTATTTCAAACATATATAACACAAAAGACATACTTTCTTAATAAAATTCATAGTCCAATAAAAGTAAAAGTCGAATTCATCATTGCCCATAACTTTTGATTTTGATTTTGATTTTGTAACAGATTTCATCTTTTTATTAAGTTCTCCAAATAATAAGAAAATTAAAAGTTTTTTTTTCTCGACTCTAAAGAGAGTTATACAGGAATTAATTCAAATATTCGGAAATTTAAAAAACTTTTATTACTTTAATCGAAGGTTCATTCCTCTTTGGTTCGATTTAAGGAGTAAATTGGGAGATCGATGTTTATTTTGTATACGAAGCATGTAATCATTGCATACGATTGGATTGGAAAGTGCTCAGGTGAAGCAACATGCGGGATAAAATGAATTTTTCGAGACCCATATGTAATGCCAATTAGAAATCATGATCCTTTCTAATCGTGATGAAGTTTTTTTTTCGAAGTAATGATCGATTACTCATGTATTCACTTCTTAATGTTATTTTCTGCTACGAGGAATTCATCGTATTCGTTTTGTTTTCTTTCTTGTTTCGTTTTTTTTGCTTGACCCGAAGTTTTACTGTTACGTAGCAAGGAAATTCGTGATTGGGGTTTACCTTCGAGAGATAACTATGAATCACGATGCTGGTCGCTCTCGTGACGATACCGAAAGAATTCTTCTCGCATAACGGTCTCATCAATTTTTCTCGCTGTATATACACTGACTCTTGCGCTTGTTCTTCGTTACGAGCGCAATGCCCACGAGATACAGATGCTCGGATGAGAGAGAAAGAGAAAAATATTTATACACGAGAAACGGGGGAAGAGACGGGTCCAGAAAGATAAAATTGAATGAAAAATTCACCGCTAACTCTTATTGCCTTTTCGCGAAAGAGTCGCGACCAAATGGTCAGGTGTGTTCAGAGGAAGGCCGAAATTTCTCCTCGCGGGGTTAAAGAGACTTTCTGGGAATCCCTGGTCCATGGAAATGACGATGTACGTTTTTTCTGGGTGATTCACCACGAAGACGATGTTTTTGATTCTCATACAACTAAAGAGTGAACGACCGAAATCTCGACCATAAACTTAGACCAAAAAAAAGCCTTATTTGACTCAAATTCCATGAAACGCCTCAGTACCTTTTAACACGTGATTTAGAATGAATAAAATAATAAAATCGTAATAAAACTCACCACCGGGAAGAAATTGCGGAGCAAATATTGGACTGGCAAACGTCGAGGCTAAATGCAACAGCACGAGTATCCAAATGACTGGCAAATTGCTCATCTGCAATAAAAATACAGAAGAATTAAAACGAAAAGTTAAAACTGAGAGTTCGATGAAAACGATATCGAGACACGTTGATTGTTACGCTGCATGAACAATCAGTTGCCCTTTCTTCGATGCTAGAAAAAGATCAAGTAAAAGCATAGTAAAGAAGCGAGTAAAGTGTATGTACATAGACGTATAAATATATTCTCAACGAAATATCATGTTATAGCGTTCGCACGAGAATTTTTTAAGCTTTTCTCCACGGCTCTCATGACCGTGGCAATCGTGAAACACGCCGACTGACGAACGGCGAACCTCTTGGGAAACTTCCCACGAAGTAAATCATCAAACACCATCGTATGTTTCGTCCTTTTACTGTACATAATTACGACTCTTAGATGATACTTTATATGAAGAAAAAAAACGAATGACTCGCTTGTTTCTCTTTTATCGGCCATTCAACTTCAATTATTCGCCATCTCCTGGCTAGGTCAACGACTCGCACTCATCATTTTGTTTCAATCTCATACCTTCCGATATTTTATTTCTAAACAAACATGAATCGATCGATACATGGAGACATTTTCGATTGAAATTCATTGTAATTGCTTGGACAATTTTTGTTTTTGAATTTTCTTTCTTTTTCCCACTATTCTTGAAACTGTATTTTATGTAAATAAATGATTTTGAAATGTACAGCTTACGTTGGCAATTTTCCACACCTGTCTTCTTAAATACGAAGCACTCGAGACACGAGAGCAAAAAAATAGAAGAATCAAGTGCCTTACAAAGGAAACAGACTGACTTCCGGTCTTTTCTGTCTACTCGGAGTCTATACGTGCGAGTACGTATCCATGTTACGTTGCTGTTGTTTATTTTCGCTTTAATCATGAGAGAGTGTCGCATTTATGGGACTTTTTTTTTTAATTCTTTTTCCATTCGTATAATACGTTTCTATGAAACTAGCTATTGTTAGGACGAGGCGAAAATATGATGAAACTCAAACGTCAAAGTTATAATGTCAAACATTGGAGTAACCAATGGTCTTTTTTGCAATAACAAAAATTCTTATCTTGAGTTAGGATTGCGACTGAGATAAAACATCAATCCAATGGCAAATATAATCAACAAATCTGTGTGTAAAGTTTATTTTCGAAAGAATTTACTCACAAATGAGATTCTTATCCATTTCAGATTCACTTCGATTTAAATTCATTCTGGACTCTCATTAAAAGTTCTCTATTTCCTCTAAAAAAACGTGTCAATAATTTATTGTTTGTAATCGAAAGTGGATTAAAACTGTTATGAAAAAAGCTCCAATCAGTAAAATCTTGTTAACTCTTTGAATCAAATGTTTTTTCTGACGTACAAATTAATCAAAAGCTTGCTTGGTTAAGTTTTCGCGTCGTTGATATGTATTTAAACAATAAAATTTCGAAAATAAGCAGAAGTTATCAGACGATACTATTCGTTGATTTAGATCTGATAAGACAACAATTGTAGCCAATTTTTTCAGCCAAAATTCAATTAAAATTGAAAATAATCACGTAAAGGTCAATCGTCCGTTCAAATCATAAGATTTTAATGTTTCTTGTTAGCAATGAATGTATATCTTGAAAAATATGTACCAAAAATGGTGAAAAAAAAAAA